>CM051256.1:6519986-6632486 GCA_027921565.1 Artemia sinica
TACAAGGAAGGATTAAGACTTCTGCGTACCAGTATTGAAATACCACCAGAGGGTCTACCTCTGCCAGAACGCTTTGCAGGAACACTGAATACGCTGGAACTGTCATTGACCTCAAGAAGCTGAAGTCCTTCTGTTGTAAGAAAGTGCTCCTGTAGACAGACTACGTCATATTCTTGTACTAATTGCTCAACCAGAGGTAGTTTAGCCAGAACTCCACCATTCATGTTCCATGATACAACTTTGAGTTCAAGATTATTCATTGTTTTAAACGCTTTCTGTGCTTCAGGGCATTTAAAACTGTAACAGGGATGGTTTGCCGAACCACATAGAGCACATTTGAGGGGGTTCTGGCAGGGATTGTCCTTTGAGCTGGAGTGTTTCCCAGCGCAACGGGAGCACTTTGGCGGATTTGGACATGCCTTTGCTGCGTGGCCGAAGCATTGACACCTGTAGCACTGGATTGGCATAAATTTGTATTCGTGAATCGGCAGCCGCTCATACCCAATCACGGGGGGAGACTTGATTGCACTCTGTAGGTCTTCACGCGAATCAAACTTCAGTTTGAATGACCTGGTTTTGCCTATTCTAGAAGCTTCGACACATTTCGACACTAAACTGCGTAAGTCCTCTTCTGAAATACTAGCAGGGACGTGGCGAATTATCCCGAAGAAAGGGGGCTTTTTACTCTCGCGACAACGGAATTATCGGTACTGGTAATAGCCTGTGCAATGGAATCGGCGGTCACTTTGTCTTTCACGAGAACGCTCCAAGCACTTTTACGAGGCCTCAGTTCGACGATGTCATTGCTTGTCTGTCCGCAAAGTCCATTTAAATAGTCTTTCCGTGATTCGGGATCAGTCAGTCCTTGGGGCGGATTCTTGAGAACTACGGCGTAAGTCTGTTTATGCTTTCCGTTATTCTCGCGTGACTGATAGGAATTGCGCAGCTGATACTCAGACTCGACGAAACTGTCGAAATTACGGCATAGCTCTCCCATTTTTCTCGTCAAAGTTGCACTTATTTCGCCTGGAATAATCGGTACGTCATCAGGTTGGTATAATACGAACCGCGGGGAGCGAAATGTTTTTTTTTCGTCACACATCTTAAAAACTTTCATTATGTCAATGACATTATCCGAACTTTTGTCTCTTGCAGTCACTCTCGTCGCATATTCGGCTTCATCCCAAATCACCTTTTTCGCTTCCAATATATCCGCATCGGAGAAATGTGATACCGCACTTTTGACAATACTGTCTATCGGGTTTTCAGCCTTCATTGCCCGCTCAACAAAGTTCAGTACAGCATTTAACACAAGCTTCACGCTCGACATTTTGCTACGGAATGATATTACGCAATCCGCGAACGCTGAATAAATACAAGCAGAGTGAAGGAACCTAGGAACAAGGGAAGTGTAAGGACCGCCTCAACTATTCCCCGCAATTTACGGGTAACTTAATACCGGCGGGTACTACGTACGTCGCTTGCGGGAGGTTCCTTCCCCTCTTCTGCTAGTTCCCAGTACGCTTCTTAACAATAAGGAATCAAAGAATGGCACTATAAAGAATTGAAACTATAGATGGTGTGCCAATCTACCCGCGAAAAAAGATGGCGCTGGTGATATATATATATATATATATATATATATATATATATATATAATATATATATATATATATATATATATATATATATAATATATATATATATATATATATATTATATATATATATATATATATATATATATATATATATATATATGTATATATATATATATATATATATATATATATATATATATATATATATATATATATATATATATATATATATATATATATTAGTATTGGTAGCAATCTTGTGTTTTTATGTTCTACGGTGGTTTAAGTTAATTTTTTATTTATTTCAATAAGTTTATTTCAAGAACATTTATGGAAATATCTAAAATATTATCAAAATACACAAAAAAAGTATCAAGAAGATGATATCGAAGGGTAGTCCCTTAACTTGCGATAGCTTTAGACATATAATTAGTAAATAATACACAAATGATTGCGAAGGAGCAGATGTCTTAGGTAAGAAAGTGAGAAACCAAGCTAAGAAAATTAGTGGAAACAGTTTAAGGTTAGTCAAAGAGAAGGAACTTGTGGAACTTGTAGAAGAAGTCTCTTGGTGACAGATTCTACGAAAATATGAAGAAAGTAAGGGAAGCACAGAAGCGATTGTATGAACTAAGGAAATGTCAATGAGAGGCTGCTGATAAAATCGTGGAGGATCTTCAGACTCAATTTTTAAGATCACATCAACTGTTATGTGATGCAGATGATTTGAGTGTTCCAGTTGAAAACGTTGAACCGTACTACCCGAGTGATTGGCGCACTGGACTTGCGATTCCGTGTGGCAAGGACAGGGGTCGCAAGGGCTTGAAATCCTTTGTCCATGAGGACAGGGAATCATATCCTGCTGTCGCTGATTATTTAGTTTGGAACGGGGTCAACGGTGGGACTCTGTAAGCTCAGCCTGATTCGATCTAGCTCCAAATGGGTACCTAGAGATAACACGGGAAGTGTAAGATGGTTTTCCCCCAACCACGCATAGGACTCCTGGCTGAAGGCAGAGAATCAGGAGGCTGGTACCTGGGCTATACGGACCATTGTCCGTATAGCCCAGTTTTTTTTTTCAGATAAAAACTTTACCAAAAGGAACTAGTTTTTGGAGATTTTGAAGGTGAAGAGTGCAAGAATGGGTTAAATTTTAGGAGAGAGCTCAGGTTTATTATTAGGTTTCAGATTTGAGGGTAGTATCATAGGCAGCGCGCTAGTGAGCGCGCTGCCTAAGTAAAGAACGATGTGGGCACAATTTGTTTTTGGAAATTCAAAGGGCTAGTGCCCTTTATAGCAGTCAAAAAAGATTGGAGGGCAACTAGCCCCCCCCCCCCCCACGCCCATCATTCCCCCAAATGCATCCAATCAAAATTTCAGGGGGAAAGGTCGTTTGAGATAGCCATTTTGTTTTATAGCGTAGTTGATTTCCAGATAGAAAATATGGTTTTTTGAGGAGGACAATTCCCCACAACCCTCAGGGCAAGGGTTTTACGTTTTTGATGCCCTGGAGGCATTTAAGCCCTGGGGGGCTTTTTATAGAAGGCATTGTCGTAGAAACTTCAAAAGGGGCTCATTCGATTGGAAATATAAAGGGCTAGTACCCTTTTTGATAGTCGAAGGTGATTGAAGGCCACCTAGCCCCTCCCCCCACGCCCATCACCCCCAAACACATCCAATCGAAATTATGATATAGCCATTTTGTTCAGCGTAGGCTACTTGATTTCCAGATAGAAAATATGTTTTTGAGGAGGACACTCCCCCACAACCCTCAAGGTTAGGTTAGGTCAGGGCAAGGTTTTAAGTTATGCCCTGGGGGCATATAAGGTTTTTATAGAAGGCGTTGTCGTAGAAACTTCAAAACAGGCTCATTTGATTGGAAATTCAAAGGGCTAGTGCCCTTTTAATAGTCGAAATGATTGGAGGGCAACTATGCCCCCCCCCACCCACACCCATCATTCCCCCAAGCACATCCAATCAAAATTTGAGATAGCCTTTTTGTTCAGCGTAGGCTTGATTTCCAGATAGAAAATATGTTTTTGAGGAGGAAACTCTCCCACAACCTTCAGGGCAAGGGTTTTAAGTTATGCCCTTGGGGCATATAAGGTTTTTATAGAAGGCGTTGTCATAGAAAACTTCAAAACAGGCTCATTAAATTGGAAATTTCAAAGGGCTAGCGCCCTTTTTAATAGTCGAAAAGTGATTGGAGGGCAACTAGCCCCCCCCCCCACGCCCGTCATTCCCCCAAACACATCCAATCAAAAATTTTGAGATAGCCCTTTTTGTTCAGCGTAGTTGATTTCCAGATAGAAAATATGTTTTTGAGGAGGAAACTCCCCACAACCCTCAGGGCAAGGGTTTTAAGTTATGCCCTGGGGGCATATAAGGTTTTTATAGAAGGTGTTGTCGTAGAAACTTCAAAACAGCTCATTCGATTGGAAATTCAAAGGGCTAGTACCCTTTTTAATAGTCGAAAAGTGATTGGAGGGCACCTAGCCCCCCCCCCCCCCCACGCCCATCATCCCCCAAACATCCAATCGAAATTATGAGATAGCCATTTTGTTCAGCGTAGGCTACTTGATTTCCAGATAGAAAATATGTTTTTGAGGAGGACACTCCCCCACAACCCTCAGGGCAAGGGTTTTAAGTTATGCCCTTGGGGCATATAAGGTTTTTATAGAAGGCGTTGTCGTAGAAACTTCAAAACAGGCTCATTCGATTGGAAATTCAAAGGGCTAGTGCCCTTTTTAATAGTCGAAAATGATTGGAGGGCAACTAGCCCCCCCCCCACCCACGCCCATCATTCCCCCAAACATATCCAATCAAAATTTTGAGATAGCCTTTTTGTTCAGCGTAGTTGATTTCCCAGATAGAAAATATGTTTTTGAGGAGGAAACTCCCCCCACAACCTTCAGAGCAAGGGTTTTAAGTTATGCCCTTGGGGCATTTAAGGTTTTTATAGAAGGCGTTTGTCGTAGAAACTTCAAAACAGGCTCATTAAATCGGAAATTTCAAAGGGCTAGCGCCCCTTTTAATAGTCGAAAGTGATTGGAGGGCAACTAGCCCCCCCCACCCCGTCATTCCCCCAAACACATCCAATCGAAATTTTGAGATAGCCATTTTGTTCAGCGTAGTTGATTTCCAGATAGAAAATATGTTTTTGAGGAGGACACTCCCCCACAACCCTCAGGGCAAGGTTAGGTTAGGTCAGGGCAAGGGTTTTAAGTTATGCCCTGGGGGCATATAAGGTTTTTATAGAAGGTGTTGTCGTAGAAACTTCAAAACAGGCTCATTTGATTGGAAATTCAAAGGGCTAGTGCCCTTTTTAATAGTCGAAAATGATTGGAGGGCAACTATCCCCCCCACCCACGCCCATCATTCCCCCAAGCACATCCAATCAAAATTTTGAGATAGCCTTTTTGTTCAGCGTAGTTGATTTCCAGATAGAAAATATGTTTTTGAGGAGGAAACTCTCCCACAACCTTCAGGGCAAGGGTTTTAAGTTATGCCCTTGGGGCATATAAGATTTTTACAGAAGGCGTTGTCGTAGAAACTTCAAAACAGGCTCATTAAATTGGAAATTTCAAAGGGCTAGCGCCCTTTTTAATAGTCGAAAGTGATTGGAGGGCAACTAGCCCCCCCCCACGCCCGTCATTCCCCCAAACACATCCAATACAAAGTTTGGGATAGCTATTTTGTTCAGCGTAGTTGATTTCTAGATAGAAAATATGTTTTGAGGAGGACACTCCCCCACAACCCTCAGGGCAAGGGTTTTAAGTTATGCCCTGGGGGCATATAAGGTTTTTATAGAAGGTGTTGTCGTGGAAACTTCAAAACAGGCTCATTCGATTGGAAATTCAAAGGGCTAGTACCCTTTTTAATAGTCGAAAGTGATTGGAGGGCACCTAGCCCCCCCCCCCCCCCCACGCCCATCATCCCCCAAACATCCAATCGAAATTATGAGATAGTCATTTTGTTCAGCGTAGGCTACTTGATTCCAGATAGAAAATATGTTTTTGAGGAGGACACTCCCCCACAACCCTCAGGGCAAGGGTTTTAAGCTATGCCCTGGGGGCATATAAGTTTTTATATAGAAGGCGTTGTCGTAGAAACTTCAAAACAGGCTCATTCGATTGGAAATTCAAAGGGCTAATGCCCTTTTTAATAGTCAAAAATGATTGGAGGGCAACTAGCCCCCCCCCCACGCCCGTCATTCCCCCAAACACATCCAATTGAAATTTTGAGATAGCCTTTTTGTTCAGCGTAGTTGATTTTTAGATAGAAAATATGTTTTTGAGGAGGACACTCCCCCACAACCCTCAGGGCAGGGTTTTAAGTTATGCCCTAGGGACATATAAGGTTTTTATAGAAGGTGTTGTCGTAGAAACTTCAAAACAGGCTCATTCGATTGGAAATTCAAAGGGCTAGTACCCTTTTTAATAGTCGAAAGTGATTGGAGGGCACCTAGCCCCCCCCCCCACGCCCATCATCCCCCAAACATCCAATCGAAATTATGAGATAGTCATTTTGTTCAGCGTAGGCTACTTGATTTCCAGATAGAAAATATGTTTTTGAGGAGGACACTCCCCCACAACCCTCAGGGCAAGGGTTTTAAGTTATGCCCTGGGGGCATATAAGGTTTTTATAGAAGGCGTTGTCGTAGAAACTTCAAAACAGGCTCATTCGATTGGAAATTCAAAGGGCTAATGCCCTTTTTAATAGTCAAAAATGATTGGAGGGCAACTAGCCCCCCCCACGCCCGTCATTCCCCCAAACACATCCAATTGAAATTTTGAGATAGCCTTTTTGTCAGCGTAGTTGATTTTTAAATAGAAAATATGTTTTTGAGGAGGACACTCCCCCAAACCCTCAGGGCAAGGGTTTTAAGTTATGCCCTAGGGACATATTAGGTTTTTATAGAAGGTGTTGTCGTAGAAACTTCAAAACAAGCTCATTCGATTTGAAATTCAAAGGGCTAGTGCCCTTTTTAAGAGTCAAAAGTGATTGGAGGGAACCTAGCCCCCCTTAGGTTTTAAGTTATGCCCTTGGGGCATATAAGATTTTTATAGAAGGCGTTGTCGTAGAAACTTCAAAACAGGCTCATTAAATTGGAAATTTCAAAGGGCTAGCGCCCTTTTTAATAGTCGAAAGTGATTGGAGGGCAACTAGCCCCCCCCCCACGCCCGTCATTCCCCCAAACACATCCAATCAAAAGTTTGGGATAGCTATTTTGTTCAGCATAGTTGATTTCTAGATAGAAAATATGTTTTGAGGAGGACACTCCCCCACAACCCTCAGGGCAAGGGTTTTAAGTTATGCCCTGGGGGCATATAAGGTTTTTTATAGAAGGTGTTGTCGTAGAAACTTCAAAACAGGCTCATTCGATTGGAAATTCAAAGGGCTAGTACCCTTTTTAATAGTCGAAAGTGATTGGAGGGCACCTAGCCCCTCCCCACGCCCGTCATCCCCCAAACACATCCAATTGAAATTTTGAGATAGCCTTTTTGTTCAGCGTAGTTGATTTCTAGATAGAAAATATGTTTTGAGGAGGACACTCCCCCACAACCCTCAGGGCAAGGGTTTTAAGTTATGTCCTGGGGGCATATAAGGTTTTTATAGAAGGTGTTGTCGTAGAAACTTCAAAACAAGCTCATTCGATTTGAAATTCAAAGGGCTAGTGCCCTTTTTAAGAGTGAAAAGTGATTGGAGGGAACCTAGCCCCCCCACCCACGCTCATCAACCCCCAAACACATCCAATCGAAATTTTGAGATAGCCATTTTTCAGTTCAGCGTAGGCTAGTTGATTTCCAGATAGAAAATATGTTTTTCAGGAGGACACTCCCCCACAAACCTCAGGGCAAGGGTTTTAAGTTATGCCCTCGGGGCATATACGGTTTTAGAAGGCGTTGTCGTAGAAACTTCAAAACAAGCTCATTCGATTGAAAATTAAAAGGGCTAGTGTCCTTTTTAATAGTCGAAAGTGATTGGAGAGCACCTAGCCCCCCCCCGCCCACGCCCATCATCCCCCAAACACATCCAATCGAAATTTTGAGATAGCCATTTTGTTCAGCATAGTTGATTTCCAGATAGAAAATATGCACTTTACTGAAAAAATAAAAGTGAATGTGCATTGTCAGTTTAATATACATATACTGATATTTAGTAATCAAAATGTAATATTATTTGATCTATTAAAGTTATAAAAGTAAAAACATTTATATTTTTTCAGTAAAGTGGATATTTTTTTCTGGCCTTGGGAAGGCATAGGGGTTTTGAGCCCTACTCATGTTAATTTCTGCTCGTTTTGAAGTTGACTCGGTTATTTATTTTAATTTCTGTTCGTTTCGGGTTTCATTTATTTATCGATGCTGATTTGTGGTAGTTTCACGCTTAGTAGATTATTTGATTTTATGTTTGCTCATTTTTGGTTTAATGAATTTCTTTACTTTTCTTTGAAAAAACTTATTTTGTGGAAATTTTTTTTTTAATTAATTAATAGTAAAGATTGTGAATGCGATGAGTGTGTACTAAGTAGAATAGCCAAAGCGCTATTATAGCCAAAGTAAGAATAGCCAAAGTAGAATAGCCAAAATGTTTTCTCGTAGTCGAACAAAGTTTGAAGAACAGGCAGACATGTCAGTGAACTGAGATTGTAATGTTGAAAGCCACGATAATGCCATGGTAATTTAATTGTCTAAAAATAGTTTCAGGGTACTTGTTTGACTAAAAATGTCATGGTAATTTAATTGCCATGGTAATTTATTGTCTGGTAATTTAATAATGCCATGGTAATTTAATTGTCTAAAAATAGTTTCAGGGTACTTGTTTGACTAAAAATGCCATGGTAATTTAATTGCCATGGTAATTTATTGTCTGGTAATTTAATAATGCCATGGTAATTTAATTGTCTAAAAATAGTTTCAGGGTACTTGTTTGACTAAACGTATGTTAAACTATAAACTGTATGAAAATTCTGGTCTGATCCCACTTTCATGGGCTGTAATGAAAGAAGTGTTAATGAAGTTTCAGTCGTTTTTGGACTGGGAGGGACATCATACATTCACCTTTTTTATATCTAAATTTGGAAGTAAAAATACATTTTTAGGGATAAAGATAAAAGTACAATTATCACATAATGGCAAAAAGGCTATCTCTTATCGCTTCCATGGGTGGCCTTAAGAAGAACTTTATTCTGAAGAAAGGAGGATAGTTTGTCGTAACTTCCGGTGTAGTATAGCCCAGATGCGCCTGCGCCAAGATTCTTGCCTGAGAGACAAAATTTGCATCTTTATTTATGGATATTATTCAATATCCGGATTGTTGGGAACTATGGGAAGGAGTTTATTCAAGATCTAGTAAGCCTAATTTTCCAGTTATTACTTTGGTGTTGGAGCAAAGAAACTCAAAAGCTATGTGGACTATATAGCCTCAATATCACCAAGAACAGTGAAAATTAAATCTGATTGCTGTGATTGGTTAAGTGGAAACGCACTCAACCATAATTATCTTAAATAAATTAGGAAAATTGGTGAATTCAGTTTTAAATGAAAAGGGCCTCTATATGCAGTTTTTGGTAGTAACACTCTGCATGGCCGACGCAAAGACCTTAGTAGTCAAGAAGTGTCGTTAATCTGATAAGAAACAAATTAACAAGACCGCTAAAAACAAAACTAAAAAGAAGCTAAAAAAGCTAAAGCTAGCTAAAAAAGCTAAAGATAAGCTAACAGACGTGGCACCAAACAGTTTAAGAAGCTGTAGTTTTTTTTATAATCTATTAATTAATTACTAATTTATTTTAATTATAATTATTAATATTTTATTATTTTTTTTTCATTTATTAACCGCGCCCTCTACTTTATTTTAATAAAAACAAAATTACAAAATGATTATAACCGTTAGGTAATTTTTTGAAATTTTGCACCACTAAAAATTTCTGATCCCGGGGCGAGTGCCCCTCTAACCGCCTGTGAGTTGTCTCTGATAGTAAACAGATTATTAGGATTGATAGTAGGGTTTGTACGGAGGAAAATCCTTATCAAATTTAACTAATTAGTTCTGCTTATTTGTTTTGACATTTTGACGTTGGTAACCCTTAGAAAATGTGCTATTGCCCTACAAAATTGATAAGTATGAAACAAACAAACTTTTTGGGGGAAAAGTCCTGGCTTTTGGGAATGAATAGACCTAAGATGGGTCTATGGGGCAAAAAGTTTCTTTATTTTGATTTCCTTGGTACTTTGAAAGGCACAATAATTTTATATTTTCTAGCATTTAAAAGATATAAGGTGACAAATATTTCAAGTGAAAAAAAAAAAAAAAAAAAAACACAGCAAAGTCAGCTCAATGACACAGTCACAAATCCCCCTTAAAGGCTCCACGGCCTGTAAAAGAGGGGGATCACGAAACAAGACTTTCGAATATTAAATTGTTAATGATTTAAGCCAATAAAATGCAAAAAAAAATCTACTCACAACAATGGAGAGCAGAAAAAAGAGAAGAAGCGACAGACAGAAAGGGACTTCGTTCAATTATGACACTGATATCAGGCGATGCAGGACTCCACAAATTTGGCAAAAAAAGAAAATGTGAAATTCAGACCATTTACTTATTGCGTTATATATTTGCTATTTCATATAAAAATGTCTCCCCTTTTAGAGATGGATAGATAGGATACACGCAGGAGCTGCTGAATTCGGCTCAACATATGAAGCTCTGATCACCGGCCTCGGACGATGTCATATTTCCCTTAATCATCAAACTTTGTCAAATCTAGCTGTCTGGGAGCCTAGAACGTTTAAGGTAATATTTTGTTTTTATTTATATTTTTTTGTTATACAAATGTTTATTCTCTTGTTTATTTGTGAACTTCTAACTAATATTTCTAACTATCTCTTTAGACTCGACCTAGGCTGAAAAGTTAAAAGAGTATATAGTATAAAAATTCTTACTGTTTTCAAGACACGCTACAAAAGAACTCAAAACGTAACTAAAGACAAAAATCTTACACTTAACGAATACACTTTAAGACGCGCGCTTGCGCGCACACCTCTGACCAAAGGCGATGAATGGCCGAATCAAATCAGACTCCCAGCATCCTTTGAAGCTTTTCAAACTCTAAATTTAAGCTGTATGAGTCATCGCTCAACTGGCTTTTTCAACCACTCGCTAATTAGTGGATTCTTCAGACATCGTAATAAAAGCTTTCCTGGGGGTTTAGATATTCAACATAAATGAAGTTAAATTTATAAAAAGGCATTTTTCTGAAACAAAAGGGGCCAAAGGTCCCAACACCTCCCTCCTAAGAAAAATGACCGCCATCACGCCATGGGTCAGAGTACAAAAAAAAACATAAAATAAATAACACCAACTTCAAAATCTAGCAACTGAGATTTCGGGTTTAGCTAATTTGAACTTAGCAACAATTTCTGAAATCCTTTACCACAGAGACATTCGAAGTAAAATGCTTTTCAGATAGGAAAAACCGATCTGATTTTGAGCTGATCGGTGTTTGTTAACTGTTTCCAGAAGAGAGAGGCACACAAGGTCGTATCAGGGAGGACGTATTACTGGGTTTGACCCCCCACCCGAAATATTTTCGTGGCCTTAAAAAAGTTGCAAAAATGCACATAAACAAATTTTTGATACGTTTGGTATATTTTATGCAATCCTCCCCCTTCCCTCCCGAGCAAAAATCCTGGATATGCTCTTGGGCACACAGCTTGTGAGGAAGTGGAGTGGTATTATGAAGGCTAGCAAGAAGCATCTGGGTAAACCGAAGTTTGCATGAAACTATAGAGGGTTAGCTACTGAAATTTGACGTTCGAAATGGTTAAGAAGATGCACACGATTGTGGTGGATAGAGAGTATGGCAAGGCCGAGATAAATAAGGTGATTAGCTGTATAGACAGAGCTATTCCCAAGTGTTGTAAATGTAACAGAGTTATCAATTTTCCAATTAGCAAGGATGATATTGGATTTTGCGGAGTCGAATATATTACTTACTAGTATTATTTATTCTGTAGAATTTTTGGATTTTGGTTCTTATTTTTTCTTAAAATTCAGCTATTAGCCAACGGCAAATTTTCCAGTACTAGATTATTTCTTTTAGAAGCAGTTTGTGTTTTAATAATAATAAAAAACATCAAAGACAGACAAAACTCAATGAAAAACAACAAACGAGACTGGGCCCAGTAGAGAGAAAAGATGAAAAACTAACCCGAAGCGGATATTCCGCCTGTATGTAAACGAGGCGTCTTCAGCGCAGAAGAAACAAAGGTAAAAAAACTAAAAACAAATAAAACCACTACCAATTTTAATGAAATACACTGATTATAATTTAATTATAATTTAAATATTCACCAGGGGACGAGATTACCTACTAGACCAAAAAGAATTGCTTCAATAATAGCTAACAAAAGGATTATTTCGCAACAGTAATTTTTTTACAGTTGCTCCTCCCCCTGAGAAAAAATCTAACTCCGCCCCTGTGTTAATTCTACTGCTACTGACAATTTATCGGAGCCTGGTAGATTATTTACCTGAGGTCAACGCAGTTGTGTAAGTTTCTCTCCCACTATTCTCAGCCTCGTTCATTACTCTCTCCCATTGAGTTCCTACTCCATTTAAGTTCTTAATTGTGAATTTTTCACATTGGAGGACGGGGTGAGTTGTGCTTAGCCGAATTTATGTGTCTTTTGATGATTTTTTCTTTCTTCTTATTTTGTATCTTCTTCATATTATTGTTCTTGTATGTTTTTCCTCTATCCTATTTTTTCTTTCTTTTACATTTCTAAAAATAGTTCATAAAAAAATAAGTTATTATTATTATGTACAACCGTACAGAAATTAGTCCAAATATGTTATTAATGGGTTTCTTCTTTTATACAAACCATCTTTTGAGATATTTGTTTTTTTTTTTTTTAATTATAAACCTCTTATCTTTAAAACTACTCAAATTGACATTCAGATACTGGATAAAATATATTTGTTTAATAGTAAGAAAATCTAAAAACCGCCCTATTGCCCAATACCGTTTACCAATATTTAAAGTTGCCTATCTGTCTTCCAGGGGAATAGCGATTAAAGCAGATTTTCTTTTCAGTCCTTGGTACATTTGTCATCTGCCCGCTTGCGACTGGAACCACCTGAACAACGGGGCTTAAATAACTTAGGTCCAGTACCTTCAGGAGTACTTGTACGTGGAATGCTGAAATAATTTTTAGATTTTTGTATGTTTAATGAATTACTTGATAAATGTGATTGGTTTGAGTTCTTCGCAGTTTTAAGCTACTAGAGACAAGTCTTGCTTTGACTTGTACCTTCAAAAAACTTGTCTCCAGGGAACGCAAAGGTAGATTTTTTTGCTGTACTCTACTACTCTGCACTTTACTATACTTGCTACTTTACTATCCTCTGCGATAAAAAAAAAAAAAAATAGCATGTCAATAATAACGTAAAAGGGAAGTAGTTGTAATTATGTTTATCTATTTAAAAGTAACTAATTTTCTCTGTGTAGAATAATGTCCAAACTAGAGAACTTGGTGTGTTTTTTTTTTTTTCAGTCCTCGGTACGAGGGATCATCTGAAAGTAACCTCCGGATATCTCTACAAACAGTACCAAAATAAATGAATGAATTACATGATCTCAAACCTGCTTCCTTTTTCTACTTTTCAACATAGTTGCCATTCACATCGAAGCGCTTATAGTATCTCTACACTAGCATAGAAATTCGGTCAGCAAAAATTATGAGACCCGTGTCCTGAGCTACCCTGTAACATCTTGCAGTTCCTGGTCATCAGCGAATTACTGAACCATTGGTAAACAGGATCCTGTATTAAGTACGTAAATCCTTAGGCAAGAGAATAATCAAAGATATGGACCCAATCAAATTCACCTAACAAAACCAGAAAAGCTTGGACAAGTTTTTCTGACTGAAAATTTGTTGTAACGGTTTTTTAATGTAACTGGTTGCTAAACAGGTGTTAGAGGCTCAATTCATTGAACATGGGACAGCGATCACCAAGGACGTGCATTGTCAACGCTGCACAAATTAGGAAGAGTATTAAAAAACAAACCCCGCAGTATGGCATCGTGTTTTTTTCACAAACCTGGACCATACACTGCCTAAGTAACCAAGAACAGTTAAAATGGGACTACGATTATCCATCAAAGAGCCCTGGTTTTAGATCCAACAGTTATCATCTCTTTCTATGTATGAAGAAGTGGCTTGGATTTCACTGCTTTGATGATGACAAAGAGCTGAAAGAAGTGACCACAAGATGGTTCAATGCGTAAACGACAGATTTTTATATAATTTTTAATCTAGTGCAGGGGTATGATAAGTGTTTGGCTGCCACTAGAGGACGACCCTTGGTTGTCAGGTTTTCCGGCAGGCGAATCACGTGTCCGAGATGTCTTTACTTCTGGTATTTGTTCACTTCGATTATCTATTTTTGAAACATTTCTATCGTACAGCAGCGTTCATTACCATATAGGTCCAGTGGATATTTAAAATGCGCCTTAGACACATGTTTTTGAACGCCGAAAGTGTTTTTTTCAACTAATTGGTCTAGACACCAGGTTCCAGATCGTTATCACAGCTTGGAGAGGACTTTGCTATTGAACAGCCTCAACTTTGAGTTGATAGATAGATAGATAGATAGATAGATATTTTATTTATGAAATATACATAACGCTACAAAATACACCTGCGCACATGCCTAGTGTCATAATTGGGTGCATTAAAAATTACAACAAATTATTAAACACTGTTAGCAATTTAAATGAAAACGAGAAAAAAAAGGGGAAAAAAAACCCCAGAAACAAGCCTCTTGGACAACTGCCCAAATACAAACAATGTAAATAAAACCAAAGTCAACTCTCAGAGATAAACCTCTTCGCCATTCTGTGCAACTGCTGGTAATCAGCGCACTCTCTAATATCCCAGGGAATAGAATTTCACACCTTCGGACCAATATGCCTCAAACTAAATCCTGCTCTAGTTGTTCGCCTAAACTCGTGTGAGAAATTGAACCTGAGTGATGTCGGGTACGAATGACGCTGCGAGTTAACAGGGAAATTCCCTGGAAATATGATGCTAACTGGCCAAAAACGTAATTGTGACATATCTGGGATATTGCAATGAAATGAAGTTGATGTAAAGAAAAAATTCCAGCTGATCCAAAAAGATGAGTAACAGAAGACCTATTATCAATCTGAAAAAGTATCCTTATCGCTTTATTTTTTAAAATTTGAAGGGGTTTATAAACTGAAGGAAAAGTTGAAGCCCACACTGAAACACAATATAGAAAAGAAGGGTGGACCAGAGAAAAGTAAATTGATTTAAGTATATTAACCGGAAAAAATATGGGGAGACGGCACATAATCCCAACATTCTAGAAACTTTTACCGATAGAGTTTTAACATGTTCATGGAACGACAAATTTTCATCAATAATTATCCCAAGATATCTAAACTGTTGTACCCGTTTCAATTCCACATTATTTAAATAAAGAGAAAAAAAAAAATCAGAATTGACTGAACCAACTCGTGAAAATAGTATATACTGGCATTTCCTTTCATTTAATAGAAGAAGGTTTCGACAATACCACTCTGATGTAGTTGATAGAGTACTTTGGATGTTCAGGAAAAGCTCTTTTAAATCAGAATGGGAAGAAAAAATTACAACATTATCCGCAAACATAATAATTTTGCAGATAGGAAGAAACTCAGGCAAATCATTAATAAATAGAAGAAATAGGATAGGACCCAAAACAGAGCCCTGAGGAACTCCACAATTTACGGAAAATGACTTAGATCGGATTCCCTTTTTACTATCATGGCATCCAGTTTTTCTTTCAGCAAGGTAATATGCAAAAAAATTCAAAAATTTTGAAGAAAATCCATATTTTTTTTAGTTTATTTATAGTAAAAGACGGTGATCCACCGAGTCGAACGCCTTGGCCACATCCAAGAATATAGCCAAGGCGCCCTGGCCAGTGTCCAGCGCATTATTTACTTCAATTAAAAGCTGATGTATTGCTAGTTCTGCTGATTTTCCTTTAATGAATCCATACTGCGAAGGATGCAATATTTTATTATTACATAAATAATTTTGAAGTTGTTTATGAGCAATTTTTCTAAAATTTTACTAAAAAACAGATAACATTGAAATTCCTCTATAATTTGAAGGATTCGTAGAAACACCACCTTTATACAAAGCTAAAACATGGGCATTTTTTAAAAGATCAGGAAAAACTCCATTTAGTAAAGACAAATTAAAAATATGTGCCAACAATGGGGCAATATTAGGAGCTATTTGTTTCACAATTTGTGTAGAAAACCCAAAATCATCCAATGAAAAACTTTGCTTTAGTTTCATTATATGTCCTTTAACTTCCTGAGGTGCAATTTCAGAAAAATCAAATGAGTTTGGTACTTCATCTTCATCAACAAAATCAGTCGACTAACTCTCTTGCCTATTTGTACTCGATACAATCCTAGACCCAATAGTACTGAAATGCTTTCCAAAAATATCCAAAATTTCTTTTTGGATCCGTCACTTTTGAACCATCAAGTTCAAGACAATTAACTCTCGAACTCGAACGATGATTGGGACGGATTTTTTCATTGATTAGCTGCCATGTCTTTTTCATATTTGACTTATACTGTAAAAATTTATAGGAAAAATATTTTCTTTTAGCATATCTTATAATAGAATTCAGTTTATTTCTATAAGTTCTATAATATTCATAAAATACATCAGATTGGGCAGCCAGATACTGACGATTTTTTTTTCTTTTCATCTTTAATGACGTCAAAATACCATCTGTAATCCACGGGTCAAATTTTTTGAAAACTTTCCGCGCAAAAATCTTGTGGATGCTGCTTGATCTCGGAGTTGCATCATATCATGGATGAATCTCGAAAAAGCATCATTAGCATCATTTGAATCAAAAAAATGGGGGTCCAGTCTTTATTATCTATCAATTCACTCAAAAGCTTAAAATCAATCAATTTATTCTGTCGGTAAGAATTTTTATTTCCATGTTTTTTAAAATGCAGGTTGAGATAAACTTTGGGCTACCTCTAATCAACTGCAGATACAACTTTTACTGTTAATCATTTTTCCGGTTTTGGCTGGATTCCGGGCGAACTATTTCTCCAGCGAGAAAATTAGTTTCAGATATGGATTCAGCATGTCTCCTTACACCTCTAAATCGACTATGTTATTTACTTTTAAAATATCTTTAACTAACCCCCACCCCTAGTTATAGAGCTACATAGCCCATCTATGAAACTGACCTGTACTTTGACCCAAAGAATCTTACACCAAGTTTGACCAAAACATCTATAGGCCTACCCCTTCGAGAGTTATCATGCTTACAGAAGGACAAGTTGTACAAAGTCATAGATATCCCGTCACTTACGTTTGGGATCCCAAAATTTTAAGATTTTGCATCGAATATTTAGGAACAGTCTTATAGGCACGAAAAAGCGGATGTGGGACCAGTTGCGTAGGATATTCACCGTTTCCCTCAAAATATACAGTCTTGTCCTGGGCCGGCCTCATAGCAGCAAACTTCATCATTGAATCGACCGTCACGAACAGTCATCACTCCCTTAATTTTGCACGGCCAAAGTTTGTAATATTTCAATTATGTTTCAAGTTTCAAAGTTTCAATTATGAAGTTTGCTGCTATGGAACAGACGAAAGCATGATTGTGACGTCTGATAATATTTGGCGCTACTCGATAAAGTATTCAGAAGCGGTAAAAGATGGGAGAAAAAATGTACAAAGAGCGATTAAGCTTTGTATCGAAGATTCGGATGGATTGCCAGATGACTTATCTGAATCTGTGCTATCTCTACAGACTGATCTGGAGGAGTTCCGAAGCGGTGTAGAAGACAAGATCCGGAAAAAAGTGGACGAAGAGTTTTCCAAGTTAGTATATCTCCGTCACAGTTTAAAAAGGAATTTTTAGACACGATTACGCAAGCGGCTTATAAAGCAATTGAGATGCAGTTTCAGTCGAAGTTTGAGCAGGTTGAAAAGGGTCTCAAGGATTTACGAGTGAAACTTGTTCAAAATGAGTCCAAGCTTGAAAAACTTGAGTCGAAGTTGGACGATTTAGGTCAGTCTGCCCTTCTAAATAAAGTCATTGTTGCTGGTGTCGAGACAACTGCCCGTGATCTCCCGGTACTAGATGAGAAAGTTCTTGATAGTTTAAATTTGCAAATGGGACTTCAGCTTGAAAAATCAATCGTTTAGGGGGCTAAACGTCTAGGAGCTAATGAATAAGCTCTAGCCCCTATCGAACTTACATTGATCTCAGAAGTTGCAGCAGTCGAAACTTCGCTATTGAAAAATGCTGAAGGGTCCCCGTGTCTTTGTTAATGAAGCGTTAACTAGGGAGAGGCAGGAGATCTTCAAGCTTGCTCGCAACAGATTTGAAAATAAGAATGTGTGGACGATGAGAGGCATCATTTTTGTGAAAAATGGCTCGGAAATTATATTATGCAAAACAACAGCAGATGTGGCTCAGATCCTCAATCTGGCTAATGAACCTTCACTGTGAATAATTGAAGTTTGATTTGGTTTTCCTTTGTTTATTTGTGATATGGATAGATTTCAGTCGTTTTTGGAGTCCCGTTTAAACTTAGATGCGATACTTAATGATTCGACTGGGAGTGATAAAGCTGTACAGTATGTCAGAAATCTACCGGATTGTGATTTTTTGGATGACCCTTTAACTAATGAAGTTGAGCAATGTGAATTCCCGATAAGCAGGGGTGGCTCGAAGCACTCAGGCCAGGGGGGGGGGGTGAGAACCCTAATTTAAACGACTTGTAGATCATATTCTACGACTCGTCATTACCTACAAATTTCATAGACAATAGTGTTTTATCATTTATACTTATCTACGGAAACAAAGAAGGACAAAAAACGAAACACTACACGCGCAAATACCCAACTAAGAAAAGCTTAAATCTGAATTCGACTCTTCTTCAAAATGGACCAACGCTGAACAATCTTGTTTAAGTCTACACCATCGGTGAGGTCTTTCTCACTCGCCAACAACAGGAGGGAATCCAGTCGAGAATCAACCATGGCAGTTCTCAGCCAATTCTTCACAAACTTGAGTTTGCTGAATGTTCTTTCGGCAGCTGCACCTGCAACAGGTGCAGTCGCTTCCAATTTGCAGAGACGACTGGCTTGCTTAAGCTGACGGTTCCGGCGATGTCCTTCACCAAGGACTTCTCTGAAGCCAGCAGCGCCTTGGCAAAACTAGAACAAAACTTCAAGCTCTACTTGAAGAGCAGTAGCGTCTGGAGCTCTTTCCTGGTTTGGGAAAAACTTTGTTGCTTGCTCAATATCTGCAACTGAGATACTTTTGTTCAAAGGAGGCTGGAGTAAGGTGCAAAATGGCAGAAAATTGGCAAGGCAAGCTCTGAGATTATCTCCCATCTTTGTAGTCAACTTATCAAGCAAGATTCTGAAATTTTGTCTATAGAACTGATGCATTGAGATATCGGCTTGACTTTGAGCTCGGCTGTCATAACGAGATGGTCCTAGTCTCCGACGATGGTGTCTGATGAAATCAGCCTCTGGGTCCACTTCCATCCTTTTGGCAAACTGTGCTGCACTGTCAATTAAACTGTTCATTTCCTCACAAGATTTTCTTTCAAAAAGTTTCTTCCTAGCGTCTAGCATCTCAATTGCGTCGATGATGTTCATCTCCTCTTCTTCAAGCTTTTCTGTTGCAATCCTGGCCTTGTACATGATATTTTTCATGAACATGAGGCAGGCGATAAAATCGAAGTTGAGAATCCTTTTCAGGAGGCCGCTGGCTCTTGCTTTCGTCTTCGTATCGGTGTTCTTCATCTGTTTTATTTCGCCAAGGGCTGAGACTATTGCTTCAAACGAAGTAACCACTGCTTGTACGGTTTCAGCCCTTGCGGACTACCGGGTCCGTGATAAGTTTCGGAGATTAAGGCTGTTTTCAATCGAAGAGAGTTTTTCTTTAAGGGCGGCAAAAAACGCTTTGTAGATGAAGAGAAGAACACATACATTTCTTGAAGGATATTGAAAAGCTCGGCTATCAAGAGAGATGAATTACAACTATGCTCTATCACGGTGTTTAGTCTGTGGGCCTGGCAGGGTATATAACGCACACGGCGACTGAGAAGTTCCGATACTTTCTGCTGGGCTCCGTTAAACTGACCAGACATTGCACTTGCATAGTCATACGACTGAAAAGCTAGTTTATCCAGTGGAATTCTTCTCCTTGTCAGTGTTCCTATTATAATTTCTGCCATACCCTGACAGTTTTGTCATTTGCCTCGCTAACATCTAATAGTCTCTCTCTAGGCATCCCTTCCGAACTGATGGTGTGGATTACGACTGCAAGCTTATCAGAATGTGAAGCATCGGGTGTCGTATCCGCCATCACAGAATAAAATTTTGAATCCAGGACTTAGTCAAGGATCTTCTCCCTGACTTCTGCTGAAAGTAATTCAATAAACTCGTTCTGGGACATTTTGTGTAGATAGGTAACTTTGTATGGTCTATACCGAGAATCATTTAACCAATCTTCAAGAGCAGGCACTTATCTCGCTAGAAGTTGAACAAATTGAACAAAGTTGCTTTCTTGTTCTTCCGTTCTTCTAAATGCAATGCCTTGTCTCGCTAGGGTTCTTGCAACGTCCAAAAGAATTGTCACAATTTTTCTGTTTGTCTCTTCATCTTTTGCTTGCTGCAAAAACTTAGCTCGAGTTCTTTTATCAAGTAGGAAATCAACATGACCATTACTGCTGACGAAGTGACAATAATCCGACAAAGCTGCTTTGTGTGACCCGGAAGAGAAGTGACTAGCCAATTTTCCTTTCTTTACTTTTCCTTGGCTCTTCATTTTGTGCCATTGCCGCACACCGTCTTCCACCCAAGCGTTTTCGGACTGGTCTCGCCCCGGACCACTAGGGAATAGCGAGCAAACGAAGCAGAAGGCAGCATCTTTCTCGATACTGTACTCTAAGAACTGGTAATCTTCATACCAACCGGGGTGAAAAACGACACTTTCTTTTTTTATATTGACGGATCAGCTTGGAACACACCCAGCTTTGGTTGATTAGGACAGTAGAAATGACCCTATTGATCCGAACAGGGCTCCATATATGGGCATAGAGTCCCTAGGGAGAACACCTGTGCTGTCAGTCCGACGGGGCACCATATATGGGCATGGAATCCCCAGGGAGAACACGTTTCCGAGAAATTGATTCCGTAACCTAGCCTAACCTCATGAGCTCGTGACGGGGCACCATATATGGGCATAGCCTCCCTAGGGGAAATGGATTTCTGAGAAAATGATGGCTTAATCGAAGGGGAAATGGATTTCCGAGAACTTGATTGCGTAATCGATTGGGAATTTTATTGATCTGGGACCCATGACGGGGCTCCATATATAGGGCATAGAATACTGAACGAACACCATGATGTCATCTACAATTGACTCTAACGCCGAACGGGACTCCATTTATTCATGGTTTATTAATATCTGATGGATGATGTCAAGGTCGATTTATTTGTTGTTGTTGTTGTTGTTTGGCCAAGTGTAATGACACTGGGGATGATTTACATAATCGCTAGGGGAATGTATTGATCTAGGGGAACTAAATTTCCAAGGTCGATTTATTTGTTGCTGTTGTTGTTCGTCCAGGTGCACGCTAGGGAGAATGCTATGATCCAGGAATAGGAAACAGGATCACGTGTCTCCTTCTAAACCAATCAGAGAGTAGATTACATCTCATTCTAAGCCAATCAGAGGGTCGCTTACATGTGGTTTCCCCCATTACATCGCAATTCGCCCTTGAGATTTCATATATAACGGACATGCATTGTGATTAAATTATCAGAAAGTATTGTGATACTATGGATACAGCAATGGATATTATTGATCAGTTAGAAGCCTTGGCAACCTCAATTTACAATGTGAGTTCTGTTTTAGTACATTTTCATTTTTATTTTCAAAATAAAATTATTTTCCTTGGTCACCCTCCAGTATATTCAGGTAAATCCCCCCCTCCCACTCTAATACAAACTCCACTATGCTATCTTTATATTCGCTAGAAAAAATAAAATATATGTTCTTTTTACTACCTAAACCTAACCCCCCCCCCCAAAACCCCTCCTATGTGTATGACTTTAATTCTCGCAATAGAAATAATTCTCTTTTTTCGATAAAATTCATGGTTTCTATATTTCTAGCTAAACGCGACAGACAACATCCGTCAACTCTTAGGCATTAAGCCGCTCTGTTTTGACACAAGCTCTCCGCAAGGTTAAAATTAGTTTGTCACCCTTTTCCTGTTTGTTTACATTAGCGGTTTAGCCAATCTAGATTTCAATGCTTTTGCATAATTCTGTGTTGTCTGAAATAGCCTAGAACAAAATTGTCTGCAAAATTAATATAGATATTTAGGACATTGGAATTTTATATTCTATGTAAGAGTGAAACAAGTTATTTCCAAAATTAAGGTGTAACAATATTTTTAGGATATTATGTAAAAATTGGGGGAAGGGGCCATGCCTCAATTCTATCGCCATCATTGTAAAGTGAAAAAACAAAACTGTTTCTTCGCGTTAGGGCAGTAAGAGGGCCGGGGGTTTCTATGAAAAAGATAGCTTTATAATGTGTAAATTGAATACCATTTACATCTAAGATCGTAATTTAGACCTATAAGCTGCTGGGTTAACATTCTTTTTCTATTTTAAAAGCCTATAGATGGGAAACATTAAAAAAAAAAAAATTCTCAACAAGGTAAAATAGGAGCATTTCTCGCAAATTTTACCTTTTGCTTTACTGAAAATGCTGAAGGAGGGGGACTTCTTTGTGATAAATGCTTTCTAGACAAAATTATGGCTATTGGGGGTACTAATTTTTTTTATTCTGTGAAAAAGGTAAAAATTATTTCAATACTAACTTTTTTCTCTTCTTTTAAGGACAATTATGAAGAATGTATTGCCCCCCCCCCTCCACCTAAGAGGGCAAGGGAGGTTGGCTATTCAAGATCAACACTGCCTGCGCAAGCTACATCTTCAACACCTTCAACTCCTTCCAGACCTGCTCTACCTGTCCAAATCCCATCCGTACAGGCTCCAATGCAGCCTGGCAGAAAATTAAAGAGAGAGTGGGCGGCTGCACACATGATGGAAAGCCCCAGTGCACCAACCCCTCAAGCCCATGACATCGTTGTCCCACCTACACAAGGTCAGGAGGTTGCCCTCCAACATGCTTCGCCAGTGGCTTCAGACACTCAACTACAGCCGGGATATAAAAATGTGAGCATTTTTTTTTACCTAACTTATAGAAATATGCGAAAAATAACAAACTCATTTTTCATCGCGCTGTAAAAGCGTGTGTGTGTGTGTGTGTGTGTGTCTGAGATATTAAAATATTAACCCCCCCCCCCCCGCCGCCCCAACCATTGTTTTAAATTTTTCTGCACACCCCCCTACCTCAGAGATATCTAAATATAATGTATATTTTTTTGCTTGCTTGTCAAAGAAAACCACTCTTTTTTCTAATCTTTCCTATTTTCTCTGGCCCACTGTAGGCCATAAACTGTTGCTATCTCTTCGCTATCTCTTAATAATATTTTTTGTTAATTTCTAGTGTTGTCAATTACTGATCATAGATTGACTAGGTTCTTTTAAGTCAAAGCAGAATGCTATTTTTCTTGTTTGAACAAAATCAAAACCTACTATGTAATGTTTTAGATTGTATTTAGCTGGAACTTTCAGAATATATGGAGTAAACCAAACGCTACTGCTAAGTACATGTAAATAATAATCCAATTTTTTAAAAACAGTAGGGTTGATTTAGACACTTTGAAAATAAGCTATTTTTCATGCTGGGGGGGGGCCCGCTGCGGTGGGTCGGTGGGGGGCATTAAATAGTGGAAATGGAGGGGGGTTGTCTGAACAAAATCAAAAACCTACTATGTAATGTTTTAGATTGTATTTAGCTGGAACTTTCAGAATATATGGAGTAAACCAAATGCTACTGCGAAGCACATGTAAATAATAGTCCAATGTTTTAAAAACAGTAGGGGTTATTTAGACACTTTGAAAATAAGCTATTTTTCATTTATAGGTCGTTCTGGTTCCATATTCGCCATCTCCCCCCTGCTCGTCAGTTGGAGAAGGAGAAGACGTGCCCATGGGACCCTCAAACAATTCAACTTGGAATGGTAATTCTCTAGAATTTATTCCAGACAACATTGACGACTTTGTAGCTGATTTTTTTAATGTTGATTATAGCGCAGTTGAGCAGGGGGACTTACCATTGCTAAGTCCAAACACCTTGCAGCTTTTAGATGATTTTACCTGGGAATTAACAGGGAACCTTCCTCTAGCCCCCGATAACATAGTTCCACTTCAATCGAATGAAGTGGCTTCCCATAGCCCTATTATTGAACAATATGGGGGAGGGGGTGTTGATAATAATATACAAGAGGAGGAGGTGGGGATGGGGGAAGGGATGTTGATGATATACAAGAGGGGGAGGAGGGGGTAATATCCAATTTACATCATTCCCTGAATTTCAGCTATCAAACACAATTTTAAATACAATAGTTGTCTACATTGCAACTTTTGGGGACCCATTTAATTCGCTTTTGTGTGGTAATTTTGTGTTTGACCCCGTAGAAATTGTGCATGACTATGTAGATAGAATTCATGCACTGCTGGAGAACCAAATTCAGTTGCGGGGAGGGGGGAGGGATTCAATTAAGGTTTCTATTGTTTTAAAGGTGTTTTATTTAAATGAGGGAAAAAGGGAAGTTTACCACCATTATGTACATACCGAGATGCGTTTGATCTATCCAAATTTAGAGAATCTTGAGGGTGTTTTTTCCGAGTGGTTAGGTCATATTATTGCGCATCTCGAGAATTATAATGAAAATGGGAGCAGGTCGGTAGTTCTTTATGTCGAAAATTTAAGTGTTAATATCTGTAAATTTAAGAAAGATTTTATTTTAAGAGGGGGGCATAGTGACACGGGTACAGTTTTCAAATATAATCACGATTTAGATGGTTGTCAAGGTGTCCAAAGAACTTGTTTTGAAACAGCTCAAAAATGTTTCAAGTACGCTTTCCTCATATCAGCATTCGAGCCTCTAGCACGTGACGCTACCAAGACGAATTTAGATCACTGGGTACATGGGAAGGAGGGGTCCAATTTTCCCATTGTAGATTTCACTTGTTTAGAGGGAAAATACCCAGTAACGCTAAGATCTATATATATTTTTGAAAGGGCCAATGCCCATTTAAATATTGGCGTTACTTTGGTTCAGTATGAAACTGAATTTGAAGATGGGGTTTCGTTCAAAAAAGAAGGGGGTGGTGTTCCCAGTAAGAGGTCCGTCAATTGAATTGGTCAAACACTGGGTTTGGTTTTTGTACACACCTCCATCTAGTGACCTAGCCAATTCAATTGGCCATTTTAAACCAATTACAGACATTAGTAGAGTTCTGGGGGAGGGTAAGAAACAGAGTGCCCGTTTCTACTGTCCGACAGGCCTGTCTCGATTTTGGACAGAATTAAAGTTGCAAAATCATATGAAGCACTGTAGACGGCATGCCTACCAGTCAGTGGAAACGGTTTCAGGGGATAGGGCCATTTTACGCTTTAACAATTTCCAAAACACCCTCCTCCAGGGCAACAAAATCTCTTTGGATTATGAAGCTAAGGAACAATCCTCGATTTCGAAATCGAGGAACAATCCTCGATTTCCAAACTGAATCAAAGAACATCAAGCTATTGCAGTGTCCTATGCCCACGCGCAAAGAGACAATTCTAACACCCTGCAGTTGTTAGAAATAGTAGAAACATTGGATGAGGGAGAGTGCATGGTCAAGGCACTGACTAAATTAATTGGCACAGCTAATGGCGCTATTTCTCGTTTGAGAAATACGCATTACCCTATGGTGTTGTCTGCAGAGGATCGTCTCGCGATTAAAAATAAAAAAATATGTTGGGTTTGTAAGGGGGAGTTTGAAGAGGGGAATAAGGGACTAAAGGGAAAAGAGGGAGGAAGGGGAAAGTCAGAGACCATAATCACTTGTGGCAGGAAATATCATCGGGGGGGGGGTAGTAATTTTAGAGGTGTAGCACATCAATCGTGTAACATAAATGTTGGCCAGCAGTTTTTTATCCCAGTTTTTATCCACAATTAAATTATGATTTAAAATTTATTTTACCGGCACTGGCACGTATGCACAGGGAGAGAGGGGGAGTAGATAGTCCACGGGTAAATAATTCATTTACTTATAAAATCATTCCCAAATCGGCCAAGAAGTTGTTGCTTCTCGAACTGAAATGGCAGGTAGTAAATAATGGGCATACGTGTTGGAATAAAATCAGGTTTTTAGATTCCTTTAGTTTTTTCCCAAGGCATTGATTCAATTGATTCAAGTGCAGAAAAGCGACAATTTTGATAGTTTTCCTTTGCTTAAACAGCACTTTCCGGACAGTGAAATGTATGACCTATTGACCTGTAAAGGTGTATACTCATACGACTATTACTGTTCTGACGCTCGCTTAAGCGAGGTGAAACTACCTCCAATTGAAGCCTTCTACAATTCACTCACCAACAGTGAATGCACAGCCGAGGACTATGAGTTTGCCAAGAAGGTGTGGTCTAAGGGGAATTGTAAAAATGGGTGGGATTATTATAGACTGTACTTGGCCAGTGACGTTTTAACTCTGTTGGACATAGTCTGCAAGATCACCGACCAAATCTATTCAGAGTTTGGGCTAAATATAGGCTATTATTTTTCCACACCGTATTTGGTGATGGACTTGATTTTAAAAATAGTAGGGAGGAAATAGGCCTAATAACTGATGTAGATCAACACCTTTTTGTAGAGCGTTCAATGAGGGGAGGGTATGTTTTTCATGGGGATCGCGTTTTGGCAACCGATCCGAGCGGACAAAACACCGGTGCAAAGTCAAATGCAGTGTTCTTGAACATGAACTCATTATACCCCTCGGCAATGTCTCGCTACTCTTTGCCGTATGGGAACTATCAATGGCTTGAGAATCCTGGTGAGTTCCCCGACATTACCACCGTCGAGGACATTGGCCACAAGGATGGTTCTTTGAAATTGACGGGCATATTCCGCTGGTGCTTCACGATTCAGTCAGAGATTTTGTTTTTCCCTGTATCAATCGACCCGTGAACAGGGACTCACTGAGCCCCTACAATCGATCATTGGTTGAGGATATGAGGAAGCACTGGACCCCCTCTAAGCAAAAAAAACTGATTGCTGATTTGGACCCTAAGGAGAATATCGTTGTTCATCATGTGCTTTTGCACTGGATGGTGAACAATGGTTTCTAGATCACCAAAATACATAGGGTCCTGCAATTCAATCAGAAACCATATTTGAAAACGTTTATTGACACTTTTGTTAATAAACGCTCTAGGGCAAACTCCAAAGTAGAGAAGGAAATGTACAAACTCATTCTAAATTCAGCGTTTGGCAAAATGTGTGAAAGCGTATGAACAGATCTCGTTGCGACGTCGTGACTGACCCTCTAGAGTGTGCACGAATTATTGCCAACCCCTATTCTACATCGTTCACGAGCATGAGTTTTTCATGGTTTTTCTACACAGGAAAAAGCGAAATGTGGTACTGAACAAGAATATAGCAGGAGGTAGGTCAGTACTTGAAATTTCCAAAAGCTCATGTTGTCGTTTTTTTTACAATGTGTGCAAGGTGCAATGGCCACGGGAGGGGGAGGTTCAAGTTTACTATGGGGATACAGATTCTCTGCTGTTAAAGGTAAAAACCGAGGATTTATTGGGTGATTTAGAAAATGGGGAACACATCAGCTCGCGGATGGATTTCACCAACTGGAATCCGTCCCTCTACCCCAAGTTGGTGAAACGTCAAGCCCCCAACCAACTATTAATGTTAAAATCAGAGACGGGGAGTGATTTGATATCCAGGGGAGTGTTCCCGGGTCCTAAAGTTTATTGCGTTGAAACACATGATGGGGATGTAAAGCAGGCGTGTAAAGGGGTGCCTACACATTTTGTAAAGAGCAATTTCAACATGAGCGTGTACAGAGACTGTGTAGAAAGTAGCCTAGTGCCGAGAGCACAAGTGCTTGCAATTCGCTCTCTACTGTATAGAAATTATACTGTAAGAGTGGAAAAAAAAATGCAATGTCATGTATATCTGACAAAGTCTATGTGCTCGAGAATGGTGTAAGTGTACTGCCACATGGCACTACCTTATTTCAGAGCGAGTTGAATGCATAGACTATCGCAATCAACTTGGTCTGTATAAATTAACCTGAATTTGACCCTAACCCAACCTTTCATAAATTAACTAACACTAACCAATCACAAATTAACTAACCTAACCCAACCTAACCACCACCACTGGCCCAACCTAACCTGCATAGTGACAATAACTATTGTATACAGTTTTTCCCACCGCAGCTCCCGGGGGGGGGGTGCCGCCCGCGGCCGTCCCCGAAGGGGTGGGGGGCCCCGCCCGCGGCCAGCCTTTGGCCCCGCAGGTCCCGCCCGTGGCCGGCTTTCGGCCCTGCGACCCCGGGGGGTGGGGGGTCCTGCCCGCGACCGGCCTTCGGCCTGTGGCCCCGGGGGGTGGGGGATCCTGCCCGCGGCCGGCCTTTGGCCTGCAGCTCCAGGGAATGGTGGGTCCCGCCGCGGTGGGCCTTCAGCATGTGGCCCCGGGTGGTGGGCCTGTGGCCCCGGTGGTGGGGGGTCCCGCCCGCGGTGGGCCTTCAGCCTGTGGCCCCGGGGTTTGGGGGGTCTCGTCCGCGACCGGCCTTGGGCTTCGCGGCTCCCATTAGACGATTTTGGAAAAAGGTGATGTGAGGGGGGGGGCTAGATGTCCGCCAATTATTTTTGTCACTTAAAAGGGGCACTAGAATCTTTTTCCATTAGAATGAACCCTCTCGACGGTCGTGTTTCGAGCTGGAGTACAAATCTTTTTCATTCCCAACTTTTACTGGCTTTATGTATAAATTTCATAACTTAAAAACCTTTCCCCAGGGGCTGAAGGGATCATTTTATCTCTAAAGACATAGTTATCTCTAAGCCTTTTATCTCTAAGCCATTCAACTATGCTGAAGAAAAAATCCATCTCAAAATTTGATTAGATGAATTTGGAAAAAGGTGACGTGGGAGGGGGCCTAGTTGTCCTCCAATTATTTTTCACTTAAAAGGGGTACTAGAATCTTTTTTTCCATTAGAATGAACCCTCTCTCGACGGTCTGTATTCACTGGATCAATAGGATAACCCTTGGAAAAAAAACAATAAGTAAACATGCATCCATGATCTTTCATTTAGTAAATTACGAAATTCCACATTTTTGCAGATATGAGATTGAAATTGTCTTTAATGATAGACCAATGTATTCATTTTAAGAATAAAACTCTCGGATTGATATAACTGTTCCATTGAGGGGTGACTTTGTAAGTCTTATGCAAATAGATGAAGTCTTATATGAATTTGTTCTATAGTTCTATATAGCATTTGTTAATTTAATTATCGAAAGGCAATTTTTTCTCAATATCATTTAATTAACCTAACCTAACTATATCCCGACTTTTACTGGCTTTATGTATAAATTTCATAACTTATAAAACCTTTCCCCAGGGGGGATGAAGAAACCTTTCCCCTTCACTTTCCAGACAATTTTGGAAAAAGTGCAGTTACGGTGAAGAATTAGAAATATAAATGTTGATGAAAGATGTGTGTTTCTACTCGAAACCTTTCCCAAGGGGGATATATGATAAATGGTAGACAATGAGTCTTCTGGATTCTTCACCCCGTATGATTTTTCGTAATAATTAACCGTTATTAGAGTTTATTTTGTGGTTTTGAAGGTTTTAAAACCAGTGCAAATTGAAATATAGACAGAAATATAATGATGAATAGTTCAGATGTAGTCGATGATTCTCCAATGGTTGATGTGAGTTTAAATAACTTTTTAAGACATGGTGGAATTTTTGTATAGTGATGATAGACAGTTGTTAATTTTCTAGGAATTGAAACTGGCTTGGTTGTCCGTAAATTTGAGTTTTTCTTAAGAAAATGGCTCATCTTTAACAAATTTAGCCTTAGCTAGTTAAAACTGTGCATAAATTACAACCACTTTAATTTTTCGCACAAAAAATCGATATAACCACATTTTTCTTCTAAAGTTTATTGTTCTCGTTAAGGTCCCCTTGGTCCAGTGTACAAACCCTAAAAATTTTAATGCGATAGGAGAAAAACAATTTTTCGTCCGTTTAAGGATTCTATGAGTTGATACATCCCACTGGTCTTAATTTTTGGACTATTTAAAAAAAATGGGACTGTTTTTGAGCGTCACTAATCCGCATAGCATTCCCCCCCCCCTCCATCGCTCTATCTTAATTGAGGTCCCCTTGTCTCTCTCTCTCTAATTACCCCGTAAGTCTAAGCCGATCAGAGATGCGGGACCCACAGCCCCCGAGCCCGCACCCATTTGTGGGTACCATTTGTTTAGAATAAACTATATTTTTTGCTAGGAATAAATATTTTTAGCAGTCCTTAGACATTACGAGATAGCCAGACCTGTAAATTAGGTATCTGTAAACCCATTTTGCGTACCATTAATTAGAATTAACTATATTTTTTGCTAGAAATACCCTGTCCTGTAAATTAAGTGTCTATAAACCCATTTTTTGCCTACCATTTATTTAGAATAAACTATATTTTTTGATAAGAATAAACATTTTTAGCTAACCTTAGCCATTATGAGATAGCCAGACCTGTAAATTATGTATCTATAAAACCAATTTTTGTGTACCATTTGTTTAGAATAAACTATATTTGCTGCTAGAAATGAACATTTTTACTGTCCTTAGCCATTACGTGATATCCAAACCTGTAAATTAAGTATCTATAAACTCATTAGTGGGTACCATTTGTTCAGAATTAATGAAAAAAGTAAGTAATTACAAAAAATATACACAAAACAATAGCCACTTACAAAAACTAAGATATAAACTCCCAGCATTTAATTCTATTGAGCAATGTCAAAGCGTTGGACCTAATTTTTTTTTAACAATATCGTCAGTTTTGAACTTGGTTTTCAAACACCTAAATATTTAATGCCTTTAGACTCGGTGTTTACAAAAAGTAACGCATTAACAAAGTAGTTTGTTCAAAGTAAAACATTAAACTAAGGTACAGATAATCAAATAAAAAGTTTTATTCAATATTTTTAATAATAATAAGCTTTTTTTTTAATTTTAAAAAAAGTTGTGTAAAGAGCCAGGTCTTGAGGATGGGGCAACCCTTTTCATATACGTAATAATTTTTGTTCGTTTATAAGCTTTGATGTTGCTTCTTACTTTCAGTTGAATTTTTTTTAATTTAATTTCTTATCGTTTTTAAATAATCCGGTTCTCTCTCCATGAACAATTCCGGTACTTGTATATTATACACACATCGCAACTGTAGCATGACAATTTATTTTCGTTATTATATTTTGCAAGATGTAGGCTATTCTATAATAAGATTTAATTTATATGAAAATTGCTTTGTCATGTTACTTAGGTAATAAAGGAACATTTGGTATTCTTTCCTAATTTTGAGTTTTTTCTTAAAAAAATGGTCCATCTTTAACAAATTTAGCCTTAGTTAGTTAAAACTGCAAATAAACTCTTGATTTTTCGTCGTGTTACTTAGGTAATAAAGGAACACTTGGTATTCTTTCCTAATTTTGAGTTTTTTCTTAAGAAAATGGCCCTTATTTAACAAATTTAGCCTTAGCTAGTTAAAACTGTGCACAAATTCTTGATTTTTATCGTGTTACTTTCCTAATAAAGGAACATTTAGTATTTTTTTTCTAATTTTGAGTTTTTACTTAAGAAAATGATCCATCGTTAACAAATTTAGCCCTAGCTAGTTAAAACTGTGCATAAATTCATGATTTTTTTTTATTTAGTCTAGCAGCTCTTTACTTTTAGTTGAAAAATGTCCTCTTGTGGAAAAAAAAGTTTTTGTCACTAACAAGTTTATCACTAGACATAAGCTTACAGAAAATTTAAGTTTGAACAATTATTCATTATTATTTCTGCTCGTCTTTGATTTAGTCTAGCAGCTCTTTACTTTTAGTTGAAAAATGTCCTCTTGTGGAAAAAAAAGTTTTTGTCACTCTAACAAGTTTATCACTAGACATAAGTTTACAGAAAATTTAAGTTTGAACAATTATTCGTTATTATTTCTGCTCGTCTTTGATTTAGTCTAGCAGCTCTTTACTTTTAGTTGAAAAATGTCCTCTTGTGGAAAAAAAGTTTTTGTCTCTCTAACAAGTCTATCATTAGACATAAGTTTACAGAAAATTTAAGTTTGAACAATTATTCGTTATTATTTCTGCTCGTCTTTGATTTAGTCTAGCAGCTCTTTACTTTTAGTTGAAAAATGCCCTCTTGTGGAAAAAAAGTTTTTGTCACTAACAAGTTTATTATTAGACATAAGTTTACAGAAAATTTAAGTTTGAACAATTATTCGTTATCATTTCTGCTCGTCTTTGATTTAGTCTAGCAGCTCTTTATTTTTAGTTGAAAAATGCCCTCTTGTGGAAAAAAAAGTTTTTGTCACTCTAAGAATTTTATCACTAGACATAAGTTTACTGAAAATTTAAGTTTGAACAATTATTCGTTATTATTTCTGCTCATCTTTGATTTAGTCTAGCAGCTCTTTACTTTTAGTTGAAAAATTTCCTTTGTGGAAAAAAGGTTTTTGTCACTAACAAGTTTATCATTAGACATAAGTTTACAGAAAATTTAAGTTTGAACAATTATTCGTTATTATTTCTGCTCGTCTTTGATTTAGTCTAGCAGCTCTTTACTTTTAGTTGAAAATGCCCTCTTGTGGAAAAAAAGTTTTTTCCAGATTTTAAATTTAGATATCTAGCTAGTTGATGAATTTTAGACATAAAAATTATGGATATAATGAAAAATATTAAGCAATCCTGTTTATTACATTTATAGAACATCCCCGAGTATGTTCAAGAGGGGGAGAACTTGTGGGATGCATGGATTTTATCTGAATCTGAAGAAGAATTCCTTCTTCATAACAGTAATATAGATGCTACTGATGATATAATGGAGATCCATTATACAAAAGATGGTTTAACATATACGTCGGAGGATTTGGTACGGAGGGGACCTTCGGGCCGACTCTGTATAGAAGATGATGAGCGGTTGGTTGATGGTTTGCCTTCTTCGATGAATAACATAAGAATACGAGAGGATTTATTTGACATGCCTCCTCTCCTAGATATAGTAGTAATTGAAGAAGAAGACGAGGTTCAAATAATTGAACCTGAGATAGTGTACATGAAAACTATAATAAATATTGATATAACAAAAGAATAAATATTTGAAGAATGATTTATTTTTATCTTTGATAGAAAACTTGATTGAGGATTGATACCATTCTAAAGGCTGATCTGTTCAATCTGAACTATTCATGCACAGAAGTCTCTGATGATATCCTTACTCTATACATATATATATATATATATATATACTATATATATATACATATATATATATATATATATATATATATATATATATATATATATATATATATATATATATATATATATATATATATATATATATATATATATATATATATATATATATATAACTAATATGTGAAAATTAAAATAGTACAAACAAATTTATTGCATGATTATAATATAAAACTCATTATACATATCAATAATTAGATTTATCGTTAAATCATATATGAGAACTCTTCCACCACGGTTTTCGTTGTTTAAAATCCTTTTCGTAGAATGATCTCTTATGTTGTCTCTTAAATGGCCATTTTTCTCTTCTCTTAGAACATATTCATCATAATATTCAGAGTTATATCTTGCTTTATACACATTTTTCATTGGGCTTTCACTACTGTCTTTTACGCTATAGAGACATCCCTCTTTTCCCAGTCTCTTCATTTGATCTTCCTTTTCTGTCATATCAAACCTTGTTTTATTTGAGCTTACTTGCAATCGGTATAAATTTCTCTTCATATCACATGTAATTTTTCTTCTCATTTCCTCTAGATTCTTCTCATCTATCTCTGCCTCTATGCTGTCTGAACATAGAGTAGGTTCATGAGAATTTTTAAAATCATGAAAATGACCTTTACAAATAGAACAGTTGCAATAAAAGGATATTTCTAACTCAACTTGTTCACTCATGTTATCACACTACTAACTAAGAACTTAGTGAATTCTATTCACAGACTAATAAAAAAAACTATAGCAAAAATCCTTTTCCTTATATTCTCTGCAATCCTCTCCCACTAATATGTAAGCGACTCTCTGATTGGCTTAGAAGGAGACACGTGATTTGTTTCCCGTTATCGGATCAATAAAATTCCCAATCGATTACGCAATCAAGTTCTCGGAAATCCATTTCCCCTTCGATTACGCAATCATTTTCTCAGAAATCCATTTCCCCTAGGGAGGCTATGCCCATATATGGTGCCCCGTCACGAGCTCATGAGGTTAGGTTAGGCTACGCAATCAATTTCTCGGAAACGTGTTCTCCCTGGGGATTCCATGCCCATATATGGTGCCCCGTCGGACTGACAGCACAGGTGTTCTCCCTAGGGATTCTATGCCCATATATGGTGTTCGGACAGAGTTAGACTAAATTGTAGATGGCAGCACGGTGTTCATAAGGGAGTCAATAAGGGGGTTCTACTTAAGACCACATGAAATCAGGTATTTCCTTTGGTTTTCGCTAGAGATTGGCTTCCTTATTCCATGATCCTTGTGAAATACACTTTCGGATTCGTCACTGTGATTTTCGACAACAACTCCACTAGTTGCCGAAATGTTAAGAAGTTCTTCAGTGCAATCGACTGTTAGTTCCTTGCACAGCTCAAACACAGAAGATGATGTAGATTTTATTTCCACCAAGATATCTCTTACATTCAACGCAGAATTTTCCCGGACGGTCTTAACTATGTCATTGGAACCAGCAACTACTGATATAATGTACTCCAGCTTGGCAACACATGAAAAGAGTTTCATGTTGTGTCTTTGATCGGAGACCTCTTGCCCTATATCTGACTCCTTCTCATCATTTGTGTTGACCGATGGCATGAAGTCTTCTCCGGTTTCGAATTTATCTCTAGTTTCTGTCGCTAGGTGTTCTGTCAAGGTCGGTGTTCTAACGCCAAGTGTTTCCTTGGTAATTGTAACATGCATTTCCTGAAACAAAATTGTCAGTAAACACAATTTCGCCGGAGACCGCCCCAAAACCGGTTTTTGCCGGATTCTGGGTGAACTACTTGTCCGGTAAGAAATGAAGCTGAAAAACGGATTCAGAATGTCTCCTTACCCCAATATCAACCCTCTAATCAGCTTTAGGAACAACTTTACCTTCTTCCAAACCGGATTCCGGGCGAACTCAATGTTCCGTCGTCAAAATAAATTTCAGGTTTGGATTCAGCATGTCTACTTACCCCTATGTCGACCCTCTACTAAGCTTCAGGAACAACTTTTACCTTCCGCCAAATTACTGGTTTTGGCTTTCCGGGCGAACTGCTTGTCCGGTAAGAAAATGAAGCTTAAAAACGGATTCAAAATGCCTCTTTACCCCTATATCGACCCTCTAATCAGCTTCAGGAACAACTTTAACCTTCTTCCAAACCGGATTCCGGGCGAACTGCTTGTCCGGTAAGAAAATGAAGCCAAAAAACGGATTCAGAATGTCTCCTTACCCCTAGTCGACCCTCTAATCAGCTTCAGGAACATCCTCCAAATTTCCGGTTTTGGCCAGATTCTGGGCGAACCAATTGTCCGGCGTCAAAATAAATTTCGGCTTTTTATTCATCATTTCTACTTACCCCTAAAGTGACTATTTCATTGGCATTTAAAAAATATTTGTTCGCCCCTTAACTTGAAACCCCCTCCCTCACACCCAAATATAAAGCTAGGGAGCCCATCTACGAACTTGACCTTTACTTTGACCAAAAGGCACCAAGTTTGAACAAAATATCTCAACGCCTTCGAGAGTTATAGTGCTAACAGACGGACAGACGGACAAATTGGTATCCGTCACTTACGTTTTGGGATCCCAAGAAAACGTCCACGGCTAAAATATAATAATATTCTTTCAAAGCGGATTAATTTAAGACCACGAAATTTTGTAGTGTGTCCTTTCTTCTTTTTGTGCTATATTTTATTGACTTATTTGTGGGCTATATCAGTTGATCTCTCGTTTGTTTTCATGTTTGTGACATAACTCCTTGATCAGGCTTTTCTGCGATATTTAGTTGATTGATTTTTTTTATCTGTCTGATTGGTTTTATCAAAGCATCAGACCCGCCTTATCTTCCTTACGTCAGACTCCGAGATCTCGAACTTTTTAGGCCATTCTTATCCACCCTAACGGAATTACAGTGATTTTTGCATTCTCCTGGTTTGACTCTTTTCGAGCCAGGTTAGGCTTCCGCTTTTTCTGATCCTAAAACGTTAGTGACGGATACCTAGCGAGGGATTGAGATATTTTGTTCAAAATTGGTGTGAGAATTCTTTGGGTCAAAGTACAGGTTAAGTTCGTAAATGCCAAAACCGGGAATTTGGTAGAATTAAAGTTTATTTCTAAAGTCGATTAGAGATTCGATATAGGGATAAGGAGAAATGCTGAATTCATTTTTGAACTTTATTTCTTTGACGGATAAGCAGTTTACCCGGAATCCAGCCAAAACCGGAAATTAGCTATAGGTAAAAGTTTCTTTTGAAGTTTCTAAATTTGAAACATAAATTTAGTACTTCACCTTGGTCTTAAGGTGCATTGTCGTTAAATAGCAGCCGAATTTGTTTTTAAAGTGAAAAGAAGAAAAGGTAAATTTAAAAAGTGTTATCATTATAACTTTCTTCGATGTTTTTTTTTTGTTTTTGCGTATATATTATGGTGGTTTCTTGTGTCAAAGAAAGTTATAATGATAGAAATCTTTCTTTAGGTTTTGTTATTGTTATTAAATTTATTTGTTTGTTTTAGTTTCTTTTTTTGGGGGGGGGACATGACTGGTCACTATTTGGAAGTTTTATGAGTTGGTAAGAGATAGCCACCGTAAGAAGAGTTTCCTGTGGGGGAACGACACCCTTTTCTACGGTTAAAGCATGTTTTTTATAATGGAAAAGTTTTAGGTAGTATATGGTGACTTATTGTGTGTCCAGTTCGGCTGCTAATTGATATTTAAAAAAGTGTAGGTGACGCATAAAAGTTAAGAATTAGATTTGTTGCTTAAAGTAAATTTGTTGTCACTGAGAGGAGAGGAGGTGGGATTAAAAAAAAAAATTATATAGGCGTATTGTCGAAGTAAAAACAAGACCAAAGATTTCGATGGGATCCCAAAAATGGAATATTTATTGGACTTCTTGGCCCAGACAATCGGGTTTGTAGATTTCCTGTCTTCGCCAGACCCGTAAGCATGTTAGCATTTATCCCTAATCAACCGCTTGAAAATATAAAAAAAAAAAAATGATACCGAAGTGGGGTTTTCGACGGATTACGACCAAACGGCTATTCCGCTGAGAAGACCAAGTTCAGATGTGGATTCAGCAGCTATGTTTACGCCTAAATATCATCTCCAGTCGACAATCGAATTTAGAAAAATCTTTCACTTTTACTGAATTCCCGATTTTAGCAATTCCGTGAGAACTACTTGTCCGGCAGGAAAATAAAATTCAAAAACAGATTCAGCGTGTTTCATTACCCCTATATCGAAACTGTAATTAAGATAAGAAAAATATTTTTACCAATTTTGGCCGGATTCCGGGCAAACTAATTGTCCGGCAAAAATATAAAGTGACGGATGAGCAAGTATGGATTCAGTATGCAATTTTACTCTATTTCGAATTTATAATCGATTTCATAACAAACTTTTATTTCTAGTACGCTAAATTTCCGGTTAAAATCGATTGCAGTATGTCTCTTTACCCCTTATACTTCGGATTTTGTTTTCGTTTTACCAAATTTCCGGTTTTGGCAAGATTTTGAGCGAACTACTTGTCCGGCCCAAAAAAAAACTTCAGATACAGATTTAGCATGTATCTTTACCCCTGTACCGAATCTGTAATCGACTTGCAGACGCATTTTTATTTCTTCCAGATTTCCAGTTTCGGACGCATTCCGGGCTAAATACTTGTCCGGGAAGAAAATAACGGTCGAAAACGAATTCAGTATGTGTCCTTACCCCTACATCGAACCTCTAATCAACTGCAGATACAACTTTTACTATTAATTATTTTTCCGGTTTTGGCTGGATTCCGGGCGAACTATTTGTCCAGCGAGAAAATTAGTTACAGATATGGATTCAGCATGTCTCCTTACACCTCTAAATTGACTATGTTATTTACTTTTAAAATATCTTTAACTAACCCCCAACCCTAGATATAGAGCTACATAGCCCATCTACGAAACTGACCTGTACTTTGACCCAAAGAATCCTCACACCAAGTTTGACCAAAACATCTATAGGCCTACCCCTTCGAGAGTTATCATGCTTACAGACGTAATCATGTTTACAGAATTACAGAAGTTATCATGCCCAAAACGTAAGTGACGGATACCAATTTGTCCGTCTGTCCGTCTGTTAGCACTATAACTCTCGAAGAGGTTGAGATATTTTGTTCAAACTTGGTGCCTTTTGGTCAAAGTAAAGGTCAAGTTCGTAGATGGGCTCCCTAGCTTTATATTTGGGTGTGAGGGAGGGGGTTTCAAGTTAAGGGGCGAACAAATATTTTTTAAATACCAATGAGATAGTCACTTTAGGGGTAAGTAGAAATGCTGAATAAAAAGCTGAAATTTATTTTGACGCCGGACAATTGGTTCGCCCAGAATCTGGCCAAAACCGGAAATTTGGAGGATGTTCCTGAAGCTGATTAGAGGGTCAACATAGGGGTAAGGAGACATTCTGAATCCGTTTTTTGGCTTCATTTTCTTACCGGACAAGCAGTTCGCCCGGAATCCGGTTTGGAAGAAGGTAAAAGTTGTTCCTGAAGCTGATTAGAGGGTCGATATAGGGGTAAAGAGGCATTTTGAATCCGTTTTTCAGCTTCATTATCTTACCGGACAAGCAGTTCGCCTGGAAAGCCAAAACCGGTAATTTGGCGGAAGGTAAAAGTTGTTCCTGAAGCTTATTAGAGGGTCGACATAGGGGTAAGTAGACATGCTGAATCCAAACCTGAAATTTTTTTTTGACGACGGAACATTGAGTTCGCCCGGAATCCGGTATGGAAGAAGGTAAAAGTTGTTCCTGAAGCTGATTAGAGGGTCGATATAGGGGTAAGGAGACATTCTGAATCCGTTTTTCAGCTTCATTTCTTACCGGACTAGTAGTTCACCCAGAATCCGGCCAAAACCGGTTTTGGGGCGGTCTCCGGCGAAATTGTGTTTACTGACAATTTTGTTTCAGGAAATGCATGTTACAATTACCAAGGAAACACTTGGCGTTAGAACACCGACCTTGACAGAACACCTAGCGACAGAAACTAGAAGATAAATTCAAAACTGGAGAAGACTTCATGCCATCGGTCAACACAAATGATGAGAAGGAGTCAGATATAGGGCAAGAGGTCTCCGATCAAAGACACAACATGAAACTCTTTTCATGTGTACCCAAGCTGGAGTACATAATATCAGTAGTTGCTGGTTCCAATGACATAGTTGAATGTAAGAGATATCTTGGTGGAAATAAAATCTACATCATCTTCTGTGTTTGAGATGTGCAAGGAACTAACAGTCGATTGCATTGAAGAACTTCTTAACATTTCGGCAACTAGTGGAGCTGTTGTCGAAAATCACAGTGACGACTCCGAAAGTGTAGTTCACAAGGATCATGGAATAAGGAAGCCAATCTCTAGCGAAAACCAAAGGAAATACCTGATTTCATGTGGTCCTAATCAACCAAAGCTGTGTGTGTTCCCAGCTGATCCGTCAATATAAAAAAAGAAACAGTGTCGTTTTCACCCCGGTTGGTATGAAGATTACCAGTTCTTAGAGTACAGTATCGAGAAAGATGCTGCCTTCTGCTTCGTTTGCTCGCTTTTCCCTAGTGGTCCGGGGCGAGACCAGTCCGAAAACGCTTGGGTGGAAGACGGTGTGCGGCAATGGCACAAAATGAAGAGCCAAGGAAAAGCAAAGAAAGGAAAATTGGCTAGTCACTTCTCCTCCGGGTCACACAAAGCAGCTTTGTCGGATTATTGTCACTTCGTCAGCAGTAATGGTCATGTTTATTTCCTACTTGATAAAATAACTCGAGCTAAGCTTTTGCAGCAAGCAAAAGATGAAGAGACAAACAGAAAAATTGTGACAATTCATTTTGACGTTGCAAGAACCCTAGCGAGACAAGGCATTGCATTTAGAAGAACGGAAGAACAAGAAAGCAACTTTGTTCAATTTGTTCAACTTCTAGCGAGATATGTGCCTGCTCTTGAAGATTGGTTAAATGATTCTCAGTATAGACCATACAAAGTTACCTATCTACACAAAATGTCCCAGAACGAGTTTATTGAATTGCTTTCAGCAGAAGTCAGGGAGAAGATCCTTGACGAAGTCCTGGATTCAAAATTTTATTCTGTGATAGCGGATACGACACCCGATGCTTCACATTCTGATAAGCTTGCAGTCGTAATCCGCACCATCAGCTCGGAAGGGATGCCTAGAGAGAGACTATTAGATGTTAGCGAGGCAAATGACAAAACTGTCAGGGTATGGCAGAAATTATAATAGGAACACTGACAAGGAGAAGAATTCCGCTGGATAAACTAGCTTTTCAGTCGTATGACTATGCAAGTACAATGTCTGGTCAGCTTAATGGAGCCCAGCAGGAATTATCGAAACTTCTCAGTCGCCGTGTGCCTTATATACCCTGCCAGGCCCACAGACTAAACACCGTGATAGAGGAAAGTTGCAATTCATCTCTCTTGATAGCCGAGCTTTTCAATATCCTTGAAGAAATGTATGTGTTCTTCTCTTCATCTACAAAGCGTTTTGCCGCCCTTAAAGAAAAACTCTCTTCGATTGAAAACAGCCTTAATCTCCGAAACTTATCACGGACCCGGTGGACCGCAAGGGCTGAAACCGTACAAGCAGTGGTTACTTCGTTTGAAGCAATAGTCTCAGCCCTTGGCGAAATAAAACAGATGAAGAACGCCGATACGAAGACGAAAGCACAAGCCAGCGGCCTCCTGAAAAGGATTCTCAACTTTGATTTTATCGCCTGCCTCATGTTCATGAAAAATATCATGTACAAGGCCAGGATTGCAACAGAAAAGCTTGAAGAAGAGGAGATGAACATCATCGACGCAATTGAGATGCTAGACGCAACGAAGAAACTTTTTGAAAGAATATTTTGTGAGGAAATGAACAGTTTAATTGACAGTGCAGCACAGTTTGCCAAAAGGATGGAAGTGGACCCAGAGGCTGATTTCATCAGACACCATCGTCGGAGACTTGGACCATCTCGTTATGACAGCCGAGCTCAAAGTCAAGCCGATATCTCAATGCATCAGTTCTATAGACAAAATTTCAGAATCTTGCTTGATAAGTTGACTACAATGATGGGAGATAATCTCAGAGCTTGCCATGCCGATTTTCTACCATTTTGCACCTTACTACAGCCTCCGTTGAACAAAAGTATCTCAGTTGCAGATATTGAGCAAGCAATAAAGTTTTTCCAAAACCAGGAAAGAGCTCCAGACGCTACTGCTCTTCAAGTAGAGCTTGAAGTTTTTTTCCAGTTTTGCCAAGGCGCTGCTGGCTTCAGAGAAGTCCTTGGTGAAGGACATCGCCGGAACCGTCAGCTTAAGTAAGCCAGTCGTCTCTGCAAATTGGCAGCGACTGCACCTGTTGCGGGTGCAGCTGCCGAAAGAACATTCAGCAAACTCAAGTTTGTGAAGAATTGGCTGAGAACTGCCATGCTTGATTCTCGACTGGATTCCCACATGTTGTTGGCGAGTGAGAAAGGCCTCACCGATGGTGTAGACTTAAATAAGATTGATCAGCGTTGGTCCATTTTGAAGAAGAGGCGAATCCAGATTTAAGCTTTTCTTAGTTGTGTATTTGCGCATGTAGTGTTCCGTTTGTGTCCTTCTTTGTTCCCGTAGATAAGTATAAATGATAAAACACTATTGTCTATGAAATTTGTAGGTAATGACGAGTCGTAGAATATGATCTACAAGTCGTTTAAATGAGGGTTCTCACCCCCCCCCCCCTGGCCTGACTGCTTCGAGCCACCCCTGCTTATCGGGAATTCACATTGCTCAACTTCATTAGTTAAAGGGTCATCCGAAAAATCACAATCCGGTAGATTTCTGACATACTGTACAGCTTTATCACTCCCAGTCGAATCATTAAGTATCGCATCTAAGTTTAAACGGGACTCCAAAAACGACTGAAATCTATCCATATCACAAATAAACAAAGGAAAACCAAATCAAGCTTCAATTATTCACAGTGAAGGCTCATTAGCCAGATTGAGGATCTGAGCCACATCTGCTATTGTTTTGCATGGTATAATTTCCGAGCCATTTTTCACAAAATGATGCCTCTCATCGTCCACACATTCTTATTTTCAAATCTGTTGCGAGCAAGCTTGAAGACCTCCTGCCTCTCCCTAGTTAACGCTTCATTAACAAAGACACGGGGACCCTTCAGCATTTTTCAATTGCGAAGTTTCGACTGCTGCAGCTTCTGAGATCAATGTAAGTTCGATAGGGGCTAGATCTTGGTCATTAGCTCCTAGACGTTTAGCCCCCTTAACGATTGATTTTTCAAGCTGAAGTCCCATTTGCAAATTTAAACTATCAAGAACTTTCTCACCTAGTACCGGGAGATCACGGCAGTTGTCTCGACACCAGCAACAATGACTTTATTTAGAATGGCAGACTGACCTAAGTCGTCCAACTTCGACTCAAGTTTTTCGAGCTTGGACTCATTTTGAACAAGTTTCACTCGTAAATCCCTGAGACCCTTTTCAACCTGCTCAAACTTCGACTGAAACTGCATCTCAATTGCTTTATAAACCGCTTGCGTAATCGTGTCTAAAAATTCCTTTTTAAACTGTGACAGATATATCTAACTTGGAAAACTCTTCGTTCACTTTTTTCCGGATCTTGTCTTCTACACCGCTTCGGAACTCCTCCAGATCAGTCTGTAGAGATAGCACAGATTCAGATAAGTCATCTGGCAATCCATCCGAATCTTCGATACAAAGCTTAATCGCTCTTTGTATATTTTTTCTCCCATCTTTTACCGCTTCTGAATACTTTATCGAGTTGCGCCAAATATTATCAGACGTCACAATCATGCTTTCGTCTGTTCCATAGCAGCAAACTTCATAATTGAAACTTTGAAACTTGAAACATAATTGAAATATTACAAACTTTGGCCGTGCAAAATTAAGGGAGTGATAACTGTTCGTGACGGTCGATTCAATTATGAAGATTGCTGCTATGTATTTCCACCAAGATATCTCTTGCATTCAACGCAGAATTTTCCCGGACAGTCTTGACTATGTCATTGGAACCAGCAACTACTGATATAATGTACTCCAGCTTGGCGACACATGAAAAGAGTTTCATGTTGTGTCTTTGATCGGAGACCTCTTGCCCTATATATGACTCCTTCTCATCATTTGTGTTGATCGATGGCATGAAGTCTTCTCCGGTTTCAAATTTATCTCTCGTTTCTGTCGCTAGGTGTTCTGTCAAGGTCGGTGTTCTAACGCCAAGTGTTTCCTTGGTAATTGTAACATGCATTTCCTGAAACAAAATTGTCAGTAAAACACAATTTTGCCGGAGACCGCCCAAAAAATCGGTTTTGGCCGGATTCTGGGTGAACTACTTGTCCGGTAAGAAATGAAGCTGAAAAACGGATTCAGAATGTCTCCTTACCCCTATCTATATCGACCCTCTAATCAGCTTCAAGAACAACTTTTACCTTCTTCCAAACCGGATTCCGGGCGAACTCAATGTTCCGGCGTCAAAATAAATTTAGGTTTGGATTCAGCATGTCTACTTACCCCTATGTCGACCCTCTAATAAGCTTCAGGAACAACTTTTACCTTCCGCCAAATTACCGGTTTTGGCTTTCCGGGCGAACTGCTTGTCCGGTAAGAAAATGAAGCTGAAAAACGGATTCAGAATGTCTCCTTACCCCTATATCTACCCTCTAATCAGCTTCAGGAACAACTTTTACCTTCTTCCAAACCGGATTCTGGACGAACTGCTTGTCCGGTAAGAAAATGAAGACAAAAAATGGATTCAGAATGGCTCCTTACCCCTATGTCGACACTCTAATCAGCTTCAGGAACATCCTCCAAATTTTCGGTTTTGGCCAGATTCTGGGCGAACCAATTGTCCGGCGTCAAAATAAATTTCAGCTTCTTATTCAGCATTTCTACTTACCCCTAAAGTGACTATCTCATTGGTATTTAAAAAATATTTGTTCGCCCCTTAACTTGAAACCCCCTCCCTCATACCCAAATATAAAGCTAGGGAGCCCATCTACGAACTTGACCTTTACTTTGACCAAAAGGCACCAAGTTTGAACAAAATATCTCAACCCCTTCGAGAGTTATAGTGCTAACAGACGGACAAATTGGTATCCGTCACTTACGTTTTGGGATCCCAAAAAAACGTCCACGGCTAAAATATAATAATATTCTTTCAAAGCGGATTAATTTAAGACCACGAAATTTTGTAGTGTGTCCTTTCTTCTTTTTGTGCTATATTTTATTGGCTTATTTGTGGGCTATATCAGTTGATTTCTCGTTTGTTTTCATGTTTGTGACATAACTCCTTGATCAGGCTTTTCTGCGATATTTAGTTGATTGATTTTTTTTTATCTGTCTGATTGGTTTTATCAAAGCATCAGACCCGCCTTATCTTACTTACGTCTGACTCCGAGATCTCGAACTTCTTAGGCCATTCTTATCCACCCTAACGGAACTACAGTGATTTTTGCATTCTCCTTGTTTGACTCTTTTCGAGCCAGGTTAGGCTTCCGCTTTTTCTGATCCTAAAACGTTAGTGACGGATACCTAGCAAGGGATTGAGATATTTTGTTCAAAATTGGTGTGAGAATTCTTTGGGTCAAAGTACAAGTCAAGTTCGTAAATGCCAAAACCGGGAATTTGGTAGAATTAAAGTTTATTTCTAAAGTCGATTAGTGATTCGATATAAGGATAAGGAGAAATGCTGAATTCATTTTTGAACTTTATTTCTTTGACGGATAAGCAGTTAACCCGGAATCCGGCCAAAACCGGAAATCGGCTATAGGTAAAAGTTTCTTTTGAAGTCGATTAGAGATTCGAGTTCGGAGTAAAAATAAATACTGAATCCGTATTAGCTAAACTTTATTTTTTTTCACTGGACAAGGAATTCGTATGGAATCCTGCAATCCGGAAATTTGATAAAAAGCTAAATTTAATTCTGAAGTCGTATAGAGCTTTGATTTGGATTGCGATGCAAAAGTAAATTTTCAGGCGGTTATTAGGGATAAATGTTAACATGTTTACGGAGTCTGGCGATGATTGGAAATCTACAAGACCCGATTGTCTGGACAAAGAAGTCTAATAAATATTCCACTTTTTGGGATCCCATCGAAACCTTTGGTCTGCTTGACTACGAGGAGACAGTTAATCAGAAATACCGGGTTTTCAAGTTTTCCGCAGTAAATACAGAAAGCACTGCTACTACTGCAACCTTTTCTTTAAACGACATAGGATCACTAATGTACGAGGCCAGCCCAGGACAAGATTGTATATTTTGAGGGAAACGGTGAATATCCTACGCAACTGGTGCCACATCTGCTTTTTCGTGCCTATAAGACTGTTCCTAAATATTCGATGCAAAATCTTAAAATTTTGGGATCCCAAACGTAAGTGACGGGATATCTATGACTTTGTACAATTTGTCCGTCTGTAAGCATGATAACTCTCGAAGGGGTAGGCCTATAGATGTTTTGGTCAAACTTGGTGTGAGGATTCTTTGGGTCAAAGTACAGGTCAGTTTCGTAGATGGGCTATGTAGCTCTATATCTAGGGTTAGGGGTTAGTTAAAGATATTTTAAAAGCAAATAACATAGTCAATTTAGAGGTGTAAGGAGACATGCTGAATCCATATCTGAAACTAATTTTCTCGGTGGACAAATAGTTCGCCCGGAATCCAGCCAAAACCGGAAAAATAATTAACAGTAAAAGTTGTATCTGCAGTTGATTAGAGGTTCGATATAGGGGTAAGGACACATACTGAATTCATTTTCGACCGTTATTTTCTTCCCGGACAAGTATTTAGCCCGGAATGCGTCCGAAACTGGAAATCTGGAAGAAATAAAAATGTGTCTGCAAGTCGATTACAGATTCGGTACAGGGGTAAAGATACATGCTATATCTGTATCTGAAGTTTTTTTTGGGCCGGACAAGTAGTTCGCTCAGAATTTTGCCAAACCGGAAATTTGGTAAAACGAAAACAAAATCCGAAGTATAAGTGGTAAGGAGACATACTGCAATCGTTTTTAACCGGAAATTTAGCGTACTAGAAATAAAAGTTTGTTATGAAATCGATTATAAACTCGAAATAGAGTAAAATTGTATACTGAATCCATACTTGCTCATCCGTCACTTTATAATTTTGCCGGACAATTAGTTTGCCCGGAATCCGGCCAAAATTGGTAAAAATATTGTTCTTATCTTAATTAGAGTTTCGATATAGGGGTAATGAAACACGCTGAATCTGTTTTTGAATTTTATTTTCCTGCCGGACAAGTAGTTCGCACGGAATCGCTAAAATCGAGAAGTAAAAGTAAAAGATTTTTCTAAATTCGATTCTCGACTGGAGATGATATTTAGGCGTAAACATAGCTGCTGAATCCACATCCGAACTTGGTCTTCTCAGCGGAATAGCCTTTTGGTCGTAATCCGTCGAAAACCCCACTTCGGTATCATTTTTTTTTTACATTTTCAAGCGGTTGATTAGGGATAAATGCTAACATGCTTACGGGTCTGGCGAAAGTAGAAAGGCCTTATTGACTCCGACGATGACACCATATATGGGCATAGAGTCCCTAGGGAGAAAACCTTTGCTGTCAGTCCCGACGAGTACACCATATATGGGCATAGAGTCCCTAGGGAGAACACCTCTGCTGTCAGTCCCGACGAGTACACCAAATATGGGCATGGAATCCCCAGGGAGAATGATTGCGTAATCGATTGGGAAATGGATTTCCGAGAACTTGATTGCTTAATCGATTGTGAATTTTATGATCCAGGAATAGGAAACAGGATCACGTGTCTCCTTCTAAACCAATCAGAGACTCGGTTACATCTCCTTCTAGACCAATCAGAGGCTCGCTTACATATTAGCGGTGGAGGATTGCAGAGAATATGAGGAAAGGATTTTTGCTAAAGTTTTATTAGTCTGTAAATAGGATTCAAAGGAGTGAGAAGAACAGTTTTGACTTTACTCATTTGGATATATATTTGTGTGTTGATGGCGAGTGGAATGTTTACCCTATTAGAAGTTGATAGTGGAGTTGATGGTAATAATACAAGAGCACCAAACATTGCGGTGGAAATCACGAGAGGATCATGGCTTTGTCTGGAATGAGATGAAGTATATGCAAGATATGTGATATCCTTGAGCAAATTTAAAATGGAGGATCAGTTATGTTTCGCTGCAAAAGTTGATATAGCACATGTGAATAGACTTCAATGTGCTTTAAGTGCATTAGTGAAACATATCGAAAGCAATAAACTGTATCGCTAATTGTGCATGCTTAGTATTATTGTTGTTGTAATTATTCAATAAAATTGTTTCGAAATCGAAAATGTTCCCTTTCTTTTCTGGTTAGGTTAGGGCTAACGAATCAGGGTCAGTCTAGAGTCAGTAGTCAGAGTGAAAGGATTGAAAAATGAATAAATTTGAGAAAGAGAGAATTAGATCAAATCTAGTGTTTATGGAAAAACATTTGATTTTGGATGACGATTTTCTTGAGTTATCTCTTCAACGCAGGATATTCTCTCGGGGAACACTTGACAATATAATGAAAACTGATTCTCCCCCATTGGACTATTGTATGAAACTTTTAAGATGTGATTCAAATGCTTATACTCATTTTATTGATATATTAATTGGAACAAAGCAGAATCATATCGTGGATATACTTTTGAAAACATTGCCAATGGATTCAGTGTAGATGGCTCCACCATTTGAAAGAGGTAACGTCACAGAGTTACTCCTCTCCCCATTCCCCTCACTGAATTTATCGAACGAGGATCAGTTTCGTTTTAGCTGTGAGAGAGTTGACATCGGAAACCAAAAAATGTTCTATACATGTCCATTGTGCATGTACACTCTTGGCAGTTGGACTCAATGTGAAAATTGCACAATTATTGATGACTATAGTGAAAAGTGTAAATTATGTAATCCTTGTAAGTTACATAGAGGCTATGCAGTACAAATTAAAGGATGTAATTCATGTCTTGAGGAGATTTGTGACTCTCACCCTAGAGGACATCTGTGCTCCAATTGTAACTATGATAAATGTGATCAGTGGGAGAATACTTACCCCGATATGATTGGAAAGAATCCCAAACGTGATTTTAGTTTATTTCTACGAGATTGGTATCGTCGTGGATTTAAATTATTCTGGGAAGAGGAGTCAGGTCTACGATTCAACTGTTGGGGTAACAAGACAATTTGGTTTCTACGTCATCGTTGTGACGACACTGCCTACTATGACTACTAAACCAAGTGATTTTTATTTGGCAGTTACCGAATTTGATTCACCATTTGAAAACACTGTATGTGATATTGCTTCAAATAGACAGATTGAAACTCGTGAATTTCATAATATGAATGCAAATAGTATCATTGACTATACAAACAGATATGACAAGAGTGAAGTTACATTGTACTGTAGAAAATGTGACCCTGACTTTGCAGTCAATCAAGATCAATATACAGTGAATCCAAATGATGTACCGGCATTAGTGGTTCACGACAGTTGCCTATACACCGAAGAAGAAGAAATCTAAAGTGAAGATTTAAAGACATTGTTGTATATATATATATATATATATATGCATTTTATTAATAAACAAATTCACAAACATTTTTTAAGCACTTTACTCGTAGGGCACTGAAATCAATACTGTATAGGTCTGAGAGGATATTTTCCACTAGAAAGTTGTTCAGACGTGGATTGTCACTATAAATGTGGAGAAACTGCTTGTAAGAATAGCCGCGACATCGGAACACAAAATATAGTAGTGCATGGAAGCCACAGCTTTAGTCGTTAGATCCTGCATCCTCTTACGATTTTGAACAATAGTTTTCCCACTGCTCTCAATATAGTTGCTGATGTGGGGTGTGTAAAATGTATAGGGTAGACCAAGAGGATCAAAAAATTCAATCGTCTTCATTGTTTGAAAGATGCACAGTCAATGATCCGTCAGCACAGTCGACGGACTGCTATTAACAATAATCAAGGTATTGTTCGCACTTTGAATTTTTCCAAGAAAGTCCGAGGGCAGACAATAAGAATTGTACTGGGACATGTAGGGATCCATATTAAATACATTGATTATTTGACTGGTGTTCATGGTGCCAAGTCTAGTAGAACACTGCCTTCGGGAGTGATTTCCCAATAGGTTTCATATTGATTTAGTGAGATTAGTGCAATACTCTCAGCCAATGGGTCGGCAAATGTACACTCTAAACGCACACTCCCCGTACGTACTATACTCATATCCTGTGTGCCAGACAAATCCAGTACAATGATACCATGTGTTTTAGCAAACATATCTTCGGTTATATCATTTTCAAATAGTTGCGAATCATGATCTAGGGTTTGCATGGTCAACTCATACAATATTCTATAGGATTTATCAAAAGATAGATTGTAGAGTGGGATGCCGATTACTTTGCACACAAGAGATGAAAGTCCAAACATCTCGAATTTATGTGGGCATCCAGTCCACGATCCTATTGCACTAGCGCTTTTTACAAATACAAAAGCCAGTTTTGACGGAATTTCGCCATTGATAAAGGATTAATCGGTGAAGGTGCGTGACCCTATGGCAATATGACGTTGATTGGTGATTGTATGAGGAACAAGTAGTTTAATATTATTTCCATTGGCTCTCAGTTTTTCCACTGCCAAAGCAACAGAACTCGTAACCTGTTGTTTGCGTACATGAAGTATTGCCGAGGTGAGGGAGAGACTTACATCAGGATTGGCAACAAGTTCTTTTCTCAATATGAAATTGGATGGTGCAAGCGTCAGTTTTATATCCACTTTAACATTGGGCGGCAGCCATTGGGGTATGTTAAATATTTCATGATATACTTTTACAACTAGATGTAATTCACTAGTTGTAGCATTTTTAAGTGCATCTGTACTATCAGTATTAGTAATATATTCATATCCATTGGAGGTGCCTCTCAATTCCTTGTATGACTTGGGTGTCATCAGCATGAATTGCATATAGCTAGTATAATTTGAGAGATTGTTGCTTGTGCTCACCAGCGTGCCATTGATGTAGACACTAATTTGACGAAATAAATTATGTAATATACAATTTTCATAGGATATTCCATCAGCCCGAATTGGCATCGTATTATCGGATTTCCGGACTTTCATTTGTAAATCTATAAATGTCGAAGACATGTCCATAAAGTAGTCTTCATTGGAATAAATTTGAAAGTGAATATTATCGGAGAGGGTTTGTTGAGGATAAAATTGTTCGTAGTATCCATGCTTGACACTCACATCAACATTTTCAGCACTGAATAGATTCAATGAGGCGGTGATTGAAGGTTGAGACTCCTTATGCGGTAGGTAGGACATCTTAAGAGAAGAAATCTAGTTTCGATCTAACAATTCTCTTCCTGGGGCTTCTTCTTCTGTTTACACTACGTGTCGGCTTTTTCCTTCTTTTCTTTGACAAGAGGGATGATGTCTTTCGTTTCCGACCTGAGTGGAGACTGATGAGTGATGCAGTGTTTCTCGACCTTTTTAAACCTTTACCATTTTGTTTTAATCTCTCGCTAAGGGTTCGCGCACTGGACCTAAGATTTTCCGTAGCACTTTTTTAAAAATCCTTGCCAGAGCCCCAATCGTATAGTGTAGAGGATGCAAAATCTGTCGCAGCCGGTACAAGATATTTTCTAGCCAGTGGCAGTGAAGAGCGAAACAGCTTAGCAAACCAACTGCCAAGACCATAGCCAGACATTGACGAGCGACCTTTGTAATAGTCCATTCCGTTGCCCTGTTGTCTTGGGCCAAGAGTATTAACATAGCAGTCAATATCAGGACAAGTGAATACCACTTTTCTATTAGTCATCTTGTTGTTGAACGATGGGACGAAAATGGCATGTAATCACAGCCAAACCTTTTGAAATTGCTATGGGATCACCCAATTCAGTTCTTAGTGTTAACTGACAGAGTTCCAAATAGGAAGTGTTTACGGGAATATACTGAAGATGCTTTATATTGTAGTGGTGAATATGTTCTTGATTGGTTTTTCGTTCAAGAACTTGTAGGAGGGGAACATTTGAATTACCAACCCGAGATGTTTCCACAAATGAAGCGTAGAGAAATATACAAGTGTCTGTGGAGAAGGCAGGCGGGTAGTCAGCAAAAATGAGATTAGTGTTTCCGGCACTTTTACCATTGATTATATTGAGCTTAAAGCCAAGAACATCCTTTAGGTTATCATTGAGAATAACCTTTCCGCTGGCAATAGGTGAACTAATGTAGATCTTGCCCTCCTCCTTTGAATAGTTGAAATGAAAAGCTCCTTTTTTATGAGCGGAAATTCTTTTATTAATAGAACGACGTAAATCATTCATACAGGTGAGTTCCTCGTAGGGTAATTCGATATATGGATAATCTATCCAATTGATTTTTTGAATTTGTTCTTGATCACTTGAGGGTGGTGGCGGCCAATCATAGGGTCTAATTTTTATTTCATATTTACGATCCTTTCTCAGGATGTCATAGGTATTTTTGAGAATACAGTCGACAAGAGCTACTTCCACTTCATTCCCCGCGGCCGGCCCCGGAGGGGGGGGGGAGGGGTGGGGGTCCCACCCGCGGCCGGCCTTTGGCCCCGCGACCCTGGGGGGGTCCTCCTTTTTAAATTCATAATGTTCAACTGTGCTATCTAATTTTTTTTTAAGTGTCATGTTCCAAGTGTTTTCTGTTGTTTTCAAGTGTTGTTGTTGTTGTACAGAAAATTGTGCTACTCTGTGCTACTGTACATAAAGTGTTCTTGCTGGACAAAAAGTGTTTTTTTTAAGACAATAAGTCTTGCTCTTGCTGTTCATGTTCATGTATAAAAGGGGTTTTTTTTATTTATGTTGTATATAAAGTGTCATTTTTATGTTGTTGTCAGGTTAATGTTGAACAAATAGAGTTTTCATGTTGCAAATAAATGACCATGAAATTTTGTCAGATTCTTGTTGAACAAGTGTTATTCTTATGTTGTTGTTGTTGTTCATGTTGAACAAATAGAGTTTTCATGTTGCAAATAAATGACCATGAAATAATGTTTTTGTCAGGTTCTTGTTGGACTGAGATGGTTTGGCCACACAATGCGCAGACCAGATGACCATATAAGCAAAAATGCCAAAAAATGTCTACCACTACCTGCTTAGAAGAAGAGGGCAGGAGGCCAAAAGAAGACGTGGCTAGCAACAGTTAAGTCTAATCTGGAGCCAATCGGGGGATTCCAAAAATACGGCCGTCGCTGGGATCGCCAGTGGCTGAAATTGGTGGAGCCTGCCACCCTCGAGCGAAACCTATGGAAGGAAACATGTCGTCATCTGCTGGGTACCACGATGAGTCTGGATGCGGCTTGAACAAGCACAACAAGTACATTAGTTACAGCAACTGTAGAGGTAGCATTAACAGTATAAGAATAGTGCCTTCTGGCTAGTTCAAAATCCGCTACAACTTACCCTTAAAGGTCTAAGTTAATAATGTAAACCATTCTTGAGATATTTCTTTCTCACCTATCTGAACCTCTACATGCTCATAGTTCGTTTTGATTTAGTTCAGCGTCCGCCTAAATATACCTTGTCACCTTTACCTTAATACTTTGAGCTTGTGTAGTAGAAATAGCTGTAGTAGCAGTATGCTCATAGAACCTTTGGTTTCTTCAACATTCACTTCAGCACACATTAAAAGTTTGAACTTAATACCATCAACCGTTCCTGAAATATTTCAGATACGTCCTATTGACAACCTATGTGTGCATAGTGTTTTCAATTAAGTTCCATACAGTTTCAATATTTTTAGAAAAAAAGACCTAATACCCTTAGTTTTAGCAGCAGCTGTAGTAGTAGTAGCAGTAGAATTAACAGTAGTAGCCTTAGCTTTAGTGGCACGAGTAGTACTAGAAGTAGCAAAAATTTTAATCAATAGTAAGGGTATGAGTAGAATCAGTAGCATAAAGGTACAAATATTTTCTTTCGGTTAGTTCGACATCCTCCACAACAAGCCCCGTTAGTTACAACTTTACACTCCGAACTATTCCTGAAATATTGCTGTTACACCCTTTTGGCAAAAAGGGCGTGCCTTTGGGTGTTTGAAAATCTTCTAATCCAGAAGTTCAGATTGGACAGAACCTTTCACCTGGGGACCTTGAATTTGCTGATGATATTGGAATCCTCTCAGACCCAGAGAAAGCTTAAACTATGCTCGATGATGTGGTTCATTGGGCAGATATATGATTACTTGGGCAGTTATCTGGTTACTTGGGATTATGGTAATAAATAACACTGAAGTTTTTTCGTTAACTGTATATCAGGTATAGCTGGATGAGGTTGACAGCTTCACATACCTTGGCTCCCTTCTCATCACTGAGGATCTTCAGACGCCGATATTCAACACTGATTCCAAAAAGCACAGACGGTTTTTCCTTCCCTCAGAAAATCATTGTGGAACAAGCGTGAAATTAGTGTACCAACTAAAGTTCGGGTCTACCTGGCTTTGGTTCGAACAATCCTCCTTTAGGAATGCGACACTTGGTCTGCAAAACCTGCGAAAATATACAAGAGTCAAAAGCTCTTGCAACATATTCAGTTTAACATTATATATTCAGGAAAGTATATATTGTATATTCAGGAATATATATTTATATATTGTATATTCAGGAAAGTTTAACAAATATCCTCAGGATTAGTAATAGCAATAAGTATAGTAGCGGAAGTAATAGTAGTAGCAATAGGAGTAGTATTAATAATTGCAGTTGTAGTGTTACCTATAAGTAGTAATAGTATTCATATTGTAATATGAATTCCAGCTGGATTCCGTCTGTGCTTGTACTTCGCAGTATGTAATCAATGACGATTACGAAAAGTAGCGGTGACAAGACGCAACCTTGCTTAACTCCTGACAGAATGCAGAAGAAAGGGGTTTGGCCATCTGGTGTCTTTACACAGCACTCGCTATCTTCATAAAACGCAAAAATCAGTGAAACTATCTTTTCAGGGATTCCGTAATGCAGTAAGATCTTCCACAGACTTTGGCGGTCTACTGAGTCAAATGCCTTCTCAAAATCGATGAATATCATACAAATTTTGGAGCACCATTCTCTGCTTTCTTCCGTCAGTAGCCGTAGGGTAAATATCAAGTCTGCACATGAACGGTTCGGTCTGAATCCATGTTGCTCGTCGCGAAGGTGTCTGTCGAGCTGCGAGCTGATTCTCTGCAATAAAATGTGCGTCAGTAATTTGCTAGCTATGGAAAGCATGCAGATTCCTCGCCAGTGGCCTGGGAAGGACGCATCGCCTTTCTTAAAGATCCTCACAAGCGTGCCACGTTTCCAATCCGAAGGTATTTTGGCGGTCGTCCAGATTATTGCGAACAACGCTGTCCTGAACTTGAGGCAGGTCATAACAGTTGCTTTGATCATTTCCGCGGATATCCTGTCTTCGCCAGGCGACTTCCCATTTTTCAGCTTCTTTTCTGCTGCTATAATTTCAGTGGATGACGGCGGATCCGTGCTGATATCTAAGGAAAACAGTGTTGTTGCTGGGATCTCTGGGGATCCTCTGGTGGAGGTCTATTCAACAGCTTCTCGAAGTAACTGGCCCAACCTTCGTTTACATCAGACTGATGTGTTATCAGGATGCCCGAGGGGTCTGTTACTGGTCCATGTTGAATAGAGGATTTCTTTCCAATAATCTCATTTGTGATTTTATAGACGGCTCTTGAATCACCTCTCTCCGCCGCCTCTTCTGCCTGCGCTGCTTGTCGCTCCAGCAGGTTTCTCCGGTCTTTTCTGGCACTCTTCTTTACCTCTTTATAATAATATATATATAATATATATATATATATTATATATATATATATATATATATATATATATATATATATTATATATATAATTATATATATATATATATATATATATATATATATATATATATATATATATATGTGTAGACTGCTGGTGGTACAGACTTAATTACATCATGGTCCAAATACTTATCGTGAGGATATTTTTTAAACTTTCAGAGAAAGGTAAGGGTGGTTTTGAACTGAATCGAAACACACTATGTACATATGGGTTATCAAAGGGGCGTATTATATTATCAATATCAAAGCAACGGCTTAGGAAATTAAGCTGAAATTCTTAACTCCCTGGACTACCAGTATTGTTACCTATTCTGCTGCTTCTTCTACTACTACTGCAACTATTTCTTTCACTATTTAACTATTTAACAAAATAACTTAAATTTATCCAGGTTGTCAAGATATCTAGGTGGGAATGGGGTATAGAATAAGGTATGAAGTAAAAACTTTCACGAAAATTTTATGTTGGTTAAAACTAAATCAAAAGACGTTATGTGTATGCTGGCTGTCAATAAAACGTTTCAACAACACATCAAGAACAACAGAAGGTAGGCTACTACTACCACTAATTCTGCACTTACAAATTAACTAAACCAAAAAGTGTAAATACATCCAGGTTGTTGAAATAGTATATATAAAATATTTTAGGAAGGATATTAAGCTTCATTTTCAGGGAAACTTGAGGAGGTGTAGGCCTAAGACTAAATCAAGGGACAATGCGTTTGTCCAAATTTTCCAACGGGCGTACATTAACGAAAACTGTTGAAAAATCGTGTCCAACATATAAATAGCAAGCCAAAATTTGGATTCTTATAGAGAAAAACAAAGACACTTAAAATATTATTTCCTTATTTTTATTGACTATGTCAATAAAAAAAAGAAATTAATTTAAAGAGAAACCTTCACGCATGAGAATATTTTCACAAAGAAAACAAGAGCTACTTTAAGCAAAAATGAGCGGAAAACTACCCCAGATTACCATCAATAAATATATGAGACCCAAAACGAACAGAAATTAGGATAAATTATCTATTCAAACTCAAAACGAGTAGAAAGTAAGATGAATTGGGCTGACAACCCCTTTGTCTTCTAAAGACGGCATATAATTTACTTCGTACTTGTGGCGGGAATCCAGCGTTTCCATGTTGCTCGGCATCAAGGATCTTCGAGACCTGTTTGGACCATGTAGTGTGGTCTTCTTCCAGCAGCTCTTTCGTGATCAGCTAGAAGGCATCAGCTAGAAGGATTCAGCGAGGCAAGTACTCTGTTGGTCTCCATAAGGCCCAACCGTTTCGATCAACGCTCCTTGATGGTGATTACAACGCATCTCTTGATACTATACATTCGTCGTATATCCACGTTTGACATATGATCAGACAGGTTTATCCTGAGGATGCTACGGAGACAAATATGCTTAAACATCTTCAGTGCATTTTCAAGTGGTCTCTTAACTGACCAAGTTTCGCATCCATAAAGGAGGATTGTTTGAGCCAAAGCCAGGTAGACCCGAACTTTAGTTGGTACACTAATTTCACACCGGTTCCACAATGGTTTTCTGAGGGAAGCAAAGACCATCTGTGTTTTTTGCTATCAGTGTAGAATATCGGCGTCTTAAGATCCTCAGTGATGAGCTGAGAGCCAAGGTACGTGAAGCTATCAACCTCATCCAGCTGTTCCTAATATACAGTTAGCGAAAAAGAATTAAGAGTTATTTATTACCATAATCCCAAGTAACCAGATAACTGCCCAAGTAATCACTTAACTGCCCAATTAACCACATCATCGAGCATAGTTTAAGATTTCTCTGGGTCTGAGAGGATTCCAACACAATCAGCGAATTCAAGATCCCCAAGTGAATGTTCTGTCCAATCTGAACTCCTGGATGAGAAGATTTTCAAGCACCCAATGGCACGCCCATTTTGCCAAAAGGGCCCAACAATAGGAATAGTTAGGTGTTTGAAGTTGCAACTAACAGGGCTTGTTGTGGAGGATGTCGAACTAACCGAAAGAAATTATTTGCATCTTATTGCTACTGATTCTACTAATACCCTTACTACTGCTTACTGGTATTGCTACTTCTAGTACTACTCGTGCCACTAAAGCTAAGGCTACTACTGTTAATTCTACTGCTGCTACTACTACTGCTGCTACTGAAACTAAGGGCATTAAGGCTTTTTATTGTAAAAATATTGAAACTGTATGGAACTAAATTGAAAAACACTATGCACACATAGGTTGTTAAAAGGACGTATCAGAAATATTTCAGGAACGGTTGATGGTTTTAAGTTAAAAGTTTTAGTGTGTGTTGAAGTGAATGTTGAAGAAACCAAAGGTGCTATGAGTATACGGCTACTACATCTATTTCTACTACGCAAGCTAAAAGTATTAAGGTGAAACTTTCAAGGAATATTTAGGCGGATGTTGAACTAAATCAAAACGAACTATGAACATGTAGATGTTCAGATAGGTGACAAAGAAATATCTCAAGAATGGCTTACATTATTAACTTAGACCTTTAAGGGTAAGTTGTAGCAGATTTTGAACTAGCCAGAAGGCACTATTCTTAAACTGTTAATACTACCTTTACAGTTACTATAACTAATGACGCCAAGGGTAGTAAGGTGAAACTTTTAGGGAACATTTAGGTTGAACATTGAACATAAGGAGTTTCAATTAAATAAAAAAAAACAATGTGCATGCAGGTTTTCAAAAGGGCATGTTGGCAATATCACTAGGCAGCGCCGCTCTATAATAGTTAGAAATATCACTGAAACTTTTAAAGGAGCTAATTCAATTGTAAATTAAAAGTTTTAGTGCCCTTTTTAAGAGTCAAAAGAGATAAAAGGGTTAGCAGGCCTCATCAAAAGCCCATTCATTTTCCAAACACATCTAATTAGATTTTGAGACAACTATTTTGTTCAGAAAAGCAGAATGGTAGAGTAACTATGTCTCTATGGATACTGGGTATGCCAACCCCCCACAATTATGCAATTGGCCAATTATGCCTTAAAACTAAATCAAAAAGCACTCTGTGGCTAGTTGCCAATAAGATACCTCAGAAAAATATCAAGAACGACTAAGGATATTAAGTGGAAACTTCCGGTGCTACTGCTATTACTACTTCTGCTCTTACAATTGAAATAAACCTAAAAAGTGTAAGTGTATCCAGGTTGTCAAAAAGCATAGATAGAATTTTTGGGAATTATGAGGTTTAATTTTTCAGGTCAACTTCAGGAGATATAAAATTGAACTAAACACTATTATTTGTGTCAGGATTAAAAGTTATTGAAGAAGTTTCTCCAGCATACAAACAGCAAGCCAAACTATGGATTCTTATGGGAAAAAACGAAGATACAAAAAAATCCAACGAAAATGACTATGTCAAGAGAAAATGGACAGAAACTAATTTAAAAACTTTTTTCGACAAACCTAGTTTTTCAAAGACAAGTAAAGAGCTCCATTAAGCCAAAAATGAGCAGAAATAATGTCAAATAATCTTCCAAGCGTAAAACTACCACAAATCACAATTAATAAATAAATGAGACCCAAAATAAACAGAAATTACAATAAATAACCAAGTCAAGCTCAAAACGAGCAAAAATTAACATGAGTAGGCAGACAACCTCCAGGCCTTCTCAAGACTAGAAGATATTTTACACTTTGCTCAAAACAAAATTCATTTTAAATGTTTTCCCCTTTTTTATTTTAATATATTAATAATTATTAAAACTTTAGGGAATAAATATCAGTATTCGTATATTAAACTGACAGCCCATGGTCATTTGTTTTTTTCAGTAAAGTGCAGATTATGCTCTGGTCTTGAAAAGGCATTTATCAGAGACAGAAGATCAATAGAGGTTTTTAAGTGGATATTTCGGGTTCTGTGTAGTTAAAGACTGACCAGCGTGGCGTGTGGGTGGCCATTTATCTTACGAAGAAGGTGTTGGGGGCCCCCTTATTGTCAGATAAACGTCCTTTTTCTCTAATACATAGATTTGTCTACAATGTCGTTTTTATTGGCATGACAAACTCTTGTAGAGGCTAGCCTGTTTTCAATGACGGTTGAAAGGCGAGAATTCCGCAAGAGGGAATAAATTAGTTTGTACTAAACTTCTGTTTTAGTCTTCTCAGGGACTAGCTAAATTTTGGCATTGAATCATAATTAATGGATAAAGTTACTTCATTTTTGCAGCTCCATTGGCCCACGTTCTCGCGTGCAGGCAAAAGAGAGGTACTGACCTGTTTTCTGTATATACATTTTGTAGTTAGTTCCTGTTTAGAGTTCACCGAAATAACATTGGACTTGACATCAGTAAATAGAAGCGAGTTAGGTTTCTACTGTTGTTTATTGATTATTTCTTCAAAACCTGGTAGGGTTGAGTTACTGTTATTCTTAATATCCAATGGAGCACCCGTCTATCCCAGAAATATTCTTACATATACATTATCGGTAATACAGACCGTGGCACCGGGACCAAAAAAAAAAATGGCACATACGCCCCACGGAAGGTACACTTGTCGTACTCATACTTGTTATATATCCAGCAAGCCCAAAACACGAATATCAGAGCGAGAAGAACTCGTACATTCCATGGCGCGTTAGAGTGTGGTGTGGCACTGTGGTGAGCGTTTACGTACAACCCCTACTTCGGGCGTTTTTACTCGAGATTTTGATACCCATACTTCACGCACTATGACGATACCAGATGACAAAAAAAAAGCAACAAGATTTATAAAAAGTGACTGTTTCCATTGACGTCAGATCGGTACAATGGAGGAAGAAGATTTAACTAACAAAAATTTACATTAAAAACCTATACAGTCATTTTCCCACTTGTATTATCTACCAATACTGGTTTTGACATTTTTGTCAGATTCGTCACCAAACAGAGAATTTGCTGTATATTGCTCAGCCCAACAAATAATGCATGGGAAGCACTGATGACACTGAATTTGTAATTTGATTTATTTGCAAGGCCGCCGCCAGTTATTTGAAATTGCTAGAAATCAGCTTTATGTGTTCTTTTGTTTTATTAATATACTTCCAACAAAAAATCCATGAAGATACGGTGAACATCCTTGCCGTGCATGGTGTACTTCGGTTGGACTGGTGATCGGAGGATCCACATCTCGAACAGATGGGTGTATGACGGCAATCAGCCGCTATGCGACAACTGATATGACAAGAATAGCAACGGTTCGGAATGGAAACGAATTCTTGAGTACCAAAACGTTCATAACCGATTTTCACTGATTTCCTTAAGAATTCGTCAAGGTATTCACGAGAATCAAAATGCACTATAAAAGTGCTAGATGAGCCGCAGATGACGTTTTGAAAAGTGCGAGATGATGTTTTGCAGCACTTTGAAATAAAAATCTTTTCAGCTGCCTTCTGTCAAGTTTTTAGGGACTCCCTTCACTACACTGATCAAAAGGGGCAGCTTCAAATTCGCTTCAATCGAGGGTTTAAGTTTATTCGCATTTTCAGCAATCCGCTTAGCTGCAGTCTTTGATTTCGCCACAATGCGCCATTCTGAAGTTGATCGTTTTAGTTCAGAAATTTCGCCTGATTCCCCAGGATATAAGCTGTCGACAAAAGTTTTACGGTCACTTGGCGACACCATGTTTTTGGGACAATTTCTAAGAACAACGGCATGTGTCGTAATTGTGGTAGGTTTTTGAAACTGCTGCCGAAAGATGTCATTTATGGTCGTCTTACTCTGGCTCATGTTTTCCACTAAACCATGAAACCTTCCTAGCCATTTCGTTAACTTCAGATATCAAAGTCGAAAATACTGCATCACCTATAGCGGAGGTTTGAAATGGCGAAAGAATAACAAATTTTGGTATAGGCTTAGCCTTTTTTGCAGCTGCGACTAAAATTTTTTATATATCCACTACACTGTCCTCTTTTTTTGCATGATTCATCATTCTTGAAGAAATTTCTAGTTCTTCGTACACAATTTCCTTCGCTTTGATAATACAATCTCGGACATGAAAACCGGTCGCTTTGCATGTTATCACGTCCAACTTAATACCATCCGTAAGTAATCGAGTAAGAAAGTTCAGCAACGGGTTAAGCACTAACTTCTCCGACATAACTTGTCACAAACAAAAGTTAACTCCGAATTCTGAGTGCAAATCATCCAAACTTTGTCCGATCAAATAGACGTCTCAAAGTAGCTGTCCAGATAACCAGCAGCAAGGGAAGCGTCGAGATCTGCTCACCTGTTCCCTGCAATTTAAGGCGAATAAAACCAGCGGGTACCTATACGCCACTTCCGGCAGGTTCTCTCCCCACTTCTGCTTGCTAGAAAGCGATGCACACGGCACTGTCGACGGACCTTAAGCAGAAGGAAGGATTTTGTTCAATTTTGACGATTTGGCTGAATTCTGGCTATTTGGTTGAATTTATCAAAATTCACCGGACAAAAATATTAACTCTTCTATTTGGCAACCACTAATCGTCAATAATGACGTAAAATAAATTTTCCCAATGGAATTTGTAGCTGTCAAGACAGCCAAACAAGTTTAATTTGATTAAAAAATTAAGGATCCTTAGGGAAATCACTCATAAGATTCTAAGATTTTGTCTGAAATATTAAGCAGGTTTCAATCCAAAATTGAGCAGTTTACACTTCACACTGTAAATCAAGACTCAAAACCTGCGTTTTCAATAAGAGAATAGAGAAAAAATAGAAAATATTTTAGGGAATAAACTTCCCTTGTGGGGGGCATGTTTGTCGGGCTTTCTTGAGAGCTAGTTTTCCTGAAGCGATTTTTATTATTGGCTCATCTGGAGCCGATATTATTTTTAATATTTAATTTCTGAGTTTTTTAATTAATGCTGGGAAATCCAGGTCTCCCTCTCATGGAAAATTTCCTTTCCCCCACGAAAACTCCTCCATGGAAAGGTCCTCCGACAAAAGCACCCCCACCAGAAAATTGTCTTCTCCCCCCCCCCCCCCGAAAATATCTTTATACTTCCCAATAGCCAATACTATTGGTAGTCAATGGGCAAAGTTTATAACTTTCTTCCCTTGCCCCGGGGGCTGTGGGGGTTCAGTTCATCCTCAAGGACATATTACATCTTTCGACCATGCAGAAAATATGGCTATCTCAAAATTTGACAATACAATTTTGGGTTTAAAAAGGAGGGGGGCTAGCTACCCTCCGATATTTTTCGTCACTCAAAAAGGGCATTAGAACTTTTGATTTCCGATAAAATGAGCCCTCTCCTGATCTTCTAGGATCACTGGTTCGATACGGTCACCCTTGAAAAAAAAACAACAAATAAACAGGCATCCGTATAAACTTCATGATTTTTAAATATTTTGAATAAACATAAAAATTTGATTCTTTTGATGTGTCTATTATTATTAAGATTCTATTTCTTACAGTTTCGGCTACTATTGAGCACCATTGCTCCTTACTTACAGTTCGTTACCTTAAACTGTTTGATGTACAGACAAAATAGTACAACAAATATTGTCTTAGAATCTAGTTATTTAAAACAATTACCTATAATTTATTGTTAAATCAAAATTGAATAAGGCACTCTCAGCTTGAGAGACTGGTTATAAAACTCAGCTTTATTGAGCTAATAACGATAATCACTGTCAGAGCTATCACGATTGTAATCGTAATAACCATCATAAGGTTCATCATCATAAGGGAAATTCAATGGAATATAGCCGCTGCTTATTATAGCTGCCACTATCATCACTGTCAGATCTTAAGAGGTAATCTTAATAATAATCATCATCATCATCATATTCAAATAGGCCCTTACTGGAGAATCTTAGCAAGGGTAGAGTGTCCGATAAGCTGAATTTATGTGCCAATTTGTAATAAACATATAAGTAGCGAAGCTTTGGACAATATTTCTTCACAGTTTCGAGAGTCTTGTCAGTGACTCCTAAGCAATCCTGAAAAGAAAGAGAGAAAAGATTTCAAAAAAGAAAGCACGAACTTGGCACTTATGGACTGATGCTACATGCTGAATTAAAACAATGTCACGACAATTTTACACCATCATCGTTAAAGACAATCTAGCAAAAACATTTAACATTTTTGAAGCGTCAAAAAAATATTTTAGTCCAGCAAATAGCCTGTCTGAACACTGAACAAAAGAGAGCAATGACGCCTAAAGACTTTTCAAGAGCATTTTACAAACTTAACAGAATCAATATCTGGATGGAATTCCAGACAGGAACATATTGAACTGCAATAAAATAAATTTAACTAATGATGCCAAACGTAAGAAGATGACTTTCAAAGCAAAGACAAAAGACCCGAGGGAATTAGAACTTTCGCAAAATCAGCATATACAGCATTGTTTGCTATTACAGATAATGGAATATACCCACCACCATAAGCAACATACAGATGCCTCGGAATACGTAAAGGAAGGTCTCCGGGAGCACAATACAATCAAACAAATAGAGGTTTGGCTTATTCAGCCTCATTTGAAGACTGGCTCTTCATGAAATTAAATAAAAAAAACAAGTTTTTTAAACTGAAAGTAAGGAGCGACATTAAAACTTAAAACGAACAGAAATTATTCCGTATATGAAAGGGGCTGTCCCCTCCTCAACGCCTCGCTCTTTACGTTAAAGTTTTTTATTGTTTTAAAAAATAAAGTTGTGAGACAGAGTCAAACTTTAGCGTAAAGAGCGAGGCGTTGAGGAGGGGACAGCCCCTTTCATATACAGAATAATTTCTGTTCGTTTTAAGTTTTAATGTCGCTCCTTACTTCAGTTTAAAAAACTTGTTTTTTTTATTTAATTTCAGATCGTTTTTTAGTTAATGCAGCTTTTATTTGCATAAAAATTTTACTTTTCTTTTGCTAAATGGATGTCTTTACAAATTAACTTACGTAACTAAGTTCTATATTCGTATATTTTTCTTCTGGCAAAAAATACAAAGTTGCAGATTTTTGCAGATATGAGCTTGAAACCTATGTAATAGGGTTTTCTGATACGCTGAATTCTGACGGTGTGATTTTCATTAAAATTCTTTCACTTGTAGGGGATGTTTCCCCCCTCTTTAAAAAAATCGAGTAAAATTTCTCAGGCCTGTAGCCTTTGATGAGTAATACTAAACTTAATAAAATTTATATATTTAGGATCAGCATTATAAACACATTCTTTTGATACATTTATTGACATCAAAATTCCGTTTTTAAAAGTTTCGATTACTATTGAGCCGTATCGCTTGTTTTTTTATTGTTTTTTTTTATTACGTATATGTTATTACGTATATGAAGGGGTTCTCCCCTTAGTCAATACCACGCTCTTTACGTTTAAAAGTTAAAAAAAATTTTGATTCACAAACCCCTGAATCACAAAGGCCGTTTAATTAGAATAGATAGCTCTTTTGAAAGCACTAAAAAAAACTGTAGCGTAAAGAGCGAGGTATTGACTTGGGGGAGAACCCCCTCACATACGTTATAATTTCTGTTCGTTTTAAGTTCTAATATTCCTTCTTACATTTCAGTTGAAAAAAACTTGTTTTTTTTATTTAATTTCTGATCGTCTAATGATCGATTTAATTTCTAATGCTTGGAAATCCGGCGCCCCCTTCATAGAAATGTCTCTTACCCCAAAGAAACATCCTCCACGGAAATATTCTCCAGAGTAACCCCCTCCTCTAGCCCCCCCCCCCCCAGAAAAAATCCTTCCTGAAAATGGTTGTATACTTCCCAATAACCAATAAATAATGCTGGCAAGTCCGGCGCCCCCTTCATGGCAATTTCCCTTCCCCCATGAAAACTTCCATCATGAACAGATCCTCCAACATAACCACCGACCCACCCTTCCCTCCCACTACCAGAAAAAAAACCTCCTGAAAACTTCTGTATACTTCCCAATAACCAATACTATATGTTAACATTGGGTAAAGTTCATAACTTTTAGCCCTCCCTCTGGGAACTTCGGGAGATTAAGTCACCCTAAAAGACATATTTATCATATTTTCGACCATGCTGAACAAAATGGCTATCTCAAAATTTTGATCGGGTGACTTTGGGAAAAAAATAAGCGTGGGAGGGGGCCTAGTTGCCCTCCATTTTTTTTGGTCACTTAAAAAGGGAACTAGAACTTTTAATTTCCGTTCCAATGAGCCCTCCCACGATATTCTAGGACCACTGGGTCGATACGATCACCCCTGGGAAAAAAAAAAAAAAAAACAACAAATAAACACGCATCCGTGATCTTTCTTCTGGCAAAAAATGTAAAATTCCACATTTTTGTAGATAGGAGCTTGAAAACTCTACAGTAGGGTTCTCTGATACGCTGAATATGATGGTGTGATTTTCATTAAGGTTCTATAATTTTTAGGGGGTCTTTCCCCCTTTTTTTGAAAATCAGCCAAATTTTCTCAGGCGCGTAACTTTTGATGAGTAGCACTAAACTTAATGAAAGTTATATATTTGAAATCAGCATTGAAATCTGATTCTTTTGATATATCTATTTGTATCAAAATACCGTTTTCTAGAGTTTCGGTTACCATTGAGCCGGGTCGCTCCTTACTTACAGTTCGTTACCACGAACTGTTTGAAAAGAAAAAAAAAACAAAAAAAAAACAAGTTTTTCAACTGAAAGGAAGGAGCAACATCAAAACTTAAAACGAAAAGAAATTAATTATATGAGGGGGGCTGCCACCTTCTCAATGCCTCACTCTTTGCACTAAAGTTATTCTGAATTGAATAAATGCTTATTATTCTAATTAAACGGCCCTTGTTTTTCAGGAGTCGTTCTTAAAGAATCGGGATAAAGCCAAACTTTAGCGTAAAGAGCGAGGTATTGAGAAAAGGGCAGCCCCCTCATATAATTAATAATTTCTGTTCGTTTAAAGTTTTGATATTGCTCCTTACTTTTAGTTAAAAAAAACGTGTTTTTTAAAATTTAATTTCTGATAGTTTTTAAATAATGCCGAGAAATCTGGCTCCCCCTCCATGGAAAATCCCTTCTCCCCACGGACAATCCCTCCATGGAAATTTATTCCCACGTAAAATCCCGACCCCCCACAAGGAAAATCCCTCCCAGACAATTCCATACTAGCTGAAAATTCCCCCCGAAAAATTTCTTGCGGACGATTCCAGGTGAAAAAATTTTCTTACCACACTTTTCATTTGGAAAAGACTTTCATTTGCAAAAATTGTTTTAAATCATTCCAGAAATTCCCACCTCCACAGAGAAGATTTCCCGCAAATACCCCGCTCACTAGTAGAAAGTTGCTCCCATAATAAATTCCCTCTGGAAAATTTGTCCCGTGGAAAACTCCCCCATGACAAATTTCTTCCGCAAAAAATCCCCCTCCAACGGAAAGATAATCTAGACAATTTCAACTCGGTAAAAATGTCCTTTCCGACAATTCCCCTTAATATCTCCACATGTAAAATTGAATCGACAAAGAAAAGGTAAGACTAATAAAAAGAAATTCGTACCCTCCATTTTTTTGTCATTTAAAAAGGGCACTAGAACTTTTAATTTGCGTTCGAATGAGCCCTTTCCCGATATTCCAGGACTACAGGCTCAATGAGATAAACCTTGGGACAAAAACAAAAAAGAAACAAATAAACACGCATCTGTGATCTTTCTTTTGGAAAAAATACAAAATTCCAAATTTTGCAGATGGGAGCTTAAAACTCCTACCATAGGGTACTCGGATACACAGAATCTGATGAATTTGAATAAAATCTAAATCTTCATTAAGATCCCTTGACTTTTAGGGGGTATTCTCCCCTGTTTTGAAAATCAGGCACATTTTCTCATGTGCGTAGTTTTGATGGGTAACACTAAACTTATAGAATTTATACATTTGGAATCAGTATAACAAGTCAAATCTTTTGATATATCTATTGATATCAAAATTTTGTTTTTTAGAGTTTCGGATACTATTGGGCCGTGTCGCTCCTTACTTACAGTTCGTTACCCCGAACTGTTTGATCCTCTCAGGCTAAATTCCCGAGAGCAGCCAATAATTATTGAGGATGAAGTACCTTCATATGTCTTGACCGTAGCATTGAAAGTTGTAAAAAAAAAAAATCCAAAAAAAAAGCTTTTCAAAAAAAGTAAAGTCACATTAAACTCAAGACCAGCACAAACAAATTTCTACAACAATTCAAACTCAAAACGATCAAAAATTACTATTAAAAAATCAATGAGACTCAAAACAGTAAATAAAATAAACGATCATAAAATAACATCGGGATAGCAGAAACTAATATAGAAAAAATCCCTGTAATTATCTTAAAGACTAGAAAGAACTAATGAAAATTAAATAAATATTTGATATATAACACTATTATTTCTTGGAAACTCGGCAATTAAAAATTTCATTTCACAACAATTTCTTTTTTTATTTTTTTATTTTGTAAATATAAAGCGCAAATAATCCAACAAATTTTAGACTTTTACAGTTAGGAAAGGGCAGTATACAAACTCCTGTTTGTAGTAATTTTGCTCCTTTTAAGTTTTAACTGAATATTCAACATAATTTTAATATGTTTAATATTACTACTTTTCTTTGAAAAACTTCTTTTTGAGGAATTTTTTTAATTAATTTCTGTTCGTTTTTGATTGTCAAAGTTATAGATTTGGTTAATACAAGGTTTATTCCCCCAGTTTTTTATGTCTCTATTGTAACAACTTACATATCTAAGCATAATTTAATGGTTCTACATAGTGATTTTTGAATTATTTCAACATCCCCTTAATATTCCCTGAAAGTTTCAACTAAATGTCATTAGTTGTTTCTGGGATATTTTAGATACGCCCTTTTGATATCCGAGATGAATATAGTATCTATTTGATTGAATATTCTGACTCTTAGTCGATCCTAAGATATTGCAAATATACTCTATTGACAATCTGGATGCACATAGTGTCCTTTAATTTAGTTTAAAATCCCCCTAAGCATCCCTTGAAGGTTCAAGTAGTGTTTAACATAACCTGTAAGTTTCAACTTAATGCCCTCAGTTATTCTTGATGCCCCCTATTGACAGTTAGCATGCACAAAGCGTGTTTTGATTTTGTTCAAAATTCCTTGAAATGTAAAAGCAATCGTAAGAAGTGACAGTCACAGTTTCAAGTTGTTGTAGTTGGAAGTAATCACTGTTGTAGTTGCAAACAGTCGCATTTGCAGCCAAAATACTGGTAACAGTGGCCCTGAACGTCTCAAGTTAATACCCTTACCTGTTCCTAAAACATTGCAGGTATGTTCTTTTGATAACTTGAATAAAGATAATGTTTTTTGATTTAGTTCAACATAACCCTTTTCCCTAATGATAAATCTTACATATAGAATCCTACAAGGGGCCCCATAGGCCCCTTGTCCCGGGGTCAATAGACCTTGCGACTATTTTGAAGAAAATTCCCTTTAAATATTCTATTATTTTAAAGAGGAGCATATAAAAGGACAAAAGGAGGAGGGACAAAAGGAAAAAGTAACTCCCCGTTGCTTTTTCAACTTCCCTTTCAACATGATTTTGAAGTTCTAACTTAATACTCTTAGCCATTCCTGACATATTACTAATATACCATTTCGACAGTTCTTTTGCATAGAGTATGTTGTCATTTTGTTTGACATTCCCCATAGCATTTTCTACAAGGTTTCACCTTAATGCTCTTAGGTTTTCTGGAGACTCAGGATCAGGGGCGAACCCAGGGGGGGGGATAGCGGGGATACATCTTCAACCGAAATTCGCGAAATTTGTCATGTAGGGTTGACATTCTTATAGATCTTGACTAATACGAAAGGATAATATACGCCATAAATCTTATTGTGACGAGAATAAAAGAAAATGAATGATGTATTTATTTTAGAAAATAAATTTTAAACTAATCAGTCTTAAAAACTAACCAAATTCATTATCGGTTTTAATCCAATTGATATGGAGTAATGTATGCACAACATGTAGGTAATGTGTGACGATCTCTGCACAAAAATATTTGTTTTATGAAAATGCAGTTGGGAAGAATGCCAGGCTGTCGCCAAGTAAGTCACGTGCTGTTATAACCTCGGTCTGCTAAGATCAATAATAAACTTCATTTAAATCACACGTGTGCTTTTTCAGTGTTTATATAGAAATCTACGCCCCTCTTTGTTAATTAGTCGTCCATCATTTCAAAACGGACATCAACAATTATAGACTTTCTCAAAAAGAAATAGTAGGTTGATAGCAGACCTTAATTGATTGATATAAATCTTAGTTGAAATAGGAAGCAATTTAAAATACTTAACGGGAAAAGTTTATGATGGAGCTTAATTTATGAGTGGCCAGTTTCAAGGCTGTGCTTCTATAGTCCGTGAAACATTTTCCCATGCAGTACATGTTCACTGTGCAAGTCACCCTTTAAACTTAACCCTGTGCCATTTGTGCAACATACCTGTTATGAGACATTGTCTAGGAACTTTGAAAAAAGTAATTAATTTCTTTAGAATTTCACCTAAACGCTCCGCAACTTTCAAACAAATTATTAAAAAAGTAATCCTATCACAGGGACAAAAAGAATAAGATTGAACACATGTTGCGAGACTAGATGGATCAAGCACTTAAAAGCAATCATTTTGTTTAAAGAGATGTTCATTATTATCTGTAAAGCTATGAGGGAAATTCAAGAATATCCTGATTCAGCTTCTGAATCTTCAAGCAAAGCTTATTCTTTGCTATCTGCTACTGAGAGACACAGTTTTGCTGCAGCTATGGGTACTGTCAGTAAAGTTTTTAGTCTGTCACACAATTTATCGACATTTTTGCAATCAGGAACTATAGATATCATATACTTTCTCAAACACGCTGAAGATATTAAGAGTGAAGTTAGAGACATAAGTGAGAGGAGTGAATCAATGTTTTCACCCTCTTTTTACTGAAGGGACTGAACTGTGTCATGAAATCAGCATTAGAATGCCCAGATGAGCTCCAATGCAAACTTATAGGGATAATTACCCAACAGCGTAAAAGGATCCTGAAAAGTATTACCGATTTTCTGTGTTCATCCCATTTATCAACAACTGTCTGCCGCAGCTGCATCACCGAATCCTTAGCCACAGAAGGTAGCTGGAGCCACTGCAATACCTACTCCCTTAGCACTGTATTTCGATAGACGAAGAAAAAACAAAGAATATATCAGATAATCTGACTACTTTTTGTATCTTGATGCAGAAAGCTATAGGGGAAGCTTATAAGCTGAGTTACCTCTGTGGAGGAGAATCTGCATACAGTCAGAAAACGTAGCACCAAAATATTTCATAACGTGCTCAAAAGAATGTGATAAGAACATTTTCCGCACTCTACATCAATTTTTGAAGATTGGTGCAACGATTCCCGTCACTATGGCTACGTCACTATGGCCTTCTTGTTCTACCCTGAGAAGAGTGAAATCTTATACCAGGAGTGCCTCAGGTCAGGAACAGCTAAATGGGCTGGCCTTATTATCCATACACAGGTATGTTCCAGTAAAAGCAGAAGATGTTTTGGATAAACTAGCCCATAAAAAAAAGGCGGCTTGATTCTATTTTTATAATTACATATTCACAGTGTTGTCTCAAAAAGAATGTACCGTATATTCTAAACTTATTTTTTCCTTTTTAACCAGTAGTAACATCCCTCAGTTAATTTATCTGTCCCCATCCGAATTTTTCGCTGGGTTCGTCCCTACTCAGGATAAACGTACCTCCTTTTAAACAAAGGGTAACTAATATAATGCAACGTTTAAATAAACATGTCCCTCAACAATACCCAAAATTCAGCCTAAATGCATATAGCCTTTTCAAACATAATCAAATTCAAACATCCTAACTTTTCCTAACTACAAGTCCTGCAATTAAAAGGGTAAATTGTATGATTTACAATTCTCGCCCTGGGGGCTTTGGGGGGCATTGCATCCCCAGAGGTACAGTTACTAGACCTTCTGCCTATTTTGAGAAAAATCATTTATTAAAATTTTGATCAGTGTTCAAGGGAGGGGCATTTAAAAAGGACAGGGGTACTTGTAGTTCACAGATCCCTTTTCAACATACCCTGTATGTTTCAACTTAATGCCCTAGGCCATCTCTTAGATATTGCTGATACGCCCTTTTGACATGTACGCCCTTTCTCCAAATGCATTATTATTTTACCTTGAATATTTTGAACAAAAAGGCTATTTCAAAATTTTGATCAATTTGTTTTGGAGAGAGGGCAGCTAAAGAGGGCGTGGGAGGGGTATGGCAGTCCTCCAACCCCTTTAAACATTCTCCTCAAAATTTCCTGAGAGTTTTAACTTCACACCAACAGCTCTTCTTAAGATATTGCAGATCCGCTTTTTGATAAACTGGACGTATATGATGCCTTTTGATACCCCTCAACATTCTCTAAAGTTTCACCTTAATGCCCTTGGCTTTTTCAGATACACCCAGAACCAAAACATTACCTTTTTCTAATGATAAATCCTGCATTTCAACAGTATATAAATTGCATAGTTTATAATCCTTGCTACGATACTGTGGGGGGGGGGGTACGAAATCCCTGGATGCCTAGCTATTACATCTGTTGACCAATAGGAGCTAAATGATAGTTAAAAAATTTCGACCATTGTTGGTGAGAGGAGGCACATAAAAAGGGCAAGGAGGGAGGGGGCGGGTAGTAACTGAGAAATAAATCATTTTTTATCTGACATTTTCCAATAATATTAATAAAAAAAAAATGAGGGTCATGTCGTTTTAATCCCAGAATTTAATCCAAAAGTGCCTGAGGGAATATTTTCAGGGAAAAGAACATACAAGATAAGAATTATATTTTTAATTAGGTATAGCTAGTCCATCTGCTTATACAGGTTAGCCCTTTAAATATTGTTCTTGGCTTCTAGAAAATCATTTAGCCTATTCCTATGCATCTGCTGTTTAAATGCCTCGTATCTTTTGAACTTCAACGGCTGCAGTGAATTGTTTCCGTGAGAACATTTTTGCGATTTTCTGACATCCGCTTTTCGTAAGCTGTTTTGCGCAAAAAAAATTCACATCAATTAGAACCAAGGATTCCCATGGTCCAAATTGATCCACCTGGTCGAAATGTGCTTAACTGGTTTTATTTTGAGCTGTGAGTTCACTAGTTTCCCGATTATACTTACTTGAGATATAGTTTTTAACAGTAGGATGTCGTTTGAGATATTGAATAGAATTTAGATTGAATAGAAGTTATTAAGTATATGAGACGTAATACCCCCTCCTCAGAACCTCGCTTTTTATAGTACTTTAAAGAAAACTTCTCATTCTAATTAAACGGCCCTTATAAATCCGGAGTCGTTCGTAAAGAATTGAGACAAAAGCCAAACGTTAATGTAAAGAACCAGGTATGTAAGGAGGAGGCATCCCCCCTCATTTACGGAATAATCTTTGATCGTTTTAAGTTTTAATGCTGTTCCTTACTTTCCGTTGAAAAACCTTGTTTAAAAAAAAAAAAAAAATTTTTCGCTTTTCAAACGGGACGTCTTCCTTCCCTCCATGGAAAATTATATAAAAACAACAAATTCCACCACATGAAGTTTCTATTGGGTAAAATTCCACCGGGAAATTCCATCCTCGCTGGAAACTCTCGCCGGAAAATACTGTGTAATCTTTTTTCATGAACCCCTCCCTCTCCAAATGGAAAGTTTCTTCTGCAAGAATACTCCCCCCCTCCATGGAAAAATCTTCAGACATTTCCCACCCTGCTTAAAATTTCCTCAGAACATCTCAACACTTAAAACTGAGTCACCAAAGAGAAAGTAAGAAAAAAATGATCTTTCACAGGAATTTTGACGAACTCCCCACGTAAAATGCACCCTATGAAATTTCCCTCCCAATTGAAAGTCTACATACTTCTGAATAGCAAACATTATATGTACACAATGGGCAAATGTCTTAACTTAAAACCCTTTCCCCAGGGACTATGGGGAGATGGCGTGTCATCCCAAAAAAAATGGTTAATGGGCTTTTCGAATATGCTGAAAAAAAAATTAACATTAACCCAAACATCGAAGATCCTTAGTGGCGCTGTCCGTCAATTAAGACTAGCCATAGTACCAATTACGGTAATATTTTAGCTTTTAAAAACTTTTATCCGCCACTTTCACCGGCACCGAGTCGCTTAAGCGTTAAATGTAAATTTTATAAAAATGTAGGCAAAGCTATAATTATCCTAGCTTTACCAGGGAACAATTAATGTTAGTTTCTGTAGCTTAAAGCTTACCACTTTCATTTCAAAACTGTTTCAACATGGAGTATAAATAACATAAGTATGACTTATTGCACAAATGAGACCTTCAAGCGAAATTGGAGGGATAGGCCAGAGGCTACTAAAAACGTGTATTCAGCTTAAAAAACTTCAGCGTATTACAACATAATTTCATATGTTGAATTAATTCTTCTTTCGGGAACATTTTCTTTGTAATTTGTTCTTTAGCTTGTCTTGTCATATTCCCAGGCGTGCCACCTTGGATAATTACCCCCTCTCCCCTAGATCTAACCCAGAAGAGTATCCATTGTGTAATATTTAGTCCAGGACTGCCACTCCTTTAATAGTACAGGCAGTTTTAATATTTCTCATTTATTAGTTCAGTGTCAGCACTCCTGAAGACAGTTCAAAAGAACAGAGAACCCTGGTATCCCCGATTAGTATTTTTACCTTTTACAAAAAAGTCAATAACACCAAAGATGAAACTAATTAGTAAGAAAGAAAAGATTAAAAAAAAAAAAAAAAAAAAAAAAAAAAAAAAAAAAAAAAAAAAAAAAAAAAAAAAAAAAAAAAAAAAGCGATGAAAGTATTCTCCTTTTTTTCATAATCCAGCAATTTCAAGGATACAATCTACTTAAAAAAAAAAGAATAATGATATGCTTAAATTACCTCCACATTGAGGAAACGTAATCTTGTTAATTCCGGAAGGAGTTTAGATAAACCCAAGTCGGTAATTTTACTGCACTTATATAAATCCAGTTCTTCTATAAATTGTTTCAATGGCAAAGGCTGTGCTGCAAGGTCTATAAGACCACAATCGGTAATCTGAAATAAGAACAAACATGAAATTCGAACAACATCAGATATGCCTTTACATCTAAAATCGGCAAAAACTAAATTGTAGAAAATGAAGAGTAACTATAACAATACATGAAAAAATATTTCTTATCATTTATATAGTAACACAAAAGTAGATACATATTTAAAACATTTCGAATATATTTCCATCTATGGTTTGTTTTTTCACAAGGTTGGAATTCCATCCCAAAGGACCTAAGGCTAATAGAAAATGATAACCTTTCCCTTCCGTGAAGTTAAATATTTTATATGTAAGCTTGAAAGAATAGAAAAAGTTAAACAGATGTCGGGCCAAAGATGATATAAGTATTGCTTTCTTTGATAAATGTAGCTGATCAAAGAAGTACAATCAAGGTATCTATTAAAAAACTCCACGTCAAAATTTCGTCGAAAGGCACTCGTCAAAAAGTCGAAAGGCCACGACAAAAGGCACAAATCACTTCCAATACCTAGGATTATCTTGGATATACCGTGTCTTATTATATTGTAAAAACCAAACAAAATAGAAACTATTTTTATTTTGGTGATTCCTATGTGTAACACGGCAAAGGAATTGACTGTCACCATTAGTTTCATATCTTAGGATAACACAACCTAGATCTAGCAATATAGGGATTTCTCTTGACTAGCACCAAGCTTATTTTTCTGGATTAAGTATTGGAGGGTTCATCATTTTCTGGTTTTACTCGTCCCGTTCATTACACAGCTTATGCTCTGTGATGAACGGGGGAACCTGTGTCTTGATTGAGAACTTTCATCATTGAGTTTTGAGAACTTTCATCATTGCAGTATCTACCAGAGGAACCGTCCCTTCTAAGGAAATATTTATTAGAGGAAACACAGGACGTGGCACCTCAGGTCAAATAGTGTGACCCTTATACCCCCCCCCCCTACACAGATTGTACAATTGTAAAGCCTGCTCTAGTTGTAATGTCAGCGCGGAAAGAACCTTCAGAATCCTTGGGACAATTCAATCACGTTACAATTCTCTAGCGACACCACCTATAGTGCCATATGATGGTGGCGTTAGAGAGCTAATACTGGTGTCGACGGGTATCAGAACGAAAAAACGGTACTATTCTGTCTGTTTACATACACAGTTTTAACTAAGACTTACAATTTATACTACTAGCGATGGCAAAATTGCTGAGAAGTGAAGTTGTAGATAGCACATGGGTAGATGGCAATTTTTTGTATAAAATTATACCGAAGTCGTCTGAAAAACTTGTAGTTTTAAGTTTAACCAGGAAATATATTCGTCAGCAGGGGTGAAAAATTTTATCGACCCACATCCCTTAGTTAACTAATTCAAGTGCAAAAAAGCGACAATTTTAATAATTTTACCCTCCTAAAGTGGCACTTTGCAGAAAATGAAATGCATGATTTTTTAACGTGTAAAGAAACATACACTTACGAATATTACAATCATACCTCTAAGTTTCGCGAGTAAAAATAACCATCTACCCAATAGTTTTATGATTCACTTCACGAGCGACAATGTACCCCTGCCCAGTACAAATTCGCTAAAAACTTTCGGTAAAAGGAGGGTAAAAATGGGGGAGAATATTGTAAATTGTACTTAAAAAGCTATGTATTGACGTTGTTGGATATTTTGTTTAAAAATAAGTATAAAATCTATGATAAATATGGATAGGAGTTAGGGTATTATTTTTCTATACCTCACCTGGCGATGGACCTAAAACTTAAAATCGCGAAATAAAACAGGTCTTATAACCGAGGTTGATCAACACCTATTAGTACAAAGATCGATGAGGGGAGAGTATGTATTTGATGGAGATTGAATCCTCTAAACTGACCCGACTGGACTTACCAGCGAAAAGTCGAATGCAGTTTTCCTGGATATAAATTCCCTCTATCCGTCAGCAGTGTCTCACGACTCTTTTCAGTGGGGCAATTGCAAACGGTTTTACAATCCTTGTGATCCAAGTTTCCCCGATATTGCCAGTGTAAGGAGAATGGGCCACAGGGATGTTTTTTTTTTTTTTTTAACTGACGGTGAAATACAAGTAGAACTCCATAGCTTGGTTAAAAGATTCCGTTTTCCCATGCTTCAACAGATCAATATCTAAGGACTCACTGGGTCCAAACAGTCTTTCATTAGTAGAGGACGGGGTCATTCACTGGACTCCTTCAACACATAGACTAATTGCCAACCTTCATTCGAAACGAAATATTGTTTTAAGCCATGTTCTTTTAAGATGGGTGCTTTGGAAGGGTTTCAAAGTTACAGAAATTCATAGAACCCCCCAATTTCAACAAAAATCCTATTTGAAAACGCTTTTGACACATTTGCCAAGAAACAACCGGAAACAAAAACAAAGGTTGAAAAATAAATCTTTAGACCGATTTGAACTGTCTTTGGTAAAATGTGCCAGTGAGCACAATCTCGGTCGTTGTGACGTTGTTATCAGTTTGAAAGAATGTGCTCAAATTATAGCCGATCCGGATTTCAAATTATAGCCGACCCGGATTTACAATCACAGACTCTTTTCCATAGAAAAACAAGAAAATGTCAATGAAACTCAGTGAAATTTCAATGAAACTCATTTTCGACTTTTATTACAATGCGTTTAGGCTCCAATGGCCGGGAGAGGGACAACTTCAAATATATTAAGGGGACATACCCTCCCTCTCGTGAAAACTAAAGAAAGATAATTTATTAGATGATTCTGTCAATGGCGAATAAACATAAAGATCTTATGGTAGACGCTCCAATATGCCGGGTAAAGAAAGTAAAGCGTCGAAACCCATTAAGGCAGGTGGTATTCTTCTGATGAGCCCTAATGAAAGGTTACTACTTGGAAATATTTCGCTAGATTTAAGGTGCTTTTGCTTGTAAATTTACAACGAGTTACATTTATTGATGACGACTTTGCATGGATTTGGACATTTCGATTTAGTTGACGGTTCGGTTATACTGTTTTGTCCTAGATAATTAGACAGATAAGTAAGGTTAAAACCTCGTTCAAGTGCACATTTATCTCAATTGCTGGAGTAGGATGACAGTCCTTTTCTTTTTTCTCTCTCTCTCTCTCTCCTTTTTTCCCAAGTAATTACCTCTAAAACATTATATATACTATCCTTTAAACGAGCAATAACATTTCATCCCCACCCCCCTAGAAGTGAACGTGTCATTTTCGTATCTATGACGCATGCAATATTACAAAAAGAGCATAGCTAAGCATACAATACCAAGTGTACTTAGTCTATTTACAAAAGACATTTTAGGTACTTTCATAATACCTAAAGGACAAATGAACAACCTGGACCATCTAACGTGACAAGACCAATCCAAGAAGCTAAGGTAAAGGGTATTAGAAAAATATCTAAAGTAATGATAGTCGAAAATGAAGAACAAAAATATACTGTCAGAATACCGTCAGCGACAATTACAGCCACTCAAAAACAAAAGTAAAGAACAAACAAACATAAGCGGCAGTAGGAATTAAAACTACTCAAAAGTAAATGTGAAGAACAAAGAAATATGCAGCAAAAAGATAAGCGACAGCGACAATTACAAGCAATCTCAAGAAAGCGAGCATCAGAACGTATCAAAAATAGACCGAAGAACAAATAGATGTGCTATTAGAAGACAAATCAAAACGAGTCAAAAATAAACGTGAAGAAGAAAGAAATATTTTGTTAAAAAAACAACACCATCGCAATCTTCGACGCCAACAAAATGTGGCGTAAAACCCAGTGCAAACCGACAAAAATACCATAAACTACGCAAATTTTAATCAAAAGTCATTGGGACCCTTCTGTGTTCTTTATGTTCCCTGGGGAGCGCTCTATTTTCCTGAGGAAAGAGTAGCAAACACAGATGACTCATTTGGAGCTTGCTACTTACAACGAAAATCAATATATACGAGTCTACCATATACCGAGTGACGGGGTCCAGCTTCGAAATCGGCAACATAGTTTTTTCTTCTTAACTGGCATATTGACATTTCTGGACACCAAAATGATCTAAAAAGGTCAGAACTTTAAGAAAGAATTTGGTTTTTCCCACAGTGGTTGTATCGAACCTATCGTGACACCATGACATCAAGAAGAGGCTCACATTGTCTGCGGTTACAAGATAAATGACAATGAGAATTAATATATACAAGCCTGTCGCGTAGCCATTCCGAGGCCTGGCCTCGAAATCGGCAACATAGTTTTTTTCTTAAAACTGTTAAATTTAAATTATATGTCATATTTTTGCAATTACCAGTTTTTGCACTTTACGCAATTTAATGTCTTTTCATACTGTGTCTTTTCAAAGATTAAATTAAAAAAACAAGTTTTTTTTAACTGAAAGTAAGGAACGACGTTAAAACTTAAAATGAACAGAAATTATTCCGTATATGAAAGGGGATGTCCCCTCCTCAACGCCTCGCTCTTTACGCTAGTTTTTTATTGTTCAAAAAAAAATTGAGTTGCGAGAAAGTCAAACTTGATTGTCCCGTTAGCGTCCCCAAACTTTTTACATCCTGTTTTCTAGAGTTTCGGTTACCATTGAGCCGGGTCGCTCCTTACTTACAGTTCGTTACCACGAACTGTTTGATACTTGATTATTAAACCTAGTCCGATTTCTAACAACTTCAACTAAGATCTACTAAGCTTCAAAATTTTGGTTTTCTTTTTTAAGGTTTTTGAATTGTTGTAATCCCGCGTTAAAATATATACACACATTTTTGCAACTGCCAGGTTTTTGCTCTTTACATAATTTAATGTCTTTTCATACTGAGTCCTTTCAAAGATATTCGATTATTAAAGCAAGTCCAATTTCTAAAACGATTTCTACTAAGCTTCAAACTTTTTTTTTTTTTTTTAAGGTTTTTGAATTGTTGTAATCCCTTGTTAAAATATTTTCAAATGTTTTTGCCATTACCAGTTTTTTGCTCTTTAAGCAATTTAATGTCTTTTCATTCTGCTGTCTTTTCAAAAGTATTTGATTATTATTGAAGTTTGTCCGATTTCTAACAACCATACGTACTAAGCTTGAAATTTTGGTTTTGTTTTTTGAGGTTTTTGAATTGATGTAATTCCTTGTCAAAATAGAGAATCATCATTTGTAATAATTGCAAATTTCTGTTTTTTGGGCCTTCCTACTGACATTATATAACTGGTTTCGTTAAAAACCTGTAAGCTTAATCACGTAGCGAGTGGATTTATCTAGCAAAAAAAAACTAATTTTAAAATTTTCAGGTATTTTTCTAGTTTCATTTAAAACTTTAAAATTATTGCTCAAACACTGTAAATACTTTTTACAGTTTATATAATAACTTTAGAGATTCTGAACTGAACTTGAAAATTTTTGGTCAACTTTTTTTAATGTCTTAAAGACATTACTTATGCTTATACGAAAAGAAATTTGGTAATGATATTTTTCTAACACCGATTTCTACTTCAAACTTTTGGTTTTCTTTTTCAAGGTTTTTGAATTGCTGTAATCCCTTGTTAAAATACATACAAATATTTTTACAATTACCAGTTTTTTGCTCTTTACGCATTATATATAATGCATATATATATATATAATGACATAATATATATATATATATATATATATATATATATATATATATATATATATATATATATATATATATATATAAATATATATATATATATATATATATATATATATATATATATATATATATATATATATATATATATATAAAAATATATATATATATATATATATATATATATATATCTATATATATATATATATATATATATATATATATATTTATATATATATATATATATATATATATATATATATATATATATATATATATATATATATATATGTATGAAAAGAAAGAGAAACACAAACTCCAAAACAGGATTGTAAACTAAGCTTCTTTAAAGAACAAGATTTGAATGCAAACTTCAAAGACAAATCGGTCACTTTATTGCAACTGAGGTCCAACTCTGTCAACCCTGTAAAGAGAAAAAAAAAATAAAACCACACCAACAAAGACATTCTTATGCAGCATTAATTCATACAATGTTCAAGGTTCTGTCGATTATTTTTATAACTCGAGAAAGTACGTAAATGAAATATTCAGAGCAAGTTAAAATTCAAAACAAGACAGGTTCTTACGATGATTCTGCATAGCAGATACAAAGACAGAGGGGTTGTGGAACTTCATAAAAATATCAAATCCTCAAATTGTGGAATATTTATCATTTTGACCATAGTGTCCTATATTATTCGACAAATATTTTCTTGTAGAGTTAGCCTTTCCCACCAGATAAGGGTCAGAACTTATTTTGCAATATACAATAGTTGCTGAAAAGAACAGAGCATGAAAAGATCTTTGTAACAAAAAGACGGAATAAGTCAGGGGTAACCAGAGAAACAGGACCAGAATGACCTCAACCCTCCGGCATACCAAATTTTCGGCAAATACACGAATATTTACCCGTCTTCCTAAGAGGGGTAAATGTTTAAAATTATTGTACTAAACTACAGCTGAACGAAAATTCCAACTGGATATCCCAATTGTGTCAAAAATCTAAACTGGAATGGGAAATTTTAGTTCTTAAATAGAAAAGGGATGAAAAAACACAAAAGTATTCCAACATTAATGATCGAGAATATTACATTAAAACATAGTGAGAAATTCATTAGAAAACATTGTAAAAAAACTACAAATATTCCAACAATCACCAAAAAATAAAATTAAGACAGTTAAAATCCACTGAAGGTAAATTAAATATTTAAAAGATACTGCTTCCAGTAAATGGTAAATGGCATAAGCCTTTAGGGGAGTTAGGTTTATGTTTTGAGAGGGTTTAGTTGAGTCTTTAAGGGGTTGAGTTTATAATCCAATTTATATTCATTTGAATTGCCACTTAATTTTACCGTATTTTCTGTCCTTTTTTTATGAATGGATTAAAAAAAATCTTTCAAAAAAAAGTCTTTTAAAGAAAAGTAGACTATACAAAAATTAAGATCAGAAAAAATTGGAACATGCATTAACTCAAACTCAAAACGACCAGAAATCACTATTAAAGAATAAATGAAACCCAAAACGAACAGAAATTAAATAAGCAATCATAGCAAAAAAACATACAACAGGCACTAATATAAATAAATAAATAAATCTTAAAACGACTAAAGCTTAAATTGAATACGCAAATTAAGCTTAAAACATACAGAAATATTTTGCTAATGAAGCATAAATGAAACTCAAAACAAACATAAAATAAATAAACAATCATAGAAAACAAACATACAAAAGGTACTAATATAAACAAATAAATAAATCTTAAAACGAGTGAAACTTAAATTGAATGTGCAAATCAAGCTTGAAACGAACGAAAATCCCTACAAACAAGAGTTTGAGGTTTGCCTCCTTTTTTCAATATAAAAGTCTAAAAACTACTAAGTCAATGCCGCTTTACATTAAATTTCTGCCGGATACCAAGGGATCTGCTGGGGCAAAAAGAGTAACGGAGGGAACTTCTGATTAGGCAATGGATGAGACAGTGGCTCTTGATCAAGTTAGGAAGATAATTCGGAAATAAAGAGGTACAAAAACTTTAAAATTAAATAAATTTCTACGACTGCCCTTCTATAGGGCCAGAAAAAATCATCGAATTTTTTACTTTCAGTAAAAAAAAAACTTGTTTTTTTTATTGAATTTCTGATCGTTTTTCAAATAATGACGGTGAATCTGGCTCACACTCTATCAAATACACCCCCCCCCTTCACAAAAAACTCACCCGTGGAAATTTATTCCAACGTAAAGTGTATCCCCCCTCCCCTCTCGTCAAATACCCTCCAGACAGATCCATCATCGTTGAAAATCCTCCCCTCCCCATGAAATAGCTTGCGGACGATTTAATATCGTCCAAAAAAACTTTTAATATCAATATCTTATTTGTCTAATCATTAAGACTAAATAAACTCATGTTTGTACAAAAAAAATTGTTCGTCAATAACAATAGAAAATGCTTAAACATATCTTTTAAGTATTTTTTTGGCCATCCTAGAAAAATACTATTGTCAGCAGGGCCGTATCCAATTTTTTTTTAGAGAGGGGGGGGGGGGTGTGTTTACAAATGGATTTTTTTTTCGAAGGAGGGTTTTGCAAAAACAAAACTCCGAAAAACACATAAAAAAATTTGTTTATATTCATTTTTGCTACATTTTTACGACTCGAACAAACATTACAGGGGGCAAGGGGGACGTTCTTTTATATGTTATTGTATTCTAAAGGAAAAATATATTCAAGTTACTTGATTTTTCAGATAAATACTTGATATTAAAATATGACAGGCTCTGTCTCTCTAATTTGACGTAACACTCGTACGCAGGGCAGATGCAAGTTAGTAAAATGCAATACCATTCCCACTTGATCCCTTATTTTAGTACTTCCAAACAATCAATTTTTTTCAAGAAAAAGTGGGGGGGGGGGGTACAAAAATATAACCTACAGACTAATTGATAATCGTAGGAAACTATGAAACATATGACATTCTTTTTTAATATTTAAGTATTTGACAAGTACTTTTTTGGGGACTAGAGCTTCAGAACAGTTCAAAACAAGTTTTTGGCGTTGAATTTTACTTGAAGTCTGGAAGTCAAGATAGACAGCATCCATCAAATGTTACTGTGTTCCATTTCATTACCTGAGCGACAGATAAACTCTTGATACCCCAATGAGCGTTTGAACTTTGGTACAAAGTTTCTTTCAGTCAGAATAAACCAGAATAACTCCCCGTAAAATAGCTTGCGTACGATTGAGCCTGAAATGTTCTCCTTAGCATTCTTTCATTTGAATAAGACTTTAATCTCTAATCAGTTTCTCGATCACCCCAGAAAAGACCCCTTCCGTGGAAATTATTCCCCGGAAATAAAAGCGCGCGGAAAATAGCCCCCGGATAATCCCCCCGGAAAATCTCCACATAAAGAACTTGCCAAAGAGAATGTAAAAAAATTAAAATGAAATTTTGTATAGTAGGTCTAATTGATAAGATAACAGACAACTTGCGTTTGGTCTATGTTCCTCTTGGGTAAACTGCAGTAAATATAATTTTACTTACTTTTCAAATTACTAAGCGGAGGTCTGGCAACGTCGATTCCAACCTCTTGGAGTCCAGAGAATGCATCATCGGTTAGATTACAGTCTTTCACTTTAAGAGTAGCCAAATTGACTAAATTAGAAGCTATTTCTCTAAACAAGTTGTCATCCAAAGGGCATGACGTTAAACTAAGAAATGTCAAATTTAGGAGCCGCGAGGTGATAAATTGGAGGCACTCCTTGTCAATATTACTGCCATTTTGAAATAGAAAGTCTATTTCTAAATGAGTCAACTGTATAACCAATGGTTCGTCGAACCCTATCTGCATAGGACGAATACCACGAGGAGGACGTCCAGTAACTATTTCAAGAGCTTTAAGTTGCTTTAGATGCATTAAAGACTCCAGCCCGAGGGATAAATCGAATACTGTACCATTGAAAGAGAATGTTATTAACTTTTCCAGCTGGCGACAGAGGAAATTGAACTTTTCACTAGAGATAAGATAGGTTTTGATATTTAGATGGGCTATCCCAGTTTGGTGAGAAGCAATAGCTTCAACAAGCCTTTCTCTATCTCCTCCATAATATTCTAGGTTCAACGATTTTAGCCTCAAATCTGGTACTTTTAATAAACAAACTAATTCGTCAGTGTCTATAGACAAACTGTCTATATATCCGCCAAGATTAAGTGAAATAATGTTGGAACATTTTGGTTCAATTATATGTCGTACTAATGACAGACTACTGTGGTAACAAGGTGACAGGCAAAGGTGAACTAGATTGGGCATGAAATTCGTCAATTTCACAAGTGCAGTTTCAGCATATTTCATTTCAAGATGACTGACACTTAATAAATTTCTTAAATCACAAACTGAATCCGCTAAAACAGGCGGATCAAAATAACTACAGTCATCCAAACTGAGGGTTACTAAAGAATTACAGCAGCAAAGGAAACTCTCAATTTGTCTTTCGTTTATATTACACTTTCGGAAACTTAAATTATTTACATGAGGCGAAAATAGCTTCCAACACTCCAATACTTGTTCCCATTCGGTCTCTGAAGTCTTCAAACCAAAGTCCTAGAAACAGAAAACACAAATTTGAGATAAGTAAAACGTTTAAATTATATATGATTTTGACGAGTCAAAATTGAGGCTGTTTAGTACGCTTTCTATTTTATCCGGTACCGTCACGATTTTCAGAGGCTTTTTTTCTGAATTCATAGCATTACAAAGGTTTAAATTACATGATGAGTTACAAAGAATCTACCAATATAATAACTGTCTCCATAAACATAAAAAAAATTATACATATCCTTATTATCTTTGTACATAAGCTATATAAACAGAGTACACCAAAGATGAAAAACCGACTAACAGCGCAAGTCCGATTCAAAACAGCCACAGCAAAATTATAGTCAGCCATAGTAACGGTCAGGGTTGCCATCTGGACACGTTATGTCAAAAGCACACATTCCCATGTGCGGGACACAATGACATAAAAGGGCAAAAAAAGTGACACGTTTTAGAAGTTGGGGACATAAAAGGACAAAAAAGGACACGATTTGTAAATTAATAACATAAAGCGGTACATTTACGAACTGACTTTTCACCAAAAAAATCACTTTTCACCAAAATAGTGCCTTATCTGTTTTTTTTTGTTTTTTTTCGAGGATTCAGGTTTTGCCAGAGATGTAAGTAAAGGGTTTTATCCAATTAAGGGATTTATTTGTTTATATGAGTTTCGTGCTTCCACACTAAGTCCTTTTGCATGAGAATTTGTTATTGTTTGCATTATATTTGATGTCAATTAGCCGCTTTGAAAGAAGCTCACAAAGCGTCTTTTGGTCAATAATACAACTGAAAAAAACCCTCTAGTTTTTGAGATTTCAAGATGGACATATTTAAGCTAAAAATTATGTATTTTTGGATGTTTAGGGGTTATTTTCATGGACCAAAAAGTTGGCAACCCTGGTAAAGTTTACTAAAGATGCACAGTAACACTGGAAACTCAAATCCTCTTTCGTTTATTTTACACTTCTGGAACCTGAGATGTTTCTGAAATCCTACATACAAAAAAAGATTTTAGCTAAGTAACATTTTTAGACTATAGTCAGAAAAATCTGAACATACTTAGTAAGAATTACATAGAGCCACATGCCGTAGCAATTTTCAAAACCCCATTTTTAGCTATAATATTAACCTTAATATAAGCAAAGTTTTAAATATATAATAATGACTAAGAATCGACCTACATAATTGGCTGCATCCATAGCTTCACAGAATACATGTTTAAAGACAGCCCTTTGTTTCTTTTCTTTTTTATGTTACCGTATATATACAAATCAGACTATCTACCTTATATCATGACAATCTACCTTAGTTTTGTTCTAGGATGGATGGATGGATCACCAACATGATTTTAATTCAAAAATCAACGGAGCCCATTGATTTTTGAATGAAAAATATTAATAAATTGCGTATCAAAATCTTAAAGTGCCAAGAATATCAGAATAAAATCACCCCCCCCCCATCCAACCCATCTTACGCCTATCCATACCTGAAAACTGCGATTCTATAAGATTTTAGGGTAGTACCATAATATCGTCAGCACCACCACCTTGAACCGTCAAGATAAATATAGAAAGCTAATTAGTTGAATTTGACAATGATATTCCTTCATAAAAATTCAAACATCTACGATTACTTGATTCCAAAGATAACTAAACCTTCAAAGTTGAGCTATCTCCTTAAGCTATTTGGTGCCGCAATTTTTTGTTTTTTTATTTATTATTTTTCTACTCACGGTTCATTTTTTTTATACTTGGTGCCTGCTACCACCAAAATCTAAAGAATCGGATATGGGGATTCTTCAAAAAATTGAATTCTTAATTTTTCCTAATTGCTTAATGGATCTGTCAACAATTAATATCAATATTTAAACAATTAAACAATTAATATCATTATATATCTAATATTCAATTTGATTTTGTTTATACTTTCCAAGACTGTTCAAGACTCGTATAGTTTCGCCGTTTTTTTTTAACTCTGCCATTTTTTGTAACTAATCGTGTTAGTTTGTTATGAAAACATTCTATGGCTTCTAGGCATTTCTATTTGAGCGGAAAACTGCACTTCAAACTTTATAAAACATGCATTTCCTTGCATGAAACACCAAAATATAGTAAATGTCAAGTCTCGGAGTGTTCCACCACTCGCAAGCAAGTGCCATTGGTATTTTTGAATCCGCATGGTCAATTTAGGGGGTGAAGGTAAGATAAGATAGATAAGATAAGATATTTATTTCAAAAAATGGCTATCACAAGCCCCGAAGGGCCGAATTCGCATTTCGGGGTCATATAATAAAAAAAGACATAAATAGCACAACAACTAAAAAACTGGCTAAACAATGCCAAAAACAACAATATCAGTAAGGCAAAGCCATTCATTAGTCTAACAAAAAGTGTCAAATGTAAGAAAGTTAAAAAGGCACAAATTAAAACAAAATAAAAAAAAAAAAAAAATGAGATAAAAATAACGTTAAAAAGGTTTAAAAGAGATTATATAAAAAGGGGAGGGAACGGAAGAGCCAAACGGACACCAGCATGGGTATCACCAGTAAAAAAAAAAAAAAAAAAAAAAAAAAAAAAAAAAAAAAAAAAAAAAAAAAAAAAAAAAAAAACTAGTAGTTTATTTGATCAGTAATGAAGGGGACAAAGCTTTTTTCATATCTGGAGGTTAAACAACGGATGGGGGACAAGATAGGGATGGGTTCAGATACAGTACGTGGCAGGAGGTGTCTGCATGGGGAGTGTCTTTTGGGGAAAATGTTTTCCGTGCGAGGGTTTATTATTGCATTTTTTGCAAAACGGAGGCACAGCGTTCCTCTCCTGTGCTCAAGAGTTTCCAGATTGGCCTTTTTTAGAAGGAGTGAATATGGTACCAAAGTTTCTTTAAAAATTATTCTTAGGGCTCTTTTTTGAATAGATTCAATTTTATCTGATTCATCACGGGAGATGCCAGGATGCCAAACTGGACAAGCATATTCAAGATGCGGGCGGACAAAGGAAGTATAAATCCTTAAAGAATGGGATGGGGGGATGTTAAATTTATTCAAGAGCTTAAGGAGAGACATGGACGCATTAGCTCTACGGACAGTATCTTTCACGTGGATATCCCACTTTAAATTAGAGGAAATTGTAACCCCAAGTAATTTAAAGGAAGACACAGAAATATCTGGGGGTATAGGGTCAAGGAAGGCGGGAATAGATTTCAAGAAATTTATCGTAATTATATTTGATTTAGTGGAATTTACTTTCATATTTAGGTTCTTAGCTTCATCTGAAATGTGGGATAGAATTTCAAGGGGGTCACTTTTAATATTCCTGTGACATACTTCGAGGATCGTCAAGTCATCCACGTATTTCCACCTATGGGGGAAGTCCTTACCAATATCATTAATCATGACTAGAAATAAAAGTGGTCCCAATAAGGTTCCTTGAGGAATTCCACAATATATAGGGAGGGGGTTAGAGAAAATATTTTTGTATTTAACAACTTGGGATCTATTTGAAAGAAACAATATAACAATATTTACAAACAGAGGATCAAGTTTAAAGTTAACCAGGAGTGAACGAATTAGGGGGGTGTGGTCAACCAGGTCAAAAGCTTTTTGGAAATCAACTAAGACAAGGTTCAGCCAGACATTTGGTTTATCAAGGTTACTTACGATGGTATGCATTAAGTGCACAAGGTAATGGGTGGTGGAAGTTTTCTTTAAGTTACCAAACTGCCGGGTGTCAATACGCGGACAAATTTTATCCTTAAGCCAGTCACAGAGGAAACCTTCATAAAGTTTGGAAAAAACAGAAGTGAGCGTAATGGGGCGAATGTTGGCGAAAGTCAGACTGGCGCATTTTTTAGCGACAGGTGTTATAAAACCTTGTTTCCAGCAACTTGGGAATTTATCAAATTTTGTGATGTGGTTGAAAATATTTGATAAAGGCTCAGCAATTTTGTCCGAAAAGGCTTTAATTAAGTCAACTGGGATGTCCAAGGGAAAAATACTTGATTTTCTAAGCTTAAGAATTTTATTTATAACATCAGAGGGAGAAATAAAGGGGAAGGAAGTATTGGGAGGAATAGTTGGACTTGAGCCAGTGAAAGGGGGGAGACTTTGCACGATGGAAGCAAGGTACAAGTTCAGATCGTTGGCAGTCTTATTAGGGGGTTCAGGGATATGAAAATCAATTTCGGAAGGACTTTTTCCGCATATTTCTTTAATTTTTCTGCACCATTGCTTGGGCTTGTTAGAATATAGATCTTTGACTTTATTATTATAGTAATTAGAAGCTGCTTTTCTTAATTTTTTCTTTAGGAACTTCCTTAGACTATTAGCCTCAGTAATGCGACCTGCTTTGAAAAAATTGATTTTTTTTCTTATAAGTTTTTTAAAAGACTCAGTAACGTAAGGCTTATCTGTAGAACACGTTTTAAATTTTTTCTCAGGGAAGTGGAATTCATAATTACTCCTCAATAGATTTTGGAGGGCAAAAGGGTAGGCTAATACTCGTAGCAGCCCCATTCCGTCGTGGTATGGTTCACATCTTCAACACCTGGCGTCCGGACTATCATATAATCTACCCAGCATACAACTACCCCAAATCAGTATCAATAAAAAAATGAAACCCAAAACGAAAAAAAATTAAAATAAATATTAGAGTCAAACTCGAAACGAGCATAAATTAATGTGAGTAGGGTTCAAAACCCCTATGCTTTCTAAAAGCCAGAATATAATTTGTACTTTACTGAAAAAAAATTCAAATGAGTATTCCCTACAATCTTAATTAATTTTTGATTTCTTAAAGTTACAAAAGTGAAAATATTTCAAAGAATTGTTTTCAGTAAAGCGCCAATGACGCAGTAGGTTTTAGGCTTCTGCAGTGAGACGATGCCCAAACTCTTGTTTGTAGTCATTTTAATTCGATTCAAACTTGATTTGCATATTCAATTTAAGTTTCACTCGTTTTAAGATTTATTTATTCATTTACATTAATATATATTGTATGTTTGTTCGCATTGATTGTTTATTTAATTTCTGTTCGTTTTAAGTTTCATTTATACTTTAATAGCAAAATATTTGTTTTTGTTTTAAGCTTGATTTTCATATTCAATCTAAGCATTACTCGCTTTGAGATCTATTTATTCATTTATATTATTACTTGTTGTATGTTTTTGCTATGATTGTTTTTTTAATTTCTGTTCGTTTTGGGTTTCATTTATTCTTTAATAGTAATTTCTGGTCGTTTTGAGTTTGAATTTTAACAGGTATTTGTATCTCCTGAGCTTAAGTTTAAAATGGCCTTTTCTTTTCTTTGAAAAACTTATTTTTCGGAAAGATTATTTAAAAACTATCAGAAATTAAATTTTTAAAAACACGTTTTTTTAACTAAAAGTAAGGAGCAATATTAAAACTTTAAACGAACAGAAATTATTAATTATATGAGGGGGCTGCCCTTTTCTCAATACCTCGCTCTTTACGCTAAAGTTCGACTTTTATCCCGATTCTTTAAGAACGACTCCTGAAACACAAGGGCCGTTTAATTAGAATAATAAGCTTTTATTCAATTCAGAATAACTTTAGTGCAAAGAGTGAGGCATTGAGAAGGTGGCAGCCCCCCTCATATAATTAATTTCTTTTCGTTTTAAGTTTTGATGTTGCTCCTTCCTTTCAGTTGAAAAACTTGTTTTTTTTTTGTTTTTTCATGAAGAGCCAGTCTTCAAATGAGGCTGAATAAGCCAAACCTCTATTTGTTTGATTGTATTGTGCTCCCGGAGACCTTCCTTTACGTATTCCAAGGCATCTATATGTTGCTTATGGTGGTGGGTATATTCCATTATCTGTAATAGCAAACAATGCTGTATATGCTGATTTTGCGAAGTTCTAATTCCCTCGGGTCTTTTGTCTTTGATTTGAAAGTCATCTTCTTACGTTTGGGATCATTAGTTAAATTTATTTCATTGCAGTTCAATAAGTTCCTGTCTGGAATTCCATCCAGACATTGATTCTGTTAAGTTTGTAAAATGCTCTTGAAAAGTCTTTAGGCATCATTGCTCTCTTTTGTTCAGTGTTCAGACAGGCTATTTGCTGGATCAAAATATTTTTTTGACGCTTCAAAAATGTTGAATGTTTTTGCTAGATTGTCTTTAACGATGATGGTGTAAAATTGTCGTGACATTATTTTAATTCAGCATGTAGTATCAGTCCATAAGTGCCAAGTTCGTGCCTTCTTTTTTGAAATCTTTTCTCTCTTTTATTTCAGGATTGCTTAGGAGTCACTGACAAGACTCTTGAAACTGTGAAGAAATATTGTCCAAAGCTTCGCTACTTATATGTTAATTACAAATTTGCACATAAATTCAGCTTATCGGACACTTTACCCTTGCTAAGATTCTCCTGTAAGAGCCTATTTGAATATGATGATGATTCCGTAGAAGATAAATTATTCCGTATATGAAAGGGGCTGTCCCCTCCTCAACGCCTCGCTCTTTACGCTAAAGTTTTTTATTGTTTTAAAAAATAAAGTTGTGAGACAGAGTCAAACTTTAGCGTAAAGAGCGAGGCGTTGAGGAGGGGACAGCCCCTTTCATATACGGAATAATTTCTGTTCGTTTTAAGTTTTAATGTCGCTCCTTACTTTCAGTTTAAAAAACTTGTTTTTTTTATTTAATTTCTGATCGTTTTTTAGTTAATGCAGCTTTTATTTTGGCTCGCCGTCATTGAATAAGTAAACAAAATTTGCATAAAAATTTTACTTTTCTTTTGCTAGAATGGCTGTCTCTAAATTTGGTTCTGACGTAATTTACAAATTAACTTACGTAACGAACTTCTATATTCGTATATTTTTCTTCTGGCAAAAAATACAAAGTTGCAGATTTTTGCAGATATTAGCTTGAAACCTATGTTATAGGGTTTTCTGATACGCTGAATCTGACGGTGTGATTTTCATTAAAAATTTTTCACTTTTAGGGGATATTTCCCCCCTCTTTAAAAAATCAGGTGAGTTTTCTGAGGCTCGTAGCCTTTGATGAGTAATACTAAACTTAATAAAATTCATATATTTAGAATCAGCATTATAAGCCCATTCTTTTGATACATTTATTGACATCAAAGTTCCGTTTTTAAAAGTTTCGCTTACTATTGCGCCGTATCGCTTGTTTTTTTTTTTTATGTAACGTATATGACGGGGTTTTCCCCTAAGTCAATACCACGCTCTTTACGTTAAAAGTTAAAAAAAAATTTAATTCACAAACCCCTGAATCACAAAGGCCGTTTAATTAGAATAGATAGCTCTTTTGAAAGCATTAAAAAAAACTGTAGCGTAAAGAGCGAAGTATTGACTTGGGAGAGAACCCCCTCATATACGTAATAATTTCTGTTCATTTTAAGTTCTAATGTTGCTTCTTACTTTCAGTTGGAAGTACTTGTTTTTTTAAATTTAATTTCTGATCGTTTTTTAAATAATGCTTGGAAATCCGGCGCCCCCTTCATAGAAATGTCCCTTACCCCAAAGAAACAGCCTCCACGGAAAGATTCTCCCGAGTAACCCCCTCCTACAGCCCCCCTCCCCCCCCACCAGAAAAAAATTCTTCCTGAAAATGTCTGTATACTTCCCAATAACCAATACAATATGTAAGCAATGGGCAAAGTTCATAACTTGCAGCCCTTCCCCTGGGAACTGTGGGGGATTAAGTCATCGTAAAACACATATTTATTAGATTTTCGACTATGCTAAACACAATGGCTATCTCAAAATTTTAATTGGGTGACTTTGAGAAAAAAATGAGCGTGGGAGGGGGCCTAGTTGCCCTCCATTTTTTTGGTCACTTAAAATGGGCACTAGAACTTTTAATTTCCGTTCCAATGAGCCCTCTTACGATATTCTAGTACCACTGGGTCAATACGATTACCCCTGGGAAAAAAAAAACAAAAAACAAATAAACACGCACCCGTGATCTTTCTTCTGGCAAAAAATGCAGAATTCCACATTTTTGTAGATAGGAGCTTGAAACCTCTGCAGTAGGGTTATCTGATACGCTGAATATGATGGTGTGAATTTCATTAAGGTTCTATAGCTTTTAGGGGGTCTTTCCCCCTTTTTTCGAAAATCAGCCAAATTTTCTCAGGCGCGTAACTTTTGATGGGTAAGATTAAACTTGATGAAACTTATATTTTTGAAATCAGAATTAAAATCTGATTCTTTTGATGTACCTATTGGTACCAAAATTCTGTTTTTTAGAGTTTCGGTTACCATTGAGCCGGGTCGCTCCTTACTTACAGTTCGTTACCACGAACTGTTTGATTTCACCTGATTCCTCAGGAAATAAACTGTAGACAAAAGTTTTACGGTCACTTGGCGACACCATGTTTTTGGGACAATTTCTAAGAACAACGGCATGTATCGTAGTAGTAGCAGGTTTTTGAAACTGCTGCCAAAAGATATCATTTATGGTCGTCTTACTCAGGCTCACGTTTTCCACTAAACCATCGACCTTCCTAGCCATTTCGTTAACTTCAGATATCAAATTCGAAAATACTGCATCACCTATAGCGGGGGTATGACATGGCGAAAGTAAAACAAATTTTGGTATAGGCTTAGCCTTTTTTGCAGCTGCGACTAAAATTTTGCAAATATCCACTACATTGTTCTCTTTGTTTGAATGATTCATCATTCTTGAAGAAATTTCCAGTTCTTCGTACACAATTTCCTTCGCTTTGATAATACAATCTCGGACATAAAAACCGGTCGCTTTGCATGTTATCACGTCCAACTTAATACCTTAATACCATCCGTAAGTACTTCAACTTAATACCATCCGTAAGTACTCGAGTAAGAAAGTTCAGCAACTAACTTCTCTGACATTACTTATCACAAACAAAAACTCACGCCGTATTCTGAGTGCAAATCATCCAAACTTTGTCTGATCAAAAGGATGTCTCAAAGTAGCTGTACAGATAAGTAGAAGCAAGGGAGGCGTCGAGACCTACTCACCTATTCCCTGATATATAAGGTTAATAGAACCGGCAGGTACCTATACGGCGCTTCCGGCAGGTTCTCTCCCCTCTTCTACTCGCTCCCAAGCGATCCACACGGCACTGTCGACGAACCTTTAGCAGAAAGAAGGATTTTGCTCAATATTGACTATTTGGCGGAATTCTGGCTATTTGGATGAATTTATCAAGATTCGCCAGAAAAAAATAATAGCTCTTTTATTTGGCAGCCGCTAATACGCAACAATGATTTAACATAAATTTTTGCAAGGGAGTTTGTTGCTGAAATATTAAGCAGATTTTTATCCAAAAATGATGTGTTAGCACTTCACACTCTAAATACAGACTCGAAACATGCGTTTTGATTCAAAGAATGATTAAAGAAGCTTTTTCATTCAAATTTATGGCGACAAAGTTTCAGGGAATTAACTTCCCTTGTGTGGGGCACGTTTGTCGGTCTTTCTTGAGAGCTAGTTTTCCTGGACCAACTTTCTTCGTTGGCTTACCTGAAGCAAATGTTATTTTTCATAATATCAGACCAAGTTTTTATAGTTACGGCAATTTAAGCGTATTCAAGATTCCTTTTTTTCATGATTATACAAAAAAAAGACAAGCTTTATCAACTGAAAGTAAGAAGCAATATTAAAAGCTAAAACGAACTGAAATTATCACTAATGAAAGGGAGTTGCCCCCTCCTCAGTACCTCGCATTTTACGCTAAAAATTGACTTTTTGTTCCAATTATTTAAGAATGAGTCCTGATACACAAGGACCGTTTAGTTAGAATAATAAGCTTTTTATAAATTCAAAAAACACTTTAACGTAAAGAGCGAGGTACTGAGAAGGCAGCAGCCCCTCATATACGTAATAATTTCGGAACGTTTTAATTTTTAATGTTGCTCCTTACTTTCAGTTGAAAATAGTTGTTTTTTATATTTAATTTCTGAAAGTTTTTTTAATTAATGCTGAGAAATCCAGCTCCCCTTCCCATGAAAAATTTCCTTCCCCCACGAAAACTCCTCCTTGGAAAGATCCTCCCACGTGAGCACCCCCGCCTCCCTTGAAAATATCTTTATACTTCCCAATAGCTAATACTTTATGTAAGCAATGGGCCAAGTTCATACCTTGCATTTCTTCCCCCGGGGGCTGTGGGGGTTTTATTCATCTTCAAGGAAAAAGTTATTAGATCTTTCGACCAGGCTGAAGAAAATGGCTATTTCAAAATTTTGATCATACAACTTTGAATAAAAAGAGGGGCGGGAGAGGGGCTAGCAGCTCTCCAATATTTTGGTCACTTAAAAAGGGCCCTAGAACTTTTCATTTCCGATAAAATGAGCCCTCTTCCAATCTTCTAGGATACATGGCTCGATACGATCACCCCTGGAAAAACAAAACCCCCAAAATACAAATAAACACGCATCCGTATAAACTTCATGAATTTTATATATTTTGAATAAGCATCAAAATTCGATTCTTTTGATGTATCTTTTACTATCAAGACTCTTGTTTCTTACAGTTTCGGCTATTATTGAGCAGCATTGCTCCTTACTTATAGTTTGTTACCCAATCTGTTTGATATACAAACAAAAAAGTACAACAAACATTGTTTTAGAATCTAGTTATTTAAAACAATTAGATATAATTTATTGTTAAATCAGGATTGAATAAGACACTCAGCTTGAGACTGGTTATGAAATTCAGCTTTATTGAGCTAAAAATTATCATCACTGTCAAAGTGGTAATCGTAATAATCATGTTCATCCACAGATGTAATGGAATTACATCAAGCTGGGATGGAGTGGCTACCAGTCGATTCTTAGCAAGGGTAGAGTGTGTAGCCTTGCTAAGAATCTGAAATTATATGCCAAGTCGTAATTAACATATAAGTAGCGAAGCTTTGGACAATATTTCTTCACAGTTTCGAAAGTCCTGTCAGTGACTCCTAAGCAATCCTGAAAAGAAAGAGACTAAAAAAAGGCACGAAGTTGACACTTATGGAATGATGCTACCTGATGAATTAAAACAATGTCAAGACAATTTTACACCATCATCGTCAAAGACAATCTAGCAAAAATATTTAACATTTTTTGCGTCAGAAAAATATTTTTATCCAGCGAATGACCTGTCTGAACACTGAACAAAAGTGAGTAATAACACCTAAAGACTTTTCCAAGAGCATTTCACAAACTTGACAGAATCATTGGACGGAATTCCAGACAGGAACATATTGAACTGCGATGAAATAAATTTAACAAATGATCCCAAACGTAAGAAGACGACTTTTAAAGCAAAGACAAAGGACCCGAGGGAATTAGAACTTTCGCAAAATTAAGTTTTTGATATGATATGATATGATGAATCGATAAAAAACAAAACAAAAAAAAACAAGTTTTTCAACTGAAAGGAAGGAGCAACATCAAAACTTAAAACGAAAAGAAATTATTAATTATATGAGGGGGGCTGCCACCTTCTCAATACCTCACTCTTTGCACTAAAATTATTCTGAATTGAATAAAAACTTATTATTCTAATTAAACGGCCCTTGTGTTTCAGGAGTCGTTCTTAAAGAATCGGGATAAAAGTCAAACTTTAGCGTAAAGAGCGAGGTATTGAGATAAGGACAGCCCCCTCATTTAATAATAATTCCTGTTCGTTTAAAGTTTTGATATTCCTCCTTACTTTTAGTTAAAAAACGTGTTTTTAAAAATTTAATTTCTCATAGTTTTCAAATAATGCCGAGAAACCCGGCTCCCCCTCCATGGAAAATCCCTTCTCCCCACGGACAATCCCTCCATGAAAAGTTATTCCCTCGTAAAGTCCCCACCCCCACCAGGAAAATCCCTCCCAGAAAATTCCATACTAGCTAAAAATTCCCCCCGAAAAATTTCTTGCGGACGAATCCACGTGAAATTTTTTTTTACCGCACTTTCATTTGGAAAAAACTTTCATTGGCAAAAATTGTTTTAAATCATTCCAGAAATCCTCACCTCCGCGGAGGAGATTTCCCGCAAATACCCCACCCACTAGTAGAAAGTTGCTCCCGTAATAAATTCCCTCTGGAAAATTTATACCGTGGAAAACTCCCCCATGACAAATTTACTCCGCAAAAAATCCCCCCTCCAACGGAAAGATAATCTAAACAACTTCAACTCGTTAAAAATATCCTCTCAGACAATTCCCCTTAACATCTCCACATGTAAAACTGAGTCGACAAAGAGAAGGTAAGACTAATAAAAAGAAATTCGTATGCTTCATTTTTTTGTCATTTAAAAAGGGCACTAGAACTTTTAATTTCCGTTCGAATGAGCCCTTTCCCGATATTCCGGTACTATAGGCTCAATGAGATAAACCCTGGGAAAACAAATAAAATAAAATAAACACGCATCTGTGAATATTTCTTTTGGAAAAAATGCAAAATTCCAAATTTTGCAGATAGGAGCTTGAAACTCCTACCATAGGGTACTCGGATACACAAAATCTGATGAATCTGAATGAATTTAAATCTTCATTAAGATCCCTTGAATTTTGAGGGGTATTCTCCCCTGTTTTGAAAATCAGGCACATTTTCTCAGGTGCATAGTTTTGATGGGTAACACTAAACTTATAGAATTTTATACATTTGGAATCAGTATAACAAGCCAAGTCTTTTGATATATCTATTGATATCAAAATTTCGTTGCCATCCATTTTTAGTTTCAGATACTATTGGGCCATGTCACTCCTTACTTACAGTTCGTTACCCCGAACTATTTGATTCTCTCAGGCTAAAGTCTCGAGAGTAGCCAATAATTATTGAGGATGAAGTATCTTCATATGTCTTGACCGTAGCATTGAAAGTTGTTAAAAAAAACTTCTTGTTTGTTGTCTTTTCTGAACATTTATTAAAAAAACTTTCCGAAAAAGAAGTTTTTCAAAAAAGAGTAAAGAGTCATATTAAACTCAAAACAAGAACAAAAAAAAATTTCTATAACAATTTGAACTCAAAGCGACCAAAAATTACTACTAAAAAATCAATGAGACTCAAAACGAACAGTAAATAAAATAAACGATCATAAAAAACATATGGATAGCAGGTACTAATATATATAAAAAAAATCCCTGTAATTATCTGAAAGACTAGAAAGAACTAAAGAAAATTAACTAAATATTTGATACATAATAATATTATTTCTTGGAAACTCGGAGTTGCTCCCGCAGAAAAATTCCCTTTGGAGAATTTATCCCGTGGAAAACTCCCACATGACAAATTTCTCCCGTGAAAATATCCCCCCCCCCTCCAGCGGAAAGATACTTTAGACAACTCCAATTCGGTAAAAACGTCCTCTGAAACAATTCCCATTAATATTTCCACATTTAAAATTGAGTCGAGAAAGAGAAAGTAAGACTAATAAAGAGAAATTCATATAAGAATTCTGGCAAATTCCGCCAGTGTAAAAATTTCCCCTGTAAAGGGCACCCCCGGAAACTTCTTTCCCCATGGAAATTCCCCCCAGCAGAAAATTCATCCCCCCTCTAACCGAAAAATGTATAAATACTTCCTAATAACAAATACTATACGTAAACAAGTGACACATTTGATCACTTAAAGACCTTTTCCCAGGGGCTGTGGAGGGTTGTGTTGTCTCCAAAGGCATAATTATCGAGGCTTTCAGCTATGCTGAACAAAATGGCTATCACAAAATTTTGATCGGAAGACTTTGAGGAAAAAAGGGATATGGGAGGGGGTCTAGTTGCCCTCCAATTTTTTGTCATTTAAAAAGGGTACTAGAACTTTTATTTCCGTTCGAATAAGCCCTTTCCCGATATTCTAGGACTCTGGGCTCAATGATATCATCTCTGGGGAAAAAAAAATAATAAAAACAAATAAACACACATCCGTGACCTTTCTTCTGGAAAAAAATTTACAAAATTCCACATTTTGCAGATGGGAGCTTGAAACTTCTACAATATGGTTCTCAGAGACACACAATCTGATGAATCTGAATCTTTATTAAGACCCCTTGACTTTTAGGGGGTATTCCCCTTTTTTGAAAATCAGGCACATGTTCTTAGGAGTGTAGTTTTTGATGGGTAACACTAAACTTGATGAATTTCATACATTTGGAATCATAGGCAGCGCGCCAGCGCTGCCTAAGTAAAGAACGATGTGGGCACAATGTGCTTTTTTCTGTTTTTTTTTCCATACCCGGGCACTTCCTATCGAAGGAGTTGTCGTAGACACTTCGAAAAGAGCTCATTCGACTGGAAATTGGACTAGCTAGTGCCCTTTTTAATAGTCGAAAGTGATTGGAGGGCAACTAGGCCCCCCCACGCCCATCATTCCCCAAAACACATCCAATGAAAATTTTGAGATAGCCATTTTGTTCAGCGTAGTTGATTTCTGAATAGAAAATATGTTTTTGAGGAGGACACTTCCCCACAGCCCTCAGGGCAAGGGTTTTAAGTTATGCCCTGGGGGCATATAAGGTTTTTTATAGAAGGTGTTGTCGTAGAAACTTCAAAATAGGCTCATTCGATTGGAAATTGGAGTAGCTATTGCCCTTTTTAATAGTCGAAAGTGATTGGAGGGCAACTACCCCCCCCCCTAAGCCCATCATTCCCCCAAACGCATCCAATCAAAATTTCGAGATAGCCATTTTGTTAAGCGTAGTTGATTTCCAGATAGAAAATATATTTTTGAGGAGGACACTCCCCCACAACCCTCAGCCCTCAAGGCAAGGGTTTTAAGTTTTTTTTAAGGTTTTTATAGAAGGTGTTGTCGTAGAAACTTCAAAACAGGCTCATTCAATAGGAAATTGGAGTGGCTAGTGCCCTTTTTAATAGCCGACAGTGATTGTAGGGCAACTAGCTCCGCCCTCCCCCCCCCACACCCATCTTTCCCCCAAATACATCCAATCAAAATTTTGAGATAGCCATTTTGTTCACCATAGTTGATTTCCAGATAGAAAATATGTTTTTAAGAAGAACACTCCCCAAAAACCCTCAGGGCAAGGGTTTTAAGTTATGCCCTGGGGGCATAAAAGGTTTTTATAGAAGGCGTTGTCGTAGAAACTTCAAAACAGGCTCATTCGATTGGAAATTCAAAGAGCTAGTGCCCTTTTTAGGATTCGAAAGTGATTGGAGGGCAACTAGCCCCCCCCCCATGCCCATCATTTCCACAAACACATCCAATCAAAATTTGAGATAGCCATTTTGTTCAGCGTAGTTGATTTCCAGATAGAAAATATGTTTTTGAGGACAGTCCCCCTTAGGGCAAGTCCTTAGAGCAAGGGTTGTAAGTTATGCCCTGGGGGCATATAAGGTTTTTTATAGAAGGCGTTGGCGTGGAAAGTTTAAAAAAGGCTCATTCGATTGGAAATTTAAAGGGCTAGTGCCCTTTTAAATAGTCGAAAGTGATTAAAGGGCAACTAACCCGCCTCTCATGCCCACCTTTTCCCCAAACACATATAATCAAAACTTTGAGATAGCCATTTTATTCAACGTAGTTTTAAGTTCTGGAAATTAGGTCTTTGAGGATGGCAACTTAGAGCAGGGCACTTTGTATCGAAGAAGTTGTCGTAGAAACTTCGAAAAGCCCTCATTCAATTGGAAATTGGAGTGGCTTGTGCCCTTTTTAATATTCGAAAGTAATTGGAAGGCGACTAACACCCCTCTCACGCCCACCATTTCCCCAAACACATCCAAGCAATATTTTGAGATAGCCCTAGTACAGGCAAATGGAGGTTTGACCCGAAACAAATTGCAACAGAAATGATTCTTACACAATCTTGTAGAGAAAAAAAACTGAACAACATATCCATTTTCACATATTCTGAGTCGACGCGAAAAATCCGTTTTTTGGCTTTTAATGCGATTCTTTTTACGTTTTCCGAAAAAAAATATAATTTTAGTATCCGACTGTTTTTCTTGAAATGAAGTATGATTCTGATGCAGAATGACAAGCTGAGACAAAAAATGAAGTCAGATTGGGTGTCTGGTGCCAAACAAAAAAGTGTCACTATCATCAATATGCGTTGCGGTAATTTTTGTAAAGACAATCAATCGGCACTTGTTATTCAACAAATGATCGGTTGTTCATAAAAATACATGAACTAGGCACTAGTATAAGACACTTCGAAGGCTACCTAATGCAATAAAAATGAAAATCGTCACATTCATCACTCAGTGTTTTAAAGATTTCAAAGTTTATTCCCAAGATTTGACTGAGAAATCAATTAGTTTTTATTGTAGACCAGGCCATGTGGCATGGATTTACTCCCGTCGTAACTTATGACCAACCCTTGTGCTGGAAAGCCATGAAAATGATCGAATAGGCTTCACCAGGAAGTGCACTTTCAAAAGTCGTCCTGAAACTTGGCTGATTTCATACCATGATAAGTTTTCTTGGAGCAATGGGTTACATCATGTATGGGTCAGGACTCAGAGAGGTTCTTGAACACGTGTATGCGCCCAATACTGTTCCCCACCTTCTCAGCGGAAAAGCGATCACTAGAGCAGTAGGTGGACATTTACTTATTGACGCTGCACTACACGCCATTCTGCTTTCTGAGGTTTTTACCGACAACCAGGCTAGTGTTGATGAGCCAAGACTACAATCCGAAGAAATTGTGGAACTCAGAAACCTATACGAGAAACTGATGAATAAGGAAGTAGTTGCTGAGGTTGTAGAAGGCAATCCTTCCTTAGAAAAATACAGGAATTCATCAGCAGCAAGAGAAAAGAACTGCTCCAGTGTAGAACATCAAAGCTTTGGTTCCAGTATTTGGACATGGTTGTGATTCTACGAAACTTTGTAAAAGGAGAAAGAACTGGGTCATGGGAGCTCCATTTGAAGTCTACCTCAGACATGTTACCTTACCTGGCGGTTGCAGGACACAACCACTATATGAAATCATGCCATCTGTACCTCCAGCGAATGGACAAGCTCCAAGATACCCATCCTACGGTCTACCAGGCTTTCCAGAGTGACATGCATGTAGTAAGACGTTCTGATAGATTTTGGGCTGGACTCTCCACAGATTTTGTCATTGAACAGGAGCTTATGCGCTCTCTTAAAACCTCTGGTGGCTTTACCAACGGCAGCGGCATGACAGAGGCTCAGAGGTCCTTATGGGTTTTGTCGCGACCAGTCTGCTCTATAGTAAACCTTCTGATGGAACGTATCTCAAAAATTCTGTACGCAGACGATTATCGAGTTTCTGGAAAGGGGTTCACCATTTGAGGAAGATGTTCAGTTAAGAAGCATAGCAAATGGTCTAACTGCCTATCCGTCTGCCAACGTTGATTTTGCCAAAGATGTTGGCCTAAAAGTCATTGACGCCATGTCTGGACAGCTGGTCTCTGACTTTGTGTTTCAACGAAAACAACAGGCAATCCAGATGACCACCAAGCAAAGTCCAAGCGGAGACTGCAAACGAATAGACCTGACTCTTCTTTTTCAGAGGTTTATCATGATCGCGAAAAGGATCAATCTTACGGAAACTGAGTACTTTTAATACGAACTGTGTTCCTACCCAGCGTCACTTTTTGACAGCTCCTGCATGCTCCGGACTGCGAACAAACCAGAACTTGCGAAGACCATAGCCCAGACGTGCAATCTTGAGAAGCATTCATTTCCCCTCCCGAAGGCACTCGATATATCCTAGACGGAGGAGCTCTGCTGCACAGGATACCATGGACAAAAAATGAAAGATACCTGGAGATTCTAGACCATTATACAACTTACGTGACAGGAAAGTACCCTTCTGCCACTATCGTTTTCGACGGCTACGATGGTGGGGCTTCCATAAAAGATACTTGAAATAACTCCGCAGAGAAGTTTTTGAAAACAAAGTGACAACGGCAAACTCTTTTGTTCACCCAGAACATCTGCCACCAACTTCTGATGCAGCCAAGTTTCATAGCTATAGTTTTTTTTTATAAAGTTCAGGTATGGACCAGGGAGCCGGATCCGGAACTGAAAGCCGAGGAATGGGGATGAAAGAATAAAGATTACTTCTTGTACCCATTAACAACTCACCTCCCAACAGCCCCGCGTATGCTCCTAAAGATCGTGAAGTGATCCTGTCGTGTACAGTGTAGTTCAGCGAGGTGTAGCTGCTTTAAAAACGGCTTAGTTTGTACTTCAGCATGCAGAACCTGCAAGGGAACAATGTGTTCCAACTCCCCAAAAATCGACAGCAACAATGATGAAGAGAACCTAGAATCCTAGTCGTTAATCCATTGCAAATGAAGAAGTTCTGAAACTAGTCGGAATCTGATTCTCTATTTTGTATTTTTTATAAGATTGATCCTATTTAATAGACTGTGAAGATTAGACACTATGGGTTGACCCTAAACAGTATACGAAGAGTGTTTTAAGTGTGATTTACGTTACTGACCACCGAAAACCAGTTCGGTTTGTAATTCACTTTCCCTAATTATTTTCTAAAAAAAATGTAGATCATTCATTAATGATTACGATTTTTTTTTCTGGTTCAGTGAACAACCTATTTGATTCTATTTTCGGTCTCAGCTCGTGATTCTACGTCAGAACCACACTTTCATTCAAGAAAATCGGGCTACAACGAAAATTGTATTTTTTAGGCAAAAAAGTCGAAAACATACAGTTACTTTTTGTATGGTGCTTCTTACGCTAAATCCGACTTCGTTTTCGGTCTTGCCATGTTATTTTGGGTTAGAATCATACTTCAGTTCAAGAAAAACCAATGTCCACGAAAATTGCGATTTATATTCGAATAACGGAAAAAATAGCATTAAAAGCCAAAAAACGGTTATTTTGCATCGACTCAGAATATACAAAAATGAATATGTTGTTCAGTTCTTTTTTTCTCTAAAAGATGGTGTAAAAATCATTTCTGTTGGAATTTGTTTCGGGTCAAACCTCCATTTGCCTGTACTAGGGCTATCTCAAAATTTTCCTTGGATGTGTTTGGGGAAATGGTGGGCGTGAGAGGGGTGTTAGTCGCTTTCCAATCAATTTCGAATATTAAAAAGGGCACAAGCCACTCCAATTTCCAATTGAATGAGGGATTTTCGAAGTTTCTACGACAACTTCTTCGATACAAAGTGCCCTGCTCTAAAGGAAAAAATTAATAAATAATACACTGTGCCAACACTGTTCTTATATGCCCCCAGGGCATAACTTAAAACCCTTCCCCTGAGGGTTGTGGGGGAGTATCCTTCTCTTTACTTAGTCCCCGTTTCTTGTCTCGTTCTCGAATGTTCCCGTTCTTTACTTAGGCAGCGCGATCGTGCTGCCTATGATTTATACAACAACTTTCTATATAAACCTTATATGCCCCCAGGGCATAAATTAAAACCCTTGCACTGAGGGCTCTGAGGGGGGTTGTCATACTAAAATACCTAATTTCCAGAACGTTCAACTACGTTGAACAAAATGGATATCTCAAAATTTTGACTGGATATGTTTTGGAAAATGGTGGACGTGAGAGGGGCGTTAGTCGCTATCCAATAACTTTCAACTATTAAAAAAAAGCCCAAGCCCTTTTTTACATAAACCTTATATGCCCCTAGGGCATAACACGGGACATAATTTTGTAATTTCCGACAAAATGATTATTATATTCGTAAAGAGCATAAAAAAAGGCATTGAGTAGTATATTCACTTTAGTTGTAACTCAATAATATGATTTGGTAAATATTTACCAGGTTCTCCCCATGCAAAATCTGTTAACTATGATTATACCAGATATTTTGAAGTAAGGATAGTTTTCTTAACATTTTTCCTTATGTCCAGCAGGGTTCCTAGGCTAGGCTTATAATACTGATTGGCTAATTTAAAGATTTGTGTATATATACACTGTCAAATTAGCCATCCAGTGGTACCCCATAAATTTGAACAAGAATGTGCTACTTAGGACCACTTGTCATGGGGCTAGAATTTCAATAAAAACCTTATATAACCCCAGGGCGTAACTTATAACCCTTTTCCTGAAGACTGTGGGGGGAGTGTCCTGCTCAAAGGTATAATTTCCTGAATTTTGAATTGCGTGGAACAAAATGGCTATCTCAAAATCTTTATTGGATGTGTTTGGGGAAATGGTGGGCGTGGAAGGGGTGTTAGTTGCTTTCCAATCACTTCCGACTATTAAAAAGGGCACTAGCCATTTCAATTTCCAATCGAATGAGCCCTTTTTGAAGTTTCTACGACAACGCGTTATATAAAAACCTTATATGCCCCCTGGGCATAATTTACAACCCCTTTCCTGAGGGCTGTGTGTGTGGGGGGGGGTGTCATCCTCAAAGACCTAATTTCCAGAACTGAAAACTACGTTGAATAAAATGGCTATCTCAAAGTTTTGATTAGATGTGTTTGGGGAAAAGGTGGGGGTGAGAGGCGGTTTAGTTGCCCTTTAATCACTTTCGACTATTTAAAAGGGCACTAGCCCTTTAAATTTCCAATCGAATGAGCCTTTTTTAAAGTTTCCACGACAACGCCTTCTATAAAAAAAAACCTTATATGTCCCCAGGGTATAACTTACAACCCTTGCCCTAAGGGGGACTGTCCTCAAAAACATAATTTCTACCTGGAGATCAACTACGCTGATCAAAATGGCTATCTCAAAATTTTGATTGGATGTGTTCATAAAATTCATTGAAATCACGCGTGTACTTTTTCAGTGTTTATACAGAAGTCTAAGCCCTTCTTTGTTAATTAGTCATCCATCATTTCAAAACGGACATTAAAAATTATAGACTTTCTCAAAAAGAAATAGTAGGTTGACAGCAGACCTTAGTTGATTGATATAAATCTTAGTTGAAATAGGAAGCAATTTAAAATGCTTAACGGAGAAAGTTTATGATGGAGCTTCATTTATGAGTGGCCAGTTTCAAGGCTGTGCTTCTATAGTCCGTGAAACATTTTCCCATGCAGTACATGTTCACTGTGCAAGTCACCCTTTAAACTTAACCCTGTGCCATTTGTGCAACATACCTGTTATGAGACATTGTCTAGGAACTTTGAAAAAAGTAATTAATTTCTTTAGAATTTCACCTAAACGCTCCGCAACTTTCAAACAAATTATTAAAAAAAGTAATCCTATCACAGGGACAAAAAGAATAAGATTGAACACATGTTGCGAGACTAGATAAAAGCAATCAATTTGTTTAAAGAGATGTTCATTATTATCTGTAAAGCTATGAGGGAAATTCAAGAACATCCTGATTCAGTTTCTGAATCTTCAAGCAAAGCTTATTCTTTGCTATCTACTACTGAGAGATACGGTTTTGCTGCAGCTATGGCTACTGTCAGTAAAGTTTTTAGTCTGTCACACAATTTATCGACACCTTTGCAATCAGAAACTATAGATATTGTATACTTTCTCAAACACGCTGACGATCTTAACACTGAAGCTAGAGACATAAGGGAGAGGAGTGAATCAATGTTTTACCCTATTTTTACTGAAGGGACTGAACTGTGACATGAAATCAGCATTAGAATGCCCAGATGAGCTCCAATGCAAACCTATAGGGATAATTATCCAACAGCGTAAAAGGATCCTGAAATGTAAATATTGACGAAGACCACACTGCCTTTCCATATCAAACAAACACAACTTAAAAACAATAGGGAAATTTTTTTCCAAGACAGTGCAATTTAAATTGGTGAATATTTCGGCCCTATGTCCAAGGGCCGTCTTCAGCACAACATTAAAGAAAAAATATATATAAAAACAACTTACATTAAAATACGAAGTTTAAAACTAAAAATGCTTTTAAAAAACCTTGAAAACAGCCCCAGTATCCTTACTTCAACGAAGTTCAACCAGGACTGATAAATAAAATGATGAGAGAGATGAATTCATTCAAACGAAATAAAATGAAATTATTAACTGCAAGTTTTCAAAGCTAATCTTGCTTTTTTAGCAGCTAGTCTTAAAGGCCTTTTTGTAACGGGTTCAATACTATTGTCAGTTGGTTTAATAAAATATTTTGTTATATCATTTTTAATTAAATTTGAGTATAAAGAATTCAGTGAATATTCTCCTAAGTCCCTATTTAAGGAAATATTTTTATTTATTTTGAGCCTAATTTCGATTGATTCGCGGACCACATGTTTTATCCCCAAATCACTACTAATGAGAGAAGATTTTTCAAAAAGTATTGTGTGGCTGGGATTATCAAATATATGGCTAGCTAAAGCAGAATCAAAGGAGTTATTAGAACTATTAGCAATTAACGCTTTGTCTATGTCTTCTTTATGCTGGTGCATCCGTTTTTCTAGATTCTGATGAGTTCTGCCAACGTAGTAATTGCCACAATCGCATGGTATTTGATAAACCCCTCTTTGGCGAGTAACTGGGGTTTTATCTTTACCGGAGTTTAAGAAATTTATGATTTTAAAATTAATAGTGAAAACTAAATACAAATTGTTTTTTGTGCAAATATTTTTTATTTTTGTGGTGATTCTTGGTATGTACGGAAGATAGATTTATATTAGAGGGTTTTTTCCGGAGCCTCACATTGTGAAATATCGTTGATTTTACGAAAAAGTCTTTTTAGTCTATGGTTAATCGTATTATTTACAAAAGGAATGGGGTATCCGTTGCCAAAAAGAATATCTCTGATAAAATTTATTTCTGCTTTTATGTATGAATCGGAGCAAATGTTCAGGGCACGGTCAATGAGAGAAGTTACAACTGCTCTTTTAACTTGTGGGGGGTGATTTGAATTAAAATGAAGATATCTATTGTTTTGTGTTGGTTTTCTATAGATAGTGAAGTCAAAGTTATTAGTATTACGGATAATTAGCACATCTAAAAAAGGTAGTTTATTTTTAAATTCAGTTTTTATGGTAAACGGCAAATTTCTATCATAAGTATTAAGATGATCTAGGAAACCCCGAAGTTCAATTTCCCCATAATTCCAAAGTGAAATTACGTCATCCATGTAACGACCCCAATAGACATGTTTTAAAAATAAGAATTTAATGCCCAATTTTCAAGGTTCTCGACATAAATATTAGCCAGTAGGCCGGATAGAGCTGCTCCCATTGGTAACCCATTTATTTGTTGATAAAAAGAATCACGAAACTGAAAATACATTGAAAACTTATTATAGATTTTAACAAGATTAAATAAAACTTCACCATCAATCCCTGTCACTGAGTCTTCGATTAAGTGACAATTTTCTTCTATTTTGGTTTTTAATAATTGCTCAGAAGTAGCCACATATATATTCGTGTACATGGAAACAATATCAAAACTACTAATTATTGTGTTTTCTGAAATACTTGTGTTATTAAGTTTTTTAACCAAATCTGTCGAATTACTAATTCGGCAGATTTGGTTAAAAAACTCTGTGTTACCTGGTATCTCAGTGTTACCCAGGAGTGCCTCAGGTCAGGAACGGCTAAATGGATTGGCCTTATTATTCTTGCATAGGTATGTTCCAGTAAATGCAGAAGATGTTTTGGATAAACTAGCCCACAAAAAAAGGCGGCTTGATTTTATTTTTATAATTACATATTCACAGTGTTGTCTCAATAAAGAATGTACCATATATTCTAAACTTATTTGTTCTTTTTCAACCAGTAGTAACACCCCTCAGTCAATTTATCCGTCCCCATCCGAAATTTTTCGCTAGGTTCGCCCCTACTCAGGATAAACGTCCCTCCTTATAAACAAAGGGTAACTTATGTAATGCAAAGTTTAAATAAAAATGCCCCTCAACAATCCCCAAAATTCAGCCTAAATACATATAGCCTTTTGAAACACGATCAAATTCAAACATCCTCACTTTTCCTAGCTAAAAGTCCTGCAATTAAAAAGGGTAAATTGTATGATTTAAAATTCTCACCCTGGGGGCTATGGGGGGCATTGCATCCCCAGAGGTACAGTTACTAGACCTTTTGGTTATTTTGAGCAAAATCATTTATTAAAATTTTGATCAGTGTTCACGGGAGGGGCATTTAAAAAGGACAGGGGTACTTGTAATTCACAGATCCCTTTTCAATACACCCTGTAAGTTTCAACTTAATACCCTAGGCCATCCCTTAGATATTACTGGTACACCCTTTCTCTAAATGCATTATCATTTTACCTTGAATATTTTGAAAAAAAAGGCTATTTCAAAATTTTGATCAATTTGTTTTGCAGAGAGGGCAGCTAAAGAGGGCTATGGGAGTGGTCTCCCAGTCCTCCAACCCCTTTAAACATTCTCCTCAAAATTTCATGAGAGTTTTAACTTCACACCAACAGCTTTTCTTAAGTTATTGCAGATCCGCGCTTTGATAAACTGAACGTATATAATACCTTTTGATACCCCTCAACATTCTCAAAATTTCACCTTAATGCCCTTAGCTTTTTCAGATACACCCAGAACCAAAACTTTTCCTATTTATAATGATAAATTCTGCATTTCAACAGTATGTAAATTGGATAATTTACAATCCTTGCTACGACACTGTGGAGGGTATGGAATCCCTGGAGGCTTAGCTATTACATCTTTTGACCAATAGGAGCTAAATGATAGTTAAAAAATTTCGACCATTGTTGGTGAGAGGAGGCACATAAAAAGGGCAAGGAGGGAGGGGGCGGGCAGTAACTGAAAAATAAATCATTTTTTATCAGAAGTTTTCCAGTAATATTAATAATAATAAAAAAAAAAAAACAAATGAGGGTCATGTCGTTTTAATCCCAGAATTGAATCCTTAGTGCCTGATGGAATGTTTTCAGGGAAAAGAACATACGAGGTAAGAATTACATTTTTAATTAGTTATAGCTAGCCCATATGCTTATACAGGTTAGCCCTTTAAATATTGTTCTTGGCTTTTAGAAAATCATTTAGCCTATTCCTATCCATCTGCTGTTTAAATGCCTCGTGCTATCTTTTGAACTTCGACGGCTGCACTGAATTGTTTCTGTGTGAACGTTTTTGCGATTTTCCGACATCCACTTTTCGTGAGCTGTTTTGAACAAAAAAAAAAACGCATCAATGAGAACCAAGGATTCCGATAGGTTCAAATTGATCCACCTGGTCGAAATGTGCTTGACTGGTTTTATTTTGAACTGTGAGATAACTAGTTTCCCCATTATACTTACTTGAGATATAGTTTTTAGCAGTAGGATGTCGTTTGAGATATTGAATAGAATTTAGATTGAATAAAAGTTATTAAGTACATGAGGCGTAATACCCCATCCTCAGAACCTCGCCCCTTATAGTACTTCAAAGAAAACTTCCCATTCTAATTAAAAGGCCCTTATAAACCAGGAGTCGTTCTTAAAGAATTGAGACAAAAGTCAAACTTTAATGTCAAGACTGAGGTATGTGAAGAGGAGGTAACCCTACCCCTTACATATGGAATAATCTTTGATCGTTTTAAGTTTTAATGCTGTTCCTTACTTTCCGTTGAAAAACCTTGTTTAAAAAAAAGATTTTTTGTTCGTTTTTCAAACGGGAAGTCTTCCTCCCCTCCATGGAAAATTATATAAAAACAAGAATACATACTTCTGAATAGCAAACATTATATTTAAACAATGGGCAAATGTCTTAACGTGCAACCTTTTCCCCAGAGGCTGTGGGGAGAGGGCGTGTCATCCCGAAAAAAATGGTTAATGGACTTTTCGACTATGCTAAAAAAAAATAAGGTTAACCCAAACATCGAAGATCCTTAGTGGCACTGTCCGTCAATTAAGACAAGCAACAATACCAACTACGGCAAGATTTTAGCTTTTAAAGAACTTTTATTCGCCTCTTTCACCGGCACCGAGTCGCTTAAGTGTTAAATGTATTTAATTTTATAAAAATGTAGGCAAAGCTATGATTATCTTAGCTTTACCAGGGAACAATTAATGTTAGTTTCTGTAGCTTAAAGCTTACCACTTTCATTTCAAAACGGTTTCAACATGGAGCAGTAACAACATAAGTATGACTCATTGCATAAATGAGACCTTCAAGCGAAATTGGAGAGCTAGGCGAGAGGCAACTAAAAACGTGTATTCAGCTTAAAAACTTCAGTGTATTACAACTTAGATAATTTCAAATGTTGAATTAATTCTTCTTTCGGGAATATTTTCTTTGTAATTTGTTCTTTAGCTTGATTTGTCATACCCAAGGGCGTGCCACCTTGGGTGTTTACCGGCTCTCCCCTAGGTCTAATCCAGAAGAGCATCCATTGTGCAATATTTAGTCCAGGACTGGAACTACTTTAATAGTACAGGCAGCTTTAATATTCCTCCTTTATTAGTTCAGTGTCAGCACTCCTGAAGACAGTTCAAAAGAACAGAGAACCCTGGTATCCCCTATTAGTATTTTTACCTTTTACGAAAAAGTCAATAACACGAAAGATGAAACTAATTAGTAAGAAAGAAAAGATTAAAAAAAAAATGCGATGAAAGTATTCTCCTTCTGTTCATAATCCAGCAATTTCAAGGATACAATCTACTTAAAAAAAAAGAATAATGATATGCTTAAATTACCTTCACATTGAGGAAACGTAATCTTGTTAATTCCGGAAGGAGTTTAGATAAACCCAAGTCGGTAATTTTACTGCACTTATATAAATCCAGTTTTTCTATAAATTGTTTCAATGGCAAAGGCTGTACTGCAAGGTCCATAAGACCACAATCGGTAATCTGAAATAAGAACAAACATGAAATTCAAACAACATCACATATGCCTTTACATCTAAAATCGACAAAAACTAAAGTGTAGAAAATAAAGAGTAACTATAAGAATACATGAGAAAATATTTCTTATCCTTTGCACAGTAATATAAAAGTATGTAAACATTTAAAACATTTCGAATGTATTTCCATCTATGGTTTTGTTTTTTCCAAGGTTGGAATTCAATCCCAAAGGACCTGAAACTAATAGAAAATGATAACCATTCCCTTCCTTTAACTTATCATTTCAGAAAATGATAAGTTAAATGTTAAATGTGTAAGCTTGAAAGAATAGAAAAAGTTACACAAATGTTGGGCAAAAGAGGATATAAGTATTGCTATCTTTGATAAATATACCTGATCTGAGCATGTACAATCAAGGTATCTACTAAAAAACTCCACATAAACATTTTGTCAATACCATTGATAAAATGTCTTACAACAGAATTAACGATTTCGATCCAGACAAGTTGAAGCCACAAATCACATCCAACATCTATGTTTATCTTGGATATACCGTATCTTATTGTATTTTATAAGCCAAACAAAATCGGAAACTATTTTTAGTTTCTATTATAGAAACTATTATACGTCAGCGTATTATTTAGTTTGCTGTTAGCATTTTTTTTTATCCCGCAGAAGCGCAAATTTCCACTTTCTGAATTTACAAAAGAATTTTCCCGGGGGGGGGGTTAAAAAAATTACAAAACGCATAACAAAATTATTTATATTCATTTTTGTTACGATTTTACAAGTCAGGCGATTTTTTTGGGGGGGGGTGGGGGGGGGGGGGGGGTTCAAACACCCTAATCCCCTCCCCTGGATACGACCTCGATCATGAGATACCGAATTTAGGTCCTTTTGAGGGTTGCTAAAGCTATATAAAATAGTCCTCGTAATTATACGACGTTTCGACTGCTAGATGATTTAACTTTTCTAGTTTAACTTTTGGTGTTTAACTTTTGTTGTTAGCACCCAAGTTGGCAGACCCGGGAGTATGACAAATCAAGCTAAAGAACAAATTATTTATTGTTTGTTTTAAAAATTTTTATTGTTTTTAAAAAATAGAGTTGTGAAAAAGTCAAACTTTAGCGTAAAGAGCAAGGCGTTGAGGAGGGGACAGCCCCTTTCATATACGGAATAATTTCTGTTCGTTTTAAGTTTTAATGTCGTTTTAAGTTTTCATTTTCAGTTATAAAAACTTATCTTTTTTATTTAATTTTTCAATGTTTTATAGTTAATGCAGGTTTTAATTTTGGCTCACCGTACATGAATAATTAAAACAAAATTTGCATATTAATTTTACTTTTATTTGGTTAAATGGCTTTCTCGAAACTTTAATTTAGTTTCGTTTAATTTTAGTTTAATTTTATTTATGAACATTTTTATTAGTAATAAATATACGTAACTAACGAATTAACTTACGTAACGAACTTCTACATTCATGTATTTTTAGTACGTATATTACGGGGTTCTTCCTTTAGTCAATACCTTGCTCTTAAAGCTAAATTTCAAATTTTGTTAATTCTTAAAAAATGACTCCTTAATCACAAAGGCCTTTAATTAGAATAAATAGCTCTTATAAAAGTACTTAAAAAATCTTTGTCTTAAAGAGCGAGGTATTGACTAGGGGGT
>CM051256.1:6637486-6944986 GCA_027921565.1 Artemia sinica
TGGTATGCCAATTCTTTTCTACGAATAAAAGCTGAAGGGGTTATTTCCGATTCTAAAATTCCGGTTCGGTGTGGTGTCAGACAAGGTGCTGTCCTTTCCCCTTCTATCTTTAAACTTTGCATTTCTTCTGTTTTATCTTCTATCCCAACCACTTGTATTTTTCAGGCGATTAATCTTTCTTACATAGCGTATGCTGATGATATACTTCTAATTAGTAGGACTAGAAAAGGTCTTTCTGTTTCCGTATCTACAGTTGCAACAAACCTTAGTAAGATTGGTCTATCACTGAATTTCTCTAAATGTGAATATCTTTCGTTTAATAGTAATGGTAACTCGCCTTTAGATTGCGCTTCTTTTTCTGTCCCATGTGTCTCTTCTTTTCGGTGGTTGGGTATAAACATTGCTAAAAATCTTAAATCTCTCCGAGAACAAGCCGTGGCGAATTGTAAGAAAAAGATCCAAGTTTCTTACTCCAAAATTGTTGCCAATCGGGGGAAATACAGTAGGAAGACCCTTGCTAAATTGTATTCTGTTTTTACTGATCATTCAATTTTGTTCCTTTCTGGTGTTTATCCCATTCTTGGGCGAAAAAATACCCGGTCATTACGTTCTTATTATTTTCGGTTCTCGCGTTTTCTACTGTATTTGCCTCCGTGGTACCGGAACCGTAACCTTGTCTCAGTTTTTGGGCTTCCAGATATAACTGAAAAGCTAGTTGAGCTTGCTGACAAACTCCCCCAGACAGTGAAGGCTCTCCCAGCTCATCATGGGTTTGTACGCCTCCTTCATTGATTTAGTGTCTTTACTGTGTATTTAGTCGATTTGTATGTATTTTGTGTCTTACTTTTTTGTGTTTTACTTTTTTGTGTTTACTTTTTTGTATTTTGTGTCTTACTTTGTATGTGATTTAGTGTCTTTACTGTGTATTTAGTCGATTTGTATGTATTTTTTCTTTTCTTTTATTTATACTCCGCTTTTGTTACCTTAGCGGGTTAAAAATAAATTATTATTATTATACCGAATCTTCAGCAAATACTTGAATATTTACCCCTCCTCCTAAGAGGGGTAAATGTTTTAAAATTACTGTACTAAACTACAGCTGAACGAAAATTCCAACTGGACATCCAAATTGTGTCAAAAATCTAAACTGGAATGGGAAATTTTAGTTCTTAAATAGAAAAGGGATGAAAAAACACAAAAGTATTCCAACATTAATGATCGGGAATATTACATTAAAATATAGTGAGAAATTCATTAGAAAACATTGGAAAAAAATACAAATATTACAATAATCACCAAAAAATTAAATTAAGACAGTTAAAATCCACTGAATGTAAATTGAATATTAAAAAAATACTGCTTCCAGTAAATGGTAAATGGCATTAGCCTTTAGGGGAATTAGATTTATGTTTTGAGAGGGTTGAGTTGAGTCTTAAGGGGGTTGAGTTTATAATCCAATTTATATTTAATTGAATTGTCACTTAATTTTACGATATTTTCTGCCCTTTTTGATGAATGGATTAAAAAAAAACTTTCAGAAAAAAAGTCTTTTAAAGAAAAGGACAGACTATACAAAAAATAAGATCAGAAAAAATAGAAACATACAATAACTCAAACTCAAAACAACCAGAAATCACTACGAAAGAATAAATGAAACCCAAAACGAAAAGAAATTAAATAAACAATCATAGCAAAAAAATATACAACAGGTGCTAATATAAATGAATAAATAAATCTTAAAACGAGTAAAGCTTAAATTGAATATGCAAATCAAGCTTAAAACAAACAGAAATATTTTGCTAATGAAGCATAAATGAAACTCAAAACAAACATAAATTAAACAAACAATCATAGAAAACAAACATACAAAAGGTACTAAAATAAACGAATAAATATATCTTAAAACGAGTGAAACTTAAATTGAATATGCAAATCAAGCTTGAAACAAACAAAAATCACTACATACAAGAGTTTGGGTTTTGCTTCCTTCTTTCAATGTAAAAGTCTAAAAACTACTAAGTCACTGCCGCTTTACATTAAATTTCTGCCGGATACCAAGGGCTCTGCTGGGGCAAAAAGAGTAAAGGGAGGGAACTTCTGATTAGGCAATGGATGAGACAGTGGCTCTTGATCAAGTTAGGAAGATAATTCGGAAATAAAGAGGTACAAAAACTTTAAAATTAAATAAATTTCTACGACTGCCCTTCTATAGGGCCAGAAAAAATCATCGAATTTTTTACTTTCAGTAAAAAAAAAACTTGTTTTTTTTTATTTAATTTCTGATCGTTTTTCAAATAATGACGGTGAATCTGGCTCACACTCTATCAAATACACCCCCCCCCCCTTCACAAAAAACTCACCCGTGGAAATTTATTCCAACGTAAAGTGTATCCCCCCTCCCCTCTCGTCAAATACCCTCCAGACAGATCCATCATCGTTGAAAATCCTCCCCTCCCCATGAAATAGCTTGCGGACGATTTAATATCGTCCAAAAAAACTTTTAATATCAATATCTTATTTGTCTAATCATTAAGACTAAATAAAAATCATGTTTGTACAAAAAAAACTGTTCGTCAATAACAATAGAAAATGCTTAAACATATCTTTTAAGTATTTTTTTGGCCATCCTATAAAAATACTATTGTCAGCAGGGCCGTATCCAATTTTTTTTTTTTAGAGGGGGGGGGGAGGTGTTTACAAATGGACTTTTTTTTCGAAGGAGGGTTTTGCAAAAACAAAACTCCAAAAAACATATAGGGGGGGGGAGGGGAACGTTCTTTTATATGTTATTGTATTCTAAAGGAAAAATATATTCAAGTTACTTGATTTTTCAGATAAATACTTGATATTAAAATATGACAGCCTCTGTCTCCCTAATTTGACGTAACATTCGTACGCAGGGCAGATGCAAGTTAGTAAAATGCAATACCATTCCCACTTGATCCCTTATTTTAGTACATCCAAACAATCAATTTTTTTTCGAGAAAAGGTGGGGGGGGGGGGGGGTACAAAAATATAACCTACAAACTAATTGAGAATCGTATGAAACTATGAAACATATGACATTCTTTTTAAATATTTAAGTATTTGACCAGTACTTTTTTGGGGACTAGAGCTTCAGAACAGTTCAAAACAAGTTTTTGGCGTTGAATTTTAGTTGAAGTCTGGAAGTCAAGATAGACAGCATCCATCAAATATTACTGTGTTCCATTCCATTACCTGAGCGACAGATAAACTCTTGATAGCCCAATGAGCGTTTGAACTTTGGTACAAAGTTTCTTTCAGTCCGAATAAACCAGAATAACTCCCCGTAAAATAGCTTGCGGACGATTGAGCCTGAAATGTTCTCCTTAGCATTCTTTCATTTGAATAAGACTTTAATCTCTAATCAGTTTCTCGATCACCCCAGAAAAGACCCCTTCCGTGGAAATTATTCCCCGGAAATAAAAGCGCGCGGAAAATAGCCCCCGGATAATCCCCCCGGAAAATCTCCACATAAAGAACTTGCCAAAGAGAATGTAAAAAAATTAAAATGAAATTTTGTATAGTAGGCCTAATTGATAAGATAACAGACAACTTGCGTTTGGTCTATGTTCCTCTTGGGTAAACTGCAGTAAATATAATTTTACTTACTTTTCAAATTACTAAGCGGAGGTCTGGCAACGTCGATTCCAACCTCTTGGAGTGCAGTGAATGCATCATCGGTTAGATTACAGTCTTTCACTTTAAGAGTAGCCAAATTGACTAAATTAGAAGCTATTTCTCTAAACAAGTTGTCATCCAAAGGGCATGACGTTAAACTAAGAAATGTCAAATTTAGGAGCCGCGAGGTGACAAATTGGAGGCAATCCTTGTCAATATCACTGCCATTTTTAGATAGAAAGTCTATTCCTAAATGAGTCAACTGTATATCCAATGGTTCGTCGAACCCTATCTGCATGGGATGAATACCCATGCAGGGGTTCAAAGCTATTTCAAGAGTTCGAAGTTGCTTTAGATGCATTAAAGACTCCAGCCCAAGGGATAAATCGGATACTAAACCACTGAAAGAGAATGTTATCAACTTCTCCAGCTGGCGACAGAGGAAATTGAACTTTCGACAGGGGATATAGAAATTGTAAATGTCACTAGAGATAAGTACGAGTTTGATATTTAGATGGGCTATCCCAGTTTGGTGAGTAGCAATAGCTTCAACAAGCCTTTCTCTATCTTCTAGAAAATAACGATACATTTTAGCCTCAACGATTAGGTTCAACGATTTTAGCCTCAAATCTGGTACTTTTAATAAACAAACTATAGACAAACTGTCTATACATCCGACACTAAGATTAAGTGAAATAATGTTGGAACATTTTGGTTCAATTATATGTACATATAATAACAGACTACTGTCGAAACGTGCCAGGCCAAGGTGAAGTAGATTGGGCATGAAATTAGTCAATTTCATAAGTGTAGTTTCAGCATAGTTACTATCTTTCACTTCAAAATGACTGACACTTGCTAAATTTCTCAAATCACAAAATGAATCATCCAACTGAGTCATCCAGGAATTGTCATCCAAACTGAGGGTTACTAAAGAAGTACAGCAGCGAAGGAGACTCTCAATTTGTCTTTTCTTTATACTGCACAGTCGGAAACGTAAATGATTTACATGAGGCGAAAATAGCTTCCAACGCTCCAATACTTGTTCCCATTCGGGGTCTGAAGTCTCCAAATAAAAGTCCTAGAAACAGAAAACACAAATTTGAGATAAGTAAAACGTTTAAATTATATATGATTTTGACGAGTCAAAATTGAGGCTGTTTAGTACGCTTTCTATTTTATCCGGTACCGTCACGATTTTCAGAGGCTTTTTTTCTGAATTCATAGCATTACAAAAGGTTTAAATTACATGATGAGTTACAAAGAATCTAGCAATATAATAACTGTCTCCACAAGTATAAAAAAAAGCTTATACATAGCCTTATTATCTTTGTACATAAGCTATATAAACAGAGTACACCAAAGATGAAAAACCGACTAACAGTGCAAGTCCGATTCAAAACAGCCACACCAAAATCATAGTCAGCCATAGTAACGCTCAGGGTTGCCATCTGGACACGTTATGTCAAAAGGACACATTCCCATGTGCCAGGACACAATGACATAAAAGGGCAAAAAAGTGACACGTTTTAGAAGTTGGGGACATAAAAGGGCAAAAAAGGACACATTTTGTAAATTATTAACATAAAGCGGTACATTTAAGAATTGACTTTTCACCAAAAAAATCACTTCACCAAAATAGTGCCTTTTCTGTGTTTTTTTTTTCGAGGATTCAGGTTTTGCCAGAGATGTAAGTAAAGGGTTTTATCCAAATTAAGGGACTTATTTGTTTATATGAGTTTCGTGCTTCCACACTAAGTCCTTTTGCATGAATGTTTTTATCTGAATTTGTTATTGTTTGCATTATATTTGATGTCAATTAGCCGCTTTGAAAGAAGCTCACAAAGCGTCTTTTGGTCAATAATACAACTGAAAAAAAAAACCCTCTAGTTTTCGAGATTTCAAAATGGACATATTTTAGCTAAAAATTATGTATTTTTGGATGTTTAGGGGTTACCTTCATGGACCAAAAAGTTGGCAACCCTGGTAAAGTTTACTAAAGATGAACGGTAACACTGGAAACTCAAATCCTCTTTCGTTTATTTTACACTTATGGAACCTGAGATGTTTCTGAAATCCTACATACACAAATTTTTTTAGCTAAGTAACATTTTTAGACTATAGTCAGAAAAATCTGAACATACTTAGTAAATATCACACAGAGCCACATGCCGCAGCAATTTTCAAAAACCCATTTTTAGCTGTAATATTAACCTTAATAAAAGCTAAGTTTTAAATATATAATAATGACTAAGAATCAACCTACAGAATTGGCTGCATCCATAGCTTCACAGAATACATGTTCAAAGACAGCCCTTTTTTTTATGTTACCGTATATATACAAATCAATGACTATCTACCTTATATCATGACAATCTACCTTAGTTCTGCTCTAGGATGGATGGATGGATGAACCTAACCAACATGATTTTAATTCAAAAATCAACGGAGCCCATTGATTTTTGAATGAAAAATATTAATAAATTGCTTATCAAAATCTTAAAGTGCCAAAAACATCAAAGTAAAATCACCCCCCCCCCACCCAACCCATCTTACGTCTATCCATACCTGAAAACCGCAATTCTATAAGATTTTAGGGTGGTACCATAATATCGTCAGGACCACCACCTTGAACCGTCAAGATAAATATAGAAAGCTAATTAGTTGAATTTGACAATGATATTCCTTCATAAAAATTCAAACATTTACGATTACTTGATTTCCAAAGATAACTAAACCTTCAAAGTAGAGCTATCTCCTTAAGCTATTTGGTGCCGCAATTTTTTATTTTTTTTATTTATTATTTTTCCACTCACGTTTCATTTTTTTATATTTGGTGCCTGCTACCACCAAAATCTAAAGAATTAGATACAGAGATTCTTCATAAAAAATTGAATTCTTAATTTTTCCTAATTACTTAAGACATACATGGCCGTGCAAGTTTGCACTTCCTTAACCAAATTCAAACAATAAGATTCCTTTTTCACTTTCCTTGGTTCTTCAAAGGATATTTATGGCTCTATCACATATCAGGTTTTATAATTAAATAGAGTCAAACCTACACCTGTTTCATTATACACATTAATAAAGTGACTCTGACAAAGTGTTGAGCGATATTTGATATCGATATATTGGACCAAATATCGAAACGTATTATCGAAACCGATATTTTTTTGGAAAATCCACTCCCTATATTCCCCGCGGAAAATCCACCACATAAAAATTCTGCAAATTTTCAGCATACATCTTCAATATTCTTTGCAGGTTTGAATTCTTTCTTCTATAATTTATTTTATTTATCCTTATCTTACATCTTACCCTGGCATCTTTTTCGCAAGAATTCACTTCCGGCTCCCGAGTCAGATATATATATATATATATATATATATATATATATATTATATATATATATATATATATATATATATATATATATATATATATATATATATATATATATATATATATATATATATATATATATATATATATATATATATATATATATATATATATATATATATATATATATATATATATATATATATATATATATATATATATATGGACATGATGATGTTTTTGAATAGCCGGTAGTTTATTTTTTCCTTTTTTCCTGAGCCCGAATAATTCCAAATCTGGGTTTTTACTAAATTCATTTATGTAATCGAAGTTTATTTTTATTGTTTGATTATATATTATTTGAATTTTGAAAAAAGTTATACAAAATACCCATTATTTACCATTTGCGTTTACTGAACTTCAGCAATTCCATGAGATAGCAAAAACTGATCCGAAATACCGATATCGATATACCGAATATCGAAAGTAAAAATATGGATATATCGATTAATCAAAATATCGCCCAACACTACTCTGACACTACTTCCTCAAACAGAACCAGTAAAATACAACTGAGTTGTATCAGTACTACGAATCAAAATGAAATATATTTAAAAAGTTTTTTGTTTTTCTTGTCCACATGCAGTCACAATATATACTGTACGGCGTGTTGTAGCAACAATGACTACATTAATAATAATAATAATGAAGCTACAAATAAATCTCAATGACTGAGAATCTACCTATGTAATGGGGGAAAAGTAGAATTTCTGTTAGAAATACAATAAGGGATAAAAAAATTCAGATAAAGATGAGGAAAGAATTTTGTTTTTCGGAATGGTTATTCCTAAAGTCTTAGTTTCGGTCAGTCTCCCCTGTTTTGTCCCGCGGTTAATTATCAGTCTGAAACTTTCGGGTAAAGTTTTGTGAGGGAGGAATATAAACTTTTCGTATCTTACAGCCTACTGTATCAATGTCTCATGCTTACGGGCAATTAACGGGGAAGGCTTGAAATCTTTTGTTTTGCATTTTTTTTTGTGTGTGTGAGTGAGATTTTTTATGCGATATAAATTGTCAATTGTTAATGGTAATAAAAAGTTGTCAAATTTGACAAGGAATTGAAATCTTTCACATCAAACTTCGTTATAGGTTTAATAATTAATGTTGAAGGGGGTATCATAATAAGAGACATGAGTTGGAATTATTCCCCAAATCATTTCTGAACAGCAAAAATAATTTTGATTTACTTTCCAATTCTTAACAGCAATCACTTTATCGTCCGAAAGATTCTTTTTTTTGGCAAGCTGTTTCTAGTAGATAAATAGCTCTATAGATCAATCAATAAGAAAAAAAATATTTTCATTGGGCCTGGTTCATTTGGCAGTGTCCAAGATTAATACACGTTTGCCTTGTCAAACAGTTCGCGGTAACGAACTTTAAGTAAGGAACGATACGGCTCAATAGCAACCGAAACTCTAAAAAAAGCTAAATTTTGATATCAATTGATATATCAAAATAAATTGGCTTATTAAGCTGATTCTAAATATACAAGATTCATTAAGTTTAGTGATACCCATCAAAGGTTACGAGTCTGAGAAAATTTGCCTGACTTTTGAAAAAAAGAGGAAACACACCCTAGAAGTTACAGAATCCAAGTGAAAATTAAACCATCGAATTCTGTGTGTCAGAGAACTTAGCTGTAGAGATTTCAAGCTCACATCTGTAAAAACAAGGAATTTCGCATTTTTTGCCCAAAGAAAGATCACGGATGCATGTTTTTTTTTTACAGGGCTGATCATATCGAACCAATTGTGCTAGAACGCCAGGAGAGGGACCACTCAAACGGAAAATAAAAGTTATTGTGCCCTTTTTAAGCAGCCAAAAAGATGGGAGGGCACCTAGGTCCCCTCTCACACCCCTTTTTCCCCAGAATCGTCCGATCAAAACTTTGATATAGCCATTTTTTCAGCATAGATGAAAGGCCCAATAGCTATGCCTTTGGAGATAACATGAACCCCCCCCCCCCCACTGCCCCTTGGGAAAGGTTTTTAAGGTATAAAACCTAATTTGATTCTGGTTGTTAATTTCTTTTTTTTATCAAATTGATTTCAAATAATAAATTTAGAAAGTTGTTTCAGATTCTAAGCCCGTTTTTGGCGAAGTTCCTCAAGGGACTATTTTATACCCAGTTTTTTTTCTACTCATGGTCAACAATACTGCCGCTGACATGGAAAGTAAAGGGAGGTATGTTGATGACTGAAGTCTACTGAAAATATGTGATAAAGCGACTCCAGTAGAGCTGTTGCAATCATTGAAAAAGTGAGAAAAGAGTCAGATGTCTTTACTAATGATTGAATGAAAATATGAGTTACATTTTGCCGATTTAATTTATTTTAAGAATATTAACCCAACTTTTAATCCCCTTCTCTGTGAACAGATAGTTGTAAATAAAACTAAACTGTTTTATTATCTAAATATCCTTCGTGATCTATCGGTTTATTATCTATCGGTTTATTATCTATCGCTTATCTAAATATCCTTCGTGATCATATCATGGAAACTTCCACCTCAGTTTTTCCTTATTCACTGCAGATAAGATAGGCGCATGTTATTTGCTCCTGTATATAAATGATAATAATCTAGACCTCCTGAAAATTTCTGCATGAAAAATTCGAGCCTTTGTTTAAATTCAGTTTTAGTTTTACATTAGTTTTACAAGCTAATGTTGAGTTATATTAAATAAGAAAACCAAAAAGTCTTCGGTATGACTTTATTCATACTTCTCTATAATAATTTAATGTTTTAAAAGTCATACAGAAAACTATATCATTCTCCATGTTTAAGGAAACACAATTAATTAACTTCATTTTTATGTTCCTGGCCTCCCCCAGGCCATTCAGCGTTTCCCCAGGTGGCGATAGGGGAACACCCTACAGATATGTAGGGTACCTCATCAGGAGGCACGCACCAAGGGGGGACCTTGTCCCTGGGGGTCCATAATAGGAACTGGGGCACCGTCGCCCGGGGTCATAAATACAGGCGGAGGAGGAAGAAGGCCCCTCAAATGTACACTCAAAAGGGCCCAATGGTTTGTCCACAAGTCCCAGGAGTCACAAACCTTCTCCCAGTAATGGGTTAAATTGCATGGTGATGCAGAACACCATCGTGGGAGGATCCTCTATAGGAGGACAACTGCGGCACGGCGTAAGATCCAGATCTATGGACAACGGCCTCTGCAAAGGGCTGTCTCGATCCTTTCGGGGTACCTGCAAGACTGGGGACCTTGCGGTCAACTCTATTCCCACTTGAGGAGTGGCGCCCCTCGAGGAAATTATAGCCTAGTAAACGATACAGTTCGCACGGGATTCTGACTAATGGATAATTCTTCTGGGCTTGGTTTTTTTGACGGGCGTCTTCGGGCTGAAAACCTCTTCCTAGCTAATTTATCTATTATGGGCTGCCTCCCCGTAGTAGCATAATATTTGTAGGCATGAATATATAATGAGTCGGAGGTAATAGGCTTGAGATTGTCTGTGCAGGATTTCGACTCTTGTTGATAGAAGAGCATCGCCAAGTGCTGAAAACCATGTTGTGACCAAGATGGGCCCAGGATTGCAAAAAGCCTCCATTCATGGAGGGGGGACTTCTTGCTGTCCGGTTCTAAGCCGGCTTAAGCACTAAGGTGAGGGAGTAGGGCTCATGATGAATAAGGAAGCTGCTAAGTCTTGTTTAGGCTGGGAAGGTATTAATAATAGAATACTAATTGCTCATTTTATGACTAAAAAGTTCAGGGTATCAGTTATAGTAGTATACGCCCCTGTAGAACCGACTGACGCAGATATTAGTGACTCAGATGAATTTTACTTACAGTTACAGGAGCAAAAAGACAGGTTCCCAGGTAGAAATATGATGTTTTTACTGGGAGATTTTAACACCCAGGTTTGCAGAAATAGGGATAGATGGTATCCTAGCCTAGGTAAATTTGGTGTAGGAAAAGAAAACAGTAATGGACACAGACTTTTGCAATTTTGTAGGTATAACAAACTAGTTATAACCAATACGGTGCTTGGTCATAAGTTAACATGGTATTCACGTGATGGTAAGACAGCAAACCTTATTGATTATGTTATAGTAAACCGAAGACTGGCAGGATCAATACTAGATACTAGGGTATATAGGAGTGCCGTTATTGATGTTAAAAGTAAAGATCACCATCTAGTAGTGTCAAGGGTTAATTTAAAGCTGAAATATCGGAAGGGTAACTACCTCCCGGGAAGTTATGATGTTGGTAGACTCCAGGATGAGAATTTGAGAGAAACTTTCCAGGAACAGTTGAATACTAAACTTGAGTTTAAAATTTGATAATGTGGAAGATGGTTGGAATAACTTTAGAAAAATAATTTGTGAAGTTGCTGAAGGTGTCTTAGGGAAGTAAGCTAGAACTGCAGCTAAGAATATTAGTGAAAAAGCACTATGTTTAATAGAAAGGAGAAAGGACTTGTACAAGAATTATCTTAGTGATAGATCATATGAAAACAAAAGGAATATAAAGAAAGTGGAGAAAGTATTAAAATATGAACTAAGGAGGTGTGAAGTGGAGGCTATGGATAAAATTGCCGAGGATCTGGAAGATGCAGCTAGACGGCATAATAGTAAAATATTGTACTGGCATCTTAACAAATTTAGAGGGAGTAGTCAATGCGGACTTGGCCCAGTTAAAGATAGGAATGGGGCCGCAATTAGCGATAAGGAAAAAACTAAAGAGAGATGGGCCGAACATTTTGAGAATTTGCTTAACCGAGATAGAGTTGCAGGAAGAGATATAGAGGAAAATGAAAAATTTTGTGATACCTTGGATGTGAAGGAAGATTTGTTTTGATAGGAGGAATTAGCGACAGTACTAAAAGGATTAAAAAATAATAAGGCTCCAGGTACTGATAGGGTGGTAAATGAGTTTCTTAAATATGGTGGCTCTGAGGTTAGAAATAAGTTACTGAAGATTATGAATATGATTTTTGAAAAAGGGGAAGTACCTAACGATTTTTGGAAAACCTTAATTCAGCCACTTTATAAGAAAGGGGATAAAAGTGAATGTGGAAATTATCGAGGCATTAGTCTGGTCTCTCTAGGTAGTAAATTACTTAGTAATATGATACTTTTTAGACCGAGAGATGCCGTAAACAAAGATTTAAGAGAAGAACAATGCGGTTTTAGAAAAGGTAGAGGATGTGTCGACCAAATTTTCACTCTTAGGCTAATAATTGAGAAGTGCCTGAATTTTCAAACACCTTTGGTCCTCAGTTTTATAGATTATGAGCAAGCGTTCGATTCTGTTGATAGAAGAGCTTTAGTAAAGGTTGTATCCAGACAAATACATTAAAGCGATTAGTGCTTTGTACGAGAATAACACTGCTGCGGTTAAGGTAGGAAATGAGGTTAGCAGCTGGTTTTGTATTAAATCAGGAATTAAGCAGGGTTGTGTTCTATCCCCCTTTATATGGATTATTTTGAAGGACTTTGTCTTAAGGAGCACAGGAAAGGCAATGGGAGACCACGGAATCAAATGGGGAGGAAAAAGTCTCCTGGACTTAGATTATGTTCATGATTTAAGCATCCTAGATGAAAGTGTGAGCAAAATGAATGAAGTTTTAGAGTTTTGCGAGTTCAGGGTGCTAGAATAGGTTTGAAAATTAATGTTAAGAAGACTAAGTCACTAAGGCTAGGAATAAGGATGAAAAGGTGTCGTTGGGTAATGAAAAGATTGATCAGGTGGACAGCTTCACTTACCTTGGTAGTATTATTAGTAAAGATGGTGGGAGCAGAGAAGATGTTAAAATTAGAATAGCCAAGGCTCAGGGTGTCTTGTCACAGTTAAAAAAAGGTTTGGAAGAATAGGAAGATAAGTCTGCAAACCAAGATTAGAATATTAGAAGCTACAGTGATGACAGTGGTTAAATATGGCTCTGAAGCATGGGCGCTCCGAAAAGCGGAAGAAGATTTGCTAGATGTTTTCCAGAGAAATTGTTTAAGGATTGTTCTGGGTACCCAGCTGACTGACTGTATTTCAAACAATAGGCTATACAAAAATGTGGTTCAATACCGCTCTCTAGGGCTATAATGAAAGAAAGGTTGATGTGGCTAAGGCACATTGTGCGGATGAAGGATGACAGATTTCCGAAGATTGTTCTTTTCGGCCAACCGTCTAGGGCTAAACGGAAAGCAGGTTGTCCTCGTCTGGGGTGGGAGGACGTCATAAAGAAAGATTTAAAGGAAATGGGAACTTCGTGGGCGGGTGTAAAAAGGGACGATTTGAATAGATTGGGATGGAGGAGAAGCGTACGTAGCTGTGTTGGCCTCAGGCGGCTTGGTGCTGCAGTGAGTTGTTAGTAGTAGTAGTTAGGAATAAACATAACTTCCGATCTTAAGTATTACATGCTCACCAGTCACCATACAGTTGGTGAAAAAGGCAACCCTAACGTACAAATATTAAAATAATGACAAAATTTTGTTTTTCTTCGTACCAACTTTTAAACCTTTACTGTACTGTGCCTTTATTAAACCTCTTTTAGAGTGTGCTACCCAGGTATGCCATTTCGGTCTGACTCGGGAACAAGAAAGCCTAATTGGAAAGATTCAGAAACGTGCTCTTGTTATTATTTCCCGTGGCCCGGATATTCTGCATTTTGAATTACTAATTAAATTTGATTTAGTTTCGAGGTAAATTACAGGTAAATACAGGTAAATTACAGTCCCACCCCCTTGAACAACAAGAAAATCTCTTCTAATTGGGTAGCACTGAGCGACCTCTTTTTTTCTTCGTGGAACATTTACTGAAACATCATATAGAGCTGTTTAAGGGTTCATTTAAAAGCTAATTTTTATAGATATATTCTTATTAAAATTCGATTTGATAGCGCCACCCCTAAGTGCAATGTCACCCCAAAAATAGTACTTAGGGCACCTTTCTTGAAGTGGAAAGGCTAGAAGAAATAAAACGGGCACTGTCATCATCACAGTCAAAATAAAAACGTCTGGCGTTAACAGTACATGCTCCCTATTCCAACCTCCTCGTTATTTTTCATGAATTATCTGCCATGGGACATTATCTGCCCCATGTCTAATGGGGAGGAAGTAGATGTATTTTTAATATCAAGAGGGGGCAAATTTGAGGTAGAGGTAGCATGGTAGAATAGGTAGAATAGAGGAATACAATCAAAGAGAATTTTACAGCTTTAAAAAAGGTATGTTTAAAATCTAGGTGGGGGGAGGGAGAATGCAAGGGGAGGCCATAGCCACCCCTTCCCCACTATTGACGCCACTGGAACTAGTAGGCAACTGCAACGTCGTATAGAGCAGTATAAAGGCTAAGCTGAAAGCTATTGATTATTTGTAAATATCAACAAAATACAAATTTATATGGCTCAATGTTTCAATTGTTTATAAGAAATTGTATATAAGAATTTGTTTATTGCTTCAATTGTTTATAAGAAAAAAAAATACCAATTTATAAGGCTGTCAATTGTTTTTTACTGGCCATGAAATCAAGAAAAATTAATATACAATTTTAATTTTCTAAAGAAATCAAGGAAGATCGATATTAAGGAAAGTTCTAGTAATTCAGAGTTCTAAAAACAGGAAAATATCAAGAGCTGGTTTATTTGCAACCAAAATATGTTGCAGAAACTGCTTTGCAGCAAATTATATTGTTTGAAGTTTCAACTTCGCTCTTCATTTTCATCAGACCAACTTTGCTTTTAAAAACTAATTTTTTCCTATAATCATTCTCCGACAACATTCTCTGTAACTTTTTTTTTAGCTAAAAATTCAGCTATTTTGGCGGTTAGGGATGCCTTTAATTGAACCAAACAATTTTAACTCAAAATAAACAACATAGCATGGCTTCATGCACAACAGTCGGTCATCCAAAATAAAATAAAAAATTGTTTTTAATGTAGCTACATCATACATTTCTACCAGTCAAGATATATTGATAGATAAGGTCTGACAAACCTCTTTATTTCTTTTTTCTCTTGAGGTGTTGCCTTAACTTTCTATGCAACTTTTTGATTTAAAAATACATCTTACTACATTCTCTTATGCGAGTGCGAAAAGAAAGAGCTTCGTGGCGGAATCTGATGAGGTATTTATCTTTTATTGTATATATTTATTGCAGTGTAATTTTGAATAAATGAATATATCAAACTTGTTTATTCCATCTACTTTCCATTCAGTAGCCATTCTGTTCTCATTGAGTGAAAGTGGATTATAGCTATTTATGACAGAAACTAAGGATTAAAAGTTGACTTGATTTAAACTATATTCCAACGCTTGACTAATTGCATCTGTGTTACCTGTTTGTGGATATTTGCCAAGTGAAATACCAATTAAGGTAATCAGAGTACCATTTTTCATGGAATAAACTAAAGATTTCACTTCGTGGATTTTGTAGTATTTAAAGATGTCATACGTCAGTCAGTCGTCATTTGACAAATTTATTAATTTATTCAGAGAAAACTGGACAAGATAATTGCGTCTCAGGTGGAGTTTTCCAGCAAACTAGACTCAATTTCGGTGGAAGTTGCGTCGTTAAAAAGTGATGCAACAACCCGTGATTCACAAATAGTTGAACTAGAATCTACACTAGAGGAGCAGAAGCTTAAATCTGAAGCTCTAGAGAAACGATTGCTTGCTTTGGAAGTAAAAGACCGAAAGCTTAACTTGTTGATTCACGGATTACCGGAAGAAAAATCTAATGAAACGCCTGAAGTTTATGTGAAAAACCTTTTTGTGAATAAGCTAGGAATTGACGAGCCAGTAATGATAACGAAGTACTATCGCAGTACTTCTCGTTCGGCAAATATTACTGACTCCCGTCAACGCAAAAGTAAGCAAAACAAAGTGAAGCCTGTGCTTGTATCGTTAGGGTCCAAAAATGAGATCGTTAGGGTACAAAAAAAGTTCTCGTTCTGCTCGTTTTTTCTTTCCGCAGCAAACAAGCTTGTTGTTGCACTGTCGAGATTGGAGACACAAATGTCTGTATTGTTACTGTTTAATTTGGATCTAGTTCGGCGACCTTCTCACTCCTCGCATGCTGGGAATTATCTGAGGTACCACCACAAGGTACCACCTACTAAGAGCCTTTATACATTTTCAAGAATATTGATCTAGTCCTTCCTGTACATTCTGTCCTTTTCACACTAAAACAAATAAAAGAATTATTTCCATTGGCTTTAAATTCTAGTAACTTCCCTTTAGTTTCTTTTGTCCAGAATAATTATTGTTTAAGAAGAAGTTCAGCCAAATTACCTTGCCCTAGAATTCGAACTGAAAAATCAAGATTTTCTCCAAAAAATTCAATAATAAAGTTCTGGAATATTTATGAAAGTAATACAGATTCGCGTTTTTCTATTCCAGTTTCTAAAACTAAATTCAAACTATATCTAATAAGTAATTACAAATAATTATTTATTTATTTGAAGTCATGAAGGCCGGTGCTTTTGTTGATAAAAATTTAATTATGTAGTAATATATTGATTTGAGGTGTGGGCTATGAGTTCAGTGTGGTGTCTCATTTTCTTCGGAGTATATCTAATGTATTGTTATTTCTTTTCACCATTTGTTATTATCTTTTTTTTAAAGGGTGCCTGTTTTCTAGTATAACTCACTGTGTAGGCCCCCTCTAAATATTTTCTTTTCCATTGATTCATATTGTACAAGTGTTATATTTGTCTTGTAGTGATTTAATGAGAAATTAAAAGAACTTGAACTTGAACATACACAAAACCATATACTTCTATTTGATATAGCCAATAATAGCACACTGTATCAAGTTTCTGTCCCTAAGCTTCGATAGATTAAATAGCTTCGATGGATCCTTTAATAGGATTGCCCCATCATAGTCATACATTATAAGAAGAAACCTATAAGTAAAAATTTGAAATGTAATTCATTACCTCAATTGTAATCCTTTTACAGCGACTAGGATGCCTTGACAAAGCCATGAGAGCCTCACTATGTTTTCTGTGGATTACAAATTCAATATTGTTTTGAATCTTATGGCTGTTGATGAATGCTGCATACCAACTTTTACAAGTCTGACTGGCGGCTTCCACATCTCTGAAGTTTAGGTATCCATATAATATGCATATAAGCTAAAATGGTAGGCTATATATTAGACCACAAGATTGGCATGCAATATGTAATTTGCTATTTTTTATTGAATTAATGTTGATGACCACCCCTACACCTCATTCAGCACTGAGGAAGGTGAATGGGCTATGTCTCCCGTCACTCTTAGTTGACTTATTTGAAAACTTGATATAAACGTATTTTTCTTTATTATTATTTGAAAAAAGGCAGTTTCAACTATAAGTAAGGCGCATTATTAAAACTTAAAACGAAATGAAATTATTCCATATATGAGGGGGGCTGGCCTCTCCGCAACCCCTCATCTGTTAAGCTGAAGTTTTTTTTTTGTCCTTCATAAAGCTTTGATTCCAATTAAACTACCCTTGTGTGTTTCAGGAGTCGTTCTTAAGGAATTGGGACACAAAAGTCGAACTTTAGCGTAAAGAGCGATAAATTGAAGAGGAGACAGCCCCTCTCATAGATGCAATAATTCCTGTTCATTTTATACTTTGACGTTGCTCCTTACTCTCAGTTGAAAAAAAAACTTGGTTTTTCTCATTTTCGTTCCTTTTATTTCAAAAAGAAAGGCTTTTCTGTTGATCACTTTTTAAATCATTTTGGAAATCTCTCCCTCCCCCCTTTCTGTGGAAAATTTTACCAGGAAAATCCCCCCCCCCAAGTAGAAAGTATTATAGACCATTAGACGACTCATATTTTAGTTTGTGTTCTTTATGCCATAAATATAATCAATGAAGGAGCTAATTCTTCATCTTTAAGACTCTGCAGGATATTCACCTTGACTCGGCCTTGTCACCTTCTGAAGGGATCTTGCGGCCAAGTTTGGGACCACAAGACCACTATTTAAAAGCACCGGGGCACAGGACACATTACAACAACTGCTAACAGCCAGTTCACCTAAAAACGTTTTGATATGTATATTAAACTTAATGAATTTTACATATTTGGAATCAGCATAAAAACCAATTCTTTTGAAGTATCAATTGTTATCAAAATTCCTTTTAGAGTTTTGGTTACTATTGGGTCGAGTCGTTCTTTACCAATAATTAATTAAAAAAAAAACTTTTTCCACAAAATAAGTTTTTCAAAGAAAAGTAAAGAACTCCATTAAACAAAAATGAGCAAAAATAAAAATCAAATAATCTACCAAGCGTGAAACTACCACAAATCAGCATCGATAAATAAATGAAACCCAAAAACGAACAGAAATTACAATAAATAACCGAGTCAAACTCAAAACGAGCAGAAATTAACATAAGTTGGGCTCAAAACCCCTATGCCTTCCCAAGGCCAGATCATAATCTGCACTTTACTGAAAAAAATATAAACGTTTTTACTTTTATAACTTTAATAAATCAAATAATATTGAGATTTTGATTACTAAATATGCACATGACAGAAACTGACAATGCACATTTATTTGTATTTTTTCAGTTAATTTCTGTTCTTTAATTAATTTTTTAATTAAGAATTTTAATTAATTTCTGTTCGTTTTATATTGACATAGTCTTTTCAGAGAAAAAGAAAATAATACTTTAAATCTTTTCGTTTTTTTAAAGATTTATAGTTTGGCCTGCTATTTGTATGCTGGAGAAAAATTTTCAGCAATTTTTAACAACATACACCCTCTTAAAAATCTGGAGACAAATAGAAGCGTTTAATTTAGTTTCATACCTCGTCTAGTTGATCTGAAATGGAAAACTTGATGCCATTCGCAAAAAATTCTGTTTACTTTCTTTGATAGCCTGGATACACTTACGCTATTTTGATTTGGTTAAATCTTAAGAGCAGAAACAGCCCAAAAGTTTGAAATAAACCCTCAGTCGTTCTTGGGATACTGCTGAGATGCCTTATTGGGAATTAGCATTAACAGAGTGCATTTTGATTTAATCTTATGGCAACATTTAGTTTATAAACATAAAGTCAAATGGGAGGGTGGGCGTGGGAGGGGGATTAGTTTTCCTCCAATCACTTTTGACTATTAAAAAGGGCATCAGCCCTTTTTATTTTCAATCGAATGAGCCCTTTTCGAAGTTCCTACGACAACTCCTTCGATACAAAGTGCCGTGGTCTAAACAACAACAACAACAAAAAAATAATACATTATACCCACATTGATCTTTACTATAAAAATGTCAAGTCTTCCAATCACTTTCGACTATTAAAAAGGGCACTAAGCCTTTCGATTTCCAATCGAATGAGCCCTTTTTGAGTTTCTACGATAACACTTCCTATAAACACCTTATATGCCCCCAGGGCATAAATTGCAACTCTTGCCCTAAGGGCTGTGAGGGTGGTTGTCATCCTCTAAGGCCTAATTTCCAGACATTTCAACTACGTTAAACAAAATGGCTATCTCAAACTTTTGATTGGATATGTCTGGGAAAATGGTGGGCGTGAAAGGGGCGTTAGTCTTTCTCCAATCACTTTCAACAATTAAAAAAGGGACTAGCCCTTTCAATTTCTAATCAAATGAGCCCTTTTGAAGTTTCTAAGACAACGCTTTCAATAAAAACCTTATATGCCCCCAGGATATAACTTACAACCCTCGCCCTGAGGGCTGGGGGGGGGCGGTTGTCATCCTCACAGACCTGATTTCGATAACTTTCTACTACGTAACAAAATGGCTATCTGAAAATTTTGATTGGATGTGTTTGGGGGAATGGTGGGAGTGAGAGAGGGGTTAGTTACCGTCCAATCACTTCCAACTATTAAAAAGGGCACTAGCCCTCTAAATTTCCAATTGAATGAGCCCCTTTTGAAATTTTTACGACAACTCTATCATAAATAACCTTATATACCCCCAGGGCATACCTTACAACCTTCGCCCTGGGGACTCTGGGGGGTTTGTCATCCTTAAATACATAATTTCCAGAACTTTCAACTACGTTGAACAAAATGGTTAACTCTAAACTTTGATTGAATGTGTTTGGGGAAATGGAGAGCGTAATTACTCTCCCCTCACTTTCGACAATTAAAAAGGGCAATTTCAATTTCCAATCAAATGAGCCCCTTTTGAAACTTCTACAACAACTTTCTATATAAACCTTATATGCCCCCAGGGCATAACTTACAACCTTTGCACTGAAAGCTCTGATGGGGTTATCATCCTAAAAGACCTAATTTCCAGAATTTTCGAATACGTTGAACAAAATGGATATATCAATATTTTGATTGGATGTGTTTGGGGAAATGGTGGGCGCGAGAGGGGGGTTAGTTGCCCTTCAATCACTTTTGACTATTAAAAGGGCAATAGCCCTTTCAATTTTCAATTGAATGAGCCCTTTTGGATGTTTTTACAGCATCGCCTTCTATAAAAACTTTACATGCTCCCAGGCCATAACTTAAAACTCTTGCCCTGAGGGTTGTGGGGGGGGGGGATAGGTTGTCATCCTTAAAGTCCTAATTTCTAAAACTTTCAACTGCGTTGAATAAAATGGCTATCTAAAAACTTTGATTGAATGTGTTTGGGGAAAAGGTGGGCGTGAGACGGGGGTTAGTTGCCCTCAAATCACTTTCGACTATTAAAAAGGGCACTAGCCCTTTGAATTACCAATCGAATGAGCCCTTTTTCAAGTTTCTACGATAAACATTTCAATAAAACCTTATATACCCCCAGGGCATAACTTATAGCCCTTGCCCTGAACACTGTGGGGGGAGTGTCCTGCTCTAAGGTATAATGTCCTGAACTTTAACTGCGTGGAACAAAATGGCTATTTCAAAATTTTGATTGGATATGTTTGGGGAAATGGTGGGCGAAGAAGGGGTGTTAGGTGCCTTCCAATCACTTTCGACTACTAAAAAGGGCACTAGTCATTTCAATTTTCAATCGAATGAGCCCTTTTTGAAGTTTCTACGACGACGCGTTCAGAAAAAAACCTATATGCCCCAAGGATATAACTTACAACCCTTGCCCTAAGGGCTGTGGGGGACTGTCCTCAAAAACATAATTTCTATCTGGAAATCAACAACACTGAGCAAAATGGCTATCTAAAAATTTTGATTGGATGTTTTTGAGGAAAAAGTGGGGGAGAGAGGGGGGCTAGTTGCCCTCAAATCACTTTCGACTATTTAAAAGGTCACGAGACCTTGGAATTTCAAATCGAATGAGCCCTGTTTCAAGTTTCTACGATAAAGATTTCAATAAAAACTTATATGCCCCAAGGGCATAACTTATAACCCTTGCTCTGAAGACTGTGAGGGGAGTGTCCTGCTCAAAGGTATAATTTCCTTAACTTTAAGTGCGTGGAACAAAATGGTAATTTCAAAATTTTGATTGGATGTGTTTGGGGAAATGGTGGGCGAGGAAGGGGTGTTAGTTGCCTTCCAATTACTTTCAACTATTAAAAAGGGCACAAGCCATTTCAATTTCTAATCGAATGAGCCCTTTTTGAAGTTTCTACGACAACGCTTTCTATAAAAACTGTATATGCCCCCAGGGCATAACTTACAATCCTTGTCCTGAGGGTTGTCATCCTCAAAGACCTAATTTCCATAACTTTAAACTACGTTGAACAAAACGGCTATCTTAAAATTTTGATTGGATGTGTTTGGAGAAAAGGTGGGCGTGAGAGGGAGTTAGTTACCGTCCAATCACTTTCAACTATTAAAAAGGGCACTAGCCCTTTGGATTTTCAATCGAATGAGCCTTTTTTGAAGTTTCTATGACAACGCCTTCTATAAAAATCTTATATGCCCCAGGGCATAGCTTACAACCCTTGCCCCGAGGGTTGTGGGGGAGTGTCCTCCTCAACAACATATTTTCTACCTGGAAATCAACTACGCTGAACAAAATGGCTGTTTCAAAATTTTGATTGGATGTGTTTGGGGGAATGATGAGCGTGGAGGGGGGGGGGGCTAGTTGCCCTCCAATCACTTTCGACTATTAAAAAGGACACTAGCCCTTTGGATTTCCAATCGAATGAGCCTTTCTTGAAGTTTCTACGACAACCCCTTCTATAAAAAAAACTTATATGCTCCCAGGGCATAACTTAAAACCCTTGCCCCGAGGGTTGTAGGGGAGTGTCCTCCTCAAAAACATATTTTCCATCTGGAAATCAACCACGCTGAACAAAATGGCTATCTTAAATTTTGATTGGGTGTGTTTGAGGGAATGATGGAATGATTTTAATTTCTATTCATTTCAGGTTTCATTTATTCTTTAATAGTAATTTCTTGTCGTTTTGAGTTTGAATTAATGTGGGACCTACTCTTTACTTTTCTGTGAAAACTGCTTCCTCAATATTTTGGGGGAAAATTCAATTGAACATTGAAATTTCTGGTGCCCCTTTGAAGAAAAAAAAGTAGTTGGAGGGCAACCAGCCGCCCCCCCCAGCCCAATATTTCCCCAAACACAACCAATCAAAATTTTGAGATAGATATTTTGTTCAACAGAGTTGAAAGTTTCAGTAATTATATCTTCAAAAATGTCGACCCCCAACAGCCCCCAAGGCAAGGGCTATAAGTTATACTAGCTGCGCGTTAGTAGTATCAAACAGTTTGTGGTAACAAACTGTAAATAAGGAGCAACCCGGCTCTATAGTAACCAATACTCTAAAAACCAGAATTCTGATACCAATAGATATATCAAAAGAATTGGATTTTCATGCTGATTTTAAATATATAAGTTTTATTAAGTTTAGTTATACCCATCAAAGGTTACAAACCTAAGAAAATTTGCCTGATTTTCAAAAAAGGGGGAAATGCTTCCTAAAATTCATATAATCTTAATTAAAATCACACCATCAGATTCAGCGTATGAGAGGTTTCAAGATCCTATCTACAAAAATGTGGAATTTTGTACTTTCGCCAGAAGAAAGATCACAGATGCATGTTTATTTATTTTTTTATATCACTGGTGATCATATCGACCCAGTAGGCCTAGAAAGTCGGGAGAGGGCTTACTCTAACTGAAATTATAAGTTCTAGTTTCCTTTTCAAGTGACCGAAAAAATTGGGCGGCAGCTAGCCCCCCTCCCACGCCCCTTTTTTCCCAAAATCGTCCGATCAAAATTCTGAGATTGCTATTTTGTTCAGCATAGTTGAAAAGCCTAATAACTATGTCTTTGGGGATAGCATGACCCCCATAGCCCCTGGGGAAAGGTCTTTAAGTTATAGAATTTGCCCATTGTTTACATATAGTATTTGTATACTAATAGTATTTTGGGAAGTATGCATACATTTCTTGAGGGGGGGAGGAGAGGACAATTTTTTTGCTGGGGGGGGGACTTTGCATAGGACTTTGCATAGGGAGAATTTTCCATGGAGACAGAATTTACCAGGAGGTGAACTTTCAGGGGAAATTGTATCCTGGGGGAATTTGCCCGAATTCCAATACAAAATTTCTTTATACATCTTGCTTTCTCTTTGCTGACTCAATTTTACGCGTAGAGGTGTTAAGGGTAATTTTCCCGGGTAACTTTTCATCAGGATTGAATTGTTCAGAGGATATTTTCCGTCGGAAGGGGGATTTTTCCGTGGAGGTGGAGCCAGATTTCCTGGCGTTATCTTAAAAACGACCAGAAAGTAAATAAAAAAAAGAAAGTGTTTTCAAGTGAAAGTAAGGAGCAATATTAAAACTTAAAACGAACAGAAATTATTACGTATACGAAGGGGTTTGCCCCCTCTTCAATCCCTCACTCTTTGCTCCAAAGTTTAAATTATGTTCCAATTCTTTAAAAACGACTCCTAAAACGCAAGGGTCGTTTAATTAGAACAAGGGTCGTTTAATTAGCGTGAAGACCGAGGAGTTGTTAATTTCTGTGTTTTTTGCCTTTCATAAGTGTGTTTTCTGAAAGTTATGGTTTCTGTGTTAAGTTTTGGTATTTTGTGATATCAGAGAGTTTAGAACTCATGATTTGGCCTTTACCAAGTCTGGTTTCTTAGACTTTCATAAGTGTTTTGTCTGAAAGTTATGATTTGCAATTTTAAGTTTTGGCAAAATTATTAAATATTAATATCAATAATTATTTAATTAATAATAATATTTAAAACATTCATAATTACTAAAATAATAAAAAAAAAACTTTCAAAAAAAAGTTTCTTAAAGAACAGTAAAGAGTCATAACAAACTTGAGAGCAGTAGAAATATAGTACCAAGGCAAGGGGTACCTGTTGTTCTTTTTGGACCCCCTGAATGGTCAAGAAGTAGCAGTTACAGTCAGTACTGCAAGTTGTCACAGTTGCAATTGCAGCCAGTAGCATTGGCAGCCGCAGTACTAGGATTTGCAGTGGCCTTGAAAGTTTAATGTTAATATCGTTAACCATTCCTAAAATATTGAAGATATGCCTCTTTGAAAACGTGTATGCTGATACTTTCTTTTGATATAGCTCAATATACCCCTCAACATTCCCTGAAATTTCACCTAAATACTATTAGCCTTTTTGGACAGGATCAAACATTTCTAAACCCTATGCTTTCTAAAAGCTAGAATATAATTGTACTTTCAAGGAGGCACATTTGTGCCTCTATAAAGAGGCGACCCACCACAATGTTAAGCGATTTCAGGTCCTAGAGGTCGCAGAGAGACGGCGGCAATCGCATTTTGTAGCCCAAGCTCAAACTAAGAAACTTGCAAAATTTCATCCTCCTCCGACTTTATCTTCATGGGGTAAACTGGGCCGGAAGTTTGGACCCTCCCACCACAGCCCCCCTTTAACGTTGTCCGATTGGGCTGAAATTTAGAGGTTAAGCTTTCCTAGGGCCAGGGAGCTTATCTTCGAAATTTCAGCTCAATCTGATCACTCCTTCCCTGTTTTCAAAAAAACAAATATAGCCACTTAAAATTCATTTCTTTTTTTTTCTTAGCCATGCCTACGGGCCACAGTTGGCAACGGATCCGGTTGAATGAGGACTCATTCGAAGCAGAATTCGACCTGTTAGGGCCTTTTGATATTTTAAGACCGAAAAAATTATCCCCCGAATTTACATTTACGAAAAACCTTGTTTTCCTATATTAGCCCATGTTAATTTTTCCCACCACAACCCCCCTTTAACGTTGTCTGATCGGGCTGAAATTTAGAGGATAAGCTTTCCTGGGGCCTGGGAGCTTATCCTCGAAATTTCAGCTCAATCTGATCACTCCTTCCCTGTTTTCCAAAAACCAAATATCAAGTTTTGCTTGCGTCAAAAAGATTCCCCTTACTAAAAAACAATTTCAATTATGTCTCTTTAGTGCAGCGGTGAGACTCCTGGATGTCAGGCGGAAAACCCGGGTTCGATTCACCGTTAGATAAAAGTTTTTATATACTGAATTTAAATTTAAAAAAAAACTCGGTTTCTTTTTTAAATTATTTGAAAAAAATTACGTTTTCTAAAGAGTTAAAGAGGCTGAGTTACAAGGTCAATCCTTAAAACATATATATATATATACATATATATATATATATAAACTCTAATATATATATATATATATATAAACCTTAAAACATATCGTCGACCCTTATATATATATATATATATATATATATATATATATATATATATATATATATATATATATATTATATATATATATATATATATATATATATATATATATATATATATATATATATATATACTTTCGACCACTGTATATATAATTAGCAGTATGATCTTTCCCTATCTTAATCATTATAAAACCCGGATTGAGTGCTCCAGAGAACGTATAAACATAAGCGACATTAGATCTGTTCACGGGTCGACAAGTCAGATATATATATATATATATATATATATATATATATTATAATATATATATATATTATATATATATATATATATCTATATATATATATATATATATATATATACACTTCGACCACTGTATATATAATTAGCAGTATGATCTTTCGCTATCTTACCCATTATAAAAACCCGGATCGAGTGCTCCAGAGAACGTATAAACATAAGCGACATTAGATCTGTTCACGGGTCGACAAGTCAGATATATATAAAATATATATTATATATATATATATATATATATATATATATATATATATATATATATATATATATATATATATATATATATATATATATATATATATATATATATATATATATATATATATATATATATATATATAATATATATATATATATATATATATATATATATATATATATATATATATATATATATATATATATATATATATATATAATATATATATATATATATAGATATATATATATATATATATATATATATATATATATATATATTATATATATATATATAGATATATATACTGCCGAAAACTTTACGAAAAAGAAAGTTTTTTTAAAGAAAAGTAAAGGCCATATTAAACTTAAGATCAGTAGAAATAGAAGCCCACAATAACTTGTGATTGTAGATTGTTAAGTTGTGATTATATGAGTTTGAGAAAATGGCGGGCGTGATAGGGGGGTTAGTTGCCCTCCTTAAAAACCTAATTTCCCAAACTTTCAACTACGTTGAACAAAATGGCTATCTAAAAATTTTGTTTGTGTTTGGGGAAAAGGTGGGCGTGAGAGGGGGGTTAGTTGCCCTCCAATCACTTTCGACTATTAAAAAGGGCCCTTTGAATTTCTAATCAAATGCGCCTTTTTTCAAGTTTCTACAATAAAGCTTTCAATAAAAACATTATATGCCCCCAGGGTATAACTTATAACTCTTACTCTGAGGGGGGGTTATCATCCTTGAAGACCTAATTTCCAGAACTTTCCACTACTTTGAGCAAAATGGCTATCTCAAAATTTTGATTGGCTGTGTCTGGATATATGGTGGGCGTGGAAGGGTGTTTGTTGCCTTCCAGTCACTTTCGACTGTTAAAAAGGGAACTAGTCATTTCAATTTCCAATCGAATGACCCCCTTTTGAGGTTTCTACGACAACGCTTTCTATGAAAACCTTATTTGCCCCCAGGGCATAACTTATAACCCTTGCCCTGAGGGCTGTGGGGGGGTTGTCATCCTCAAAGCCCTAATTTTCAGAACTTTCAACTGCGTTGAACAAAATGGCTATCTCAAAATTTTGATTGGATGTGTTTGGGGGAAAGGTGAGCATGAGAGGGGGGTTAGTTGCCCTCCAATCACTTTGACTATTAAAAAGGGCACTAGCCCTTTCAATTTTCAATCAAATGAGACTTTTTTGAAGTTTCTACAACAACGGTTTCTATAAAAATCTTATATGCCCCCAGGTCATAACTTACGACCCTTGCCCTGAGGGCTGTGGGAGAGTGTCCTCCTCAAAAACATAATTTCTGTCTGGAAATCAACTATGCTGAACAAAATGGCTATCTCAAAATTTTTATTGGATGTGTTTGGGGAAATCGTGGGCGTGAAAGGGGTGTTAGCTGCCTTCCAATCACTTTCGACTTAAAAAGGGCACTAGCCATCTCAATTTCCAATCGAATGAGCCCTTTTTCAAGTTTCTACAACAACGCTTTCTATGAAAACCTTATTTGCCCCCAGGGCATAACTTATAACCCTTGCCCTGAGGACTGTTGTGGGGTTGTCATCCTCAAAGACCTAGTTTCCAGAACTTTCAAATACGGTGAACAAAATGGCTATCTAAAAATTTTAATTGGATGTGTTTGGGGGAAAAGTGGTCGTGAGAGGGGGGTTAGTTGCCCTCCAATCACTTTCGACTATTAAACAGGGCACTAGCCCTTTGAATTTCCAATTGAACGAGCCTTTTTGAAGTTTCTATGACAAAGCTTTCCACAAAAACCTCATATACCCCCAGGGCATAACTTACAACCCCTGCCCTGAGGGCAGTGGGGGGGGGGTGTCCTCCTCAAAAACATAATTTCTATCTGAAAGCTTTCAATAAAAAAATTGAATGCCCCCAGGGGATAACTTATAACCCTTGCTCTGAGGGGGGTTATCATCCACAAAGACCTAATTTCCAGAACTTTCCACTACTTTGAACAAAATGGATATCTCAAAATTTGATTGGATGTGTTTAGATATATGGTGGCCGTGGAAAAACCTTATATACCCCCAGGGCATAATTTACAACTCTTACCCTAAGGTCTGTTAGGGTGGTTGTCATCCTATAAGACTGAATTTCCAGAACTTACACCTATGCTGAACAAAATGGCTATCTCAAAATGTTGATTGGATGTGTTTGGGGAAATGGTGGGCGTAAAGGGGTGTTAGCTGCCTTCCAATAACTTTTGACTATTAAAAAGGGCATTAGCCATTGCAATTTCCAATCGAATGAGCCCTTTTCGAAGTTTCTATGACAACTCCTTTGTTATGAAGTGCCCAGGTATGAAAAAAAAGTAATACATTGTGCCAACATCATTCTTTACTTAGGCAGCGCGATTGCGCTGTGTATGATAAGGCAAATTTTCTCAGGCTCGTAACCTTTGAGGGGTAAAACTAAACTTAATGAAACTTACATATTTGAAATCATCATAAAAATATGATTCTTTTAATATATCTATTGCAGTTTGTTACCACAAGCTGTTTGATTTGTTACTACAAATTGTTTTATATACCTTATTTAGCAACAATACAACAAGCAGTATTATAACTTGCAGAACATTCATTCCATTTTTAGTACTTTTCAGTAATGAGCTATATATTATTTATAGGCTATGTTATCCATTTACTAATTTTTTCTCTTATGCACTTCATATGGAAAAAGGCAGTCCAAGAAACCTGGAAGAGGGCTAATTTGATTGAATAAAAAGTTTGAAATCGGTATTGCGGATATTAATATAGATGAATAAATAGTTCTTAAAACGAGTCAAAACTAAATTGGATATTTATGTCTTAAGAGAATTTAAGCTTTAGTCTACCAAAAATAAAATATATTATTAACATTTTCTTGTATTTATAAACTTGAAAAATGAAAAAAAAATAAGGGTTAAATAAAATACTGAATTGCTGAGGTTTCCAGAAAATAATACCATTATATAATAAACATTCAGTTTATTTTCACTAGCTTCTTCCATTCAATTTGATTACATAGAGATTAATTTATTATTTGTTGTTTATGTTTTGAAAAATTAAAGCACACTCTTCAATTGTTTTCAATAGAACACAACTAACACAATTGGCTTTAGAACTTCTGCAATTAGGGAAAGAGGACAGTACCCAAAATTCTTTCTGTAGTAATTTTAGTTTGTTTTAGTTTGACTTGAATATTCAATTCAGTTTTTACTTGTTTTAAGATTTTCATATTTATCTACATCAATATCTGTTATCTTTATGTTTGATATGATTATTTATCTTAATTACTATTCATTTTGGGTTTCATTTATTTGTTGATAGTAATTTCTTGTTGTCGGGGATTTTGGCAGATGTTTATGTCAGTTAAATATCTATTGTTCATTGAGATGAAGCTTTCTGATGTTGTTAAAGGGATAAAAAAATTTAAATCTATTGCTATAAATCAATTGATATGACCTTCACAAAGGCACATTTTTTCTTACACATGTACTTTGATTGTTTGCAAATCTGTCATTGATTATTTTTCAACACAGATGGCGTAGCATGAGTATTGCATTCGCTATTTTATATTATTACGATTGTAAGGACCGGAATGGTTTTAAAATGATGGAAAAGGAATGGCCCACTATGGGCCAAACCGCCTCCCCCTCCCCTCCAAAAAAACACAACTTATTAACAATATTTTATTTAAAAACTTATGGGAGCCTTTGTTGGCAGTTGTCCTTTGTTATGTCATAAGGTTTCCAGGCAAATCAATACAATTTTGCATTTCTGGTGTAGTTTGAATTGTCTTTAGATTTGCCATTTTCTAAGTTTGGTTTCTTAGACATTTGTAAGTGTGTAGTCTGAAATTTAAGGTTTGCTTTCTTAAGTTTTGGTATTTTCTGGCCAGACTTGTCTGGAACTGATGATTTGGCCTTTTCCAAGTTTGGTTTTTTAGCCTTTCATAAGTGTATTGTACAAGTTATGGTTTGCTATTTCAATTTTTGGTATTTTTTGGTCTGACTTGTCTGGAACTGAAGATTCGGTATTTTCCGAGTTTGATTTCTTAGCCATTGATAAGTGTGTTGTCTGAAAAGAATAGTTTTCTATGTTAGAATTTGGTATTTTGTGGTGTGACTTCTCTGGAACTGATGATTTTGCCTTTCCAAGTTTGGTTTCTTAGCCTTTACTAAGTGTGTTGACCAAAATGTATGGTTTGCTAAGTAAGTTTTGGTATTTTGAGCTTTTGGTAATTTGTGGATTGACTTTTGGAATTTGTGGAACTGATGATTAGGCATTTTCCAAGTTCGGTTTCTTAGTCATTCATAAGCGTGTTGTCTGAAACTTATGGTTTGCTTTTGAAGTTTTGGCTTTTTTTTGGTTTGATTTGTCTGGAACAGATGATTAGGCTTTTTCTAAGTTTGCTTTCTTATCCTTTCATAAGTCTGTTGTCTGAAATTTATGGTTTGCTATGTTATGCTAGCATGCTTGCTATGTTTGCATTGGTTTGCTATGGTTTGATATGTTGTTTTGGTATTTTTATGGTTTGACTTGTCTGGAACTAACGAACTGAAGATTCGGTATTTTCCGAGTTTGATTTCTTAGCCATTCATAAGTGTGTTGTCTGAAAAGAATATTTTTCTATATTAGAATTTGGTATTTTGTGGTTTGACTTCTCTGGAACTGATGATTTTGCCTTTCCAAGTTTGGTTTCTTAGCCTTTACTAAGTGTGTTGACCAAAATGTATGGTTTGCTAAGTAAGTTTTGGTATTTTATGCTTTTGGTAATTTGTGAATTGACTTTTGGAATTTGTGGAACTGATGATTAGGCATTTTCCAAGTTCGGTTTCTTAGTCATTCATAAGTGTGTTGTCTGAAACTTATGGTTTGCTTTTTGAAGTTTTGGGTTTTTTTTGGTTTGATTTGTCTGGAACAGATGATTAGGCTTTTTCTAAGTTTGCTTTCTTATCCTTTCATAAGTCTGTTGTCTGAAATTTATGGTTTGCTATGTTATGCCAGCATGCTTGCTATGTTTGCATTGGTTTGCTATGGTTTGATATGTTGTTTTGGTATTTTTGTGGTTTGACTTGTCTGGAACTAATGATTTGGCTTTTTCCAAGTTTGATTTCCTAGAATTTCATAAGTGTGTTGTCTGAAAGTTAGGGTTTGCCATGCTCAGTTTTGGCATTTTGTGGCTTGACAGGTTTCTTAGCCTTTCATAACTATGTAGTCCAAAACTCGTGGTTTACTATGTTAAGTCTTGGTATTTTATGGATTGACTTGTCTGAAACTGATGATTTGGCCTTTTCTAAGTCTAGTTTTGTAACCTTCCACAAGTGTGTTGTCTGAAAGTTATGGTTTGTTATGTTAAGTTTTGGCAATTTTTGGTTTGACTTGTCTGACACTGTTGGTTTGGACTTTTCTGAATTTGGTTTCTTAGTCTTTTGTAGGTGTGTTGTCTGAAAGATATGGTTTGCTATGTCAAGTTTTGTTATTTTTGTGGTTTGACTTCTCTAGAACTGATGTGTTGTCTGAAACTTATGGTTTGCTAAGTTAAGTTTTGGTATTTTGGGGTTTGACTTGTCTGGAACTGATGATTTATCTCCCCAGTCCAAGTTTAGTTTCTTAGCCTTTTGTAGGTGTGTTGTCTAAAAGTTATGGTTTGCCAAGGTTTGCCTGAACCTTATGGTTTGCTAAGTTAAGTTTTGGTATTTTGTGATTTGACTTCTCTGGAAATGATGATTTGGCATTTTTCATAACCTTTTATAAGTGTATTATCTGAAATTTATGGTTTTCTTTGTTAAGTTTTGGTATTTTATGGTTTGACCTGTCTGCAACTGATGATTTGGTCTTTCCTCAGTTTTGTTGCTCAGCCTTTCATAAGCGTCTTGTCTGAAAGTTATGATTTGCAATGTTAAGCTTTGGTACAATTATTAGATATTATTAATTATTTAATTAACAATAATATTATAAATATTTATAGTTATTAAATTAATAATAATAGTTAAAATATTCATAATTATTAAAAATAATTAAAAAACAAACTTTACAAAACAAAGTTTCTTAAAGAAAATGAAAAGGCCATATTATACTTAAGACCAGCAGAAACATTTCAGGCAAAGGGCAGATACTGTTCTTTTTAAATCCCCTTAACAATGGTCAAGCAGTTACAGTTACAACTGCAAGTTGTCACAGTTGTACTTGCAGCAATAGTAATAGTAGTATTTGTAGCAGCCCTGAAAGTTTCATATCAATACCTTTAGCTATTCCTAAGATAATGCAGAGTTTCTTTTGACATAGCTCAATATACCCTCAACATTCCCTGAAATTTCCCCTAAATACTATTAGCCTTTTTTGGACATACCCATGATTAAACATTCCCCCCTTTCCCAGTGATAAATCCTGCATGTAAAATGGACAAATTGCATAATTTACATTCCCTGCCCTAGGAGCTGTGGGGACATGGCATCCCACAAGGCATAGCTATTAAATATTGCAACTACATAAAATGACATTTTAAGATTGCTATCAGTGTTAAGAAGGCCATCTAAAAGGGAAAGAGGAAGGGGCTGGTTGCACTCTGTTCCTTTTATAACATACCTTTAAAGGTTCAAATTGGCTTTTCCTTAGACATCACTGTTGTGCCCTTTTGACAACCCACCTGCAAATAATGTTTTGATTCTGCTAGCCATCCCCCTCAACATTTTTCATACCTAAATAGTCTTAGCCTTTTTGGAGGCTCAGGATCAAACATGCCCTCTTTTCCCAAAACACAACCTTATATATAGGCTTAACAGTGAGAAAATTATATACCTTAAACATTTGTCCCAGGGCTCTGGGGTTTAAGTCATTTCAGAAGCAAAGTTATTTGACTTTTTGAACAAGATGGCTATTTCATAATTTTGATCAGTTATCTTTGGAGGGAGGGTTGCTAAAAAAGGAATTGGAACAGAAATGATTGTCCCTTGACCACTTTTTGACATCCTCTTCAACCTGCCCTGAAAGTTTAAACATTTTAAACTAAACTGTTCTTGAGATATTCCAGATGTGCATCTTTGATAATCTGGGTACACATGGTATCTTTTGATTTAGTTCAACATATCACTCAATGTTCTTCAAAGTTTCACTTTAATACCCTTGGCCTTTTCAGATACACCCAGAAAAAACATTTCCCCTATACCTAATGATAAATTCTGCATGCAAACAATGGAAAATTATAATATACATAATTTATAATCCTTGCCCTGGGAGCTGAGGAGGGGGGGGCATTGCATCCCCACAGACACATCTACTAGACCTTTTGACAAGTTTAAACAAAATAACATTTTAAAATTTTTATCAGTGTTGTGCAGCAGGGACACCTAAAAAGGGTGAAGAGGGAGAAGGGGACTAGTTACCCTCCAATGCCTTTTCAACTTCCCCTCAACATATCTTAAAACTTTTAACTTAATAACATCAGCCTTTTCTTAAATATTGCTGAGAAAAATTGGTAAATTTGCAGGTGGCAAACCAAAAGCTACCAAATCTGCCAACAGGCCTAGCTGTTGCCCAAACCAAATCTGCCCTAGGCCATGAAAACAGCCAAGTAGCATTGCTACTATGCTACCCCACTTTTTAGACAGTACCAACCACATTTTCTATATGAAGTGCATCTCTGGAAAAGATCTTTAATAAATAACAATAGTTAATCCCAATACTTTCTTCCAGGCCAGAGACTATGAATTATTTTATTTGGCCTCCAAGTAAACATTGGATAACTTGACTTGCAAGCACTGAAACCTGCTGTATATTCAGCCAGTCTAACTGGGAATTTTTACTGATAAAGTCTTTTTTTTATATTTGCAATAAGTTGTGAGATGGCCAAATTGACCTCATTCTTTAATTTTGACTGCAACAACTTTCTCTGTAACTCCTTTTTGAGGAGATTGATAAACTCTTTTTAAGGGGAAATTCATTTTGAAAAATTGATTTTTTCCAGAAGCAATATCAATCCTCATTCAAGCAAAAATTTTCATCAGCCAGCCAAAAAATGTGACTCCAACTGTAGAATTACTAGGGGATAGAACATAGGTTAAAATAACTCCAAGGCTTAGAGTTGAGTTTAATGTCACAAGGCTCAAAGTACTAAATAAACCTGTTAAAAGTCAAGCCAAAAAAAGTAAAAACAATTTGGACTCACTTGATAATCATGTTTTGACAACATCTAGTTATGTGTTTAATATTTGTTTATATCTGGAACTATCCTTAAAATGTACCCTACTTATCCCACCTCTCCTCTGATGGATAAGCATTCATAAGCCAACCCATAATTAATTATTTGTTTGTTGTTCTTTTGATTGATGGATGTGTTGTAAAGTCTGTCACTTTGTGTAGACTCAATATATCCAGTATAACCTCATTGATTGTACACCTATTCAGACACCTGCCCTCTCACAATACAATAATTGCTTCTGTTGCAAACAGTATCTTGAGCCCTTAAAGGGGCCCTGGAGGTATTTCATATGAATTTTGAAAGAGCATAAAAAAAGCATCAAATGATGTTTTCACTTTTATCCTAGCTAAATTATATGGCCCATTGCAAATTTACCTTGAACTTCATACCCCCACCCCCTAATGTGCAAATATATCCCCTGAATTGGAATTTAACCTTAATTGTCAACAGAAAAGTTTCAAATTGCAAAATTCAGCACTATTTTTGTTGACAGCATTTGAAAAACTTGAAATGGTAGGAAAACGGTTTGAATGAAGTTGCCTAATAAATGAGGTTTGAATAGTTATAAATAAGTATTTTTGGAATATATTACACTTGAAAAACTTATTTATAAACAGGTGATAAGTTTTTCACCACTTCTCAATAACTTAACTATTGTTGATAACTTCTTTGTGTGGTTACAAAATGAAACACCTTTGGGGTTCTTTAAGGGCTGAAGATGCGATTTGCAAAAGAAGCAATTAGCCTATAGTCAGGGGCAAATCTCCACCATTTTTATTGGGGGGGGGGTGCAAGAGGGGTCAATATCTTGATATTAAAAGGGCATGGGATGTATAGTATTTTCTCTCTCTACATTATTAGGGGGGCAACTGCCCCCCCCCCCCTTGCCACCCCCAAACAATGCCCCTGCCTCTAGTATTATGAAAGAGCATACAAAAAGCATCAAATAAAATTTTCACTTTCATCTAAGCTAAATTATTGTGCCACCTGCAAATTTACCAAATTTTCTAAGCTACAATTTTTTCTTGTATTTACCTATTCACAACTTAATATTTTATAGGATAACAAATAGACTAGGCTAGGATAACTTTACAGCCCAAAATAAGTGTATAAAATTGCAAGTGCTATTGTCAAAGGTAGGGTTGAGACCAGAGGTGTAACTTCATCAAAATCTTGGGGGAAGGGGCAAAGTTGGAGCTGATTTTCCCAAACCAAATGAAAAATCAGCAATATAGCCTAGGCTAGTAAGTAAAATTAAGGCAAAATTATAGGCCACTCAGGAAAATTGATCTGTTTCTGAAGATACTTAAATTAGCCTATGTGAGCCTAGGCCTATCTTAGTTTTCACAAGATTTTTGAAGACACTAAATTTCAGCTAGGGGAGAGCAGCCCCCCCCCCCAGCTCTATAGTAAATTACGCCCCTGGTAATACCCAAGTCTAACTCGTATGTATTGCCCCTCACCTCTTCTGGTAAAAAATTCCAAAGTCCTTCCATACTTGAGCTTCTGAACAAAGAGTATTGGTGACTCATTTCTGACTTCCGGTACTAAGAAGAAATTTTATCACCGAGCAGGGTTGCCGAGTTTTTGATGCATGAAATGTCCCGTGAGCATCTAAAAATGTGTTATTTCTAGCCAAATTATGTCCGTATTTTGTGTATAATATGCCCACAATATGTCCATCTTGAAATCTCAGAAACTTATGACTTGTAAACCTCTATCAAAGTGGCCATTGAACATCCAGTATAGTGAAACTGAAAAAAATGATTTAATACAACCATACAATATAAACTAGTGCGAAAGCACAAAACTCATACAACATGTAAACAGTATAAACAAAACTACTTGTGGGAGCTTAAGGTTTATCTTTCAATGAAAATTCCTCTTGGAAAGTATGGTCGGCATGAGGGTAAGCATTTTCACTTCCTTTTGTAGCTTTTGCCAATTAAATTACCTTTTGCATAGGTCATAAGGTATAATCCAGGAGTTAAGGGCCGTTGCAGGTCTTCCAATAAGTGGGGTTGCCCTCCAATCCCTCTTGGCTCTTAAAAATAGCACTAGAACTATCAATTTCCAATCGAATGAGCTTCTTCTAAAGTTTCTGCAACAACTCCTTCTGTACAAAGTGCCTTGGTCAGAAAAAAAACAGACAAAATAAATAAATAAAACATTGAGCTTACATGGCTTTTTACTTCAGCAGTGCTATTACATTACATATTATTTCTGAAAATTTCAAGTTCACATTATTATAAGAATTTATATCTGCTGATTATATTTCTGGATTACTACATGTTCAATCGACTATTTTGAACAAAATGGCTTTCTCACAATTTCAATTAAATATATTTGGGGAAAAAAGGGCGTCAGGGGTGGATGGACTAATTGCCCTCTTATCACTTCTAACTGCTAAAGGGGATATGGAACTTTTTATTTCAAATCAAATGAGCCTTCTTTAAAGTTTTCACAATCACACTTTTCAAAAGAACATTACATGCCCCTGGGGCATAAGTTACAACACTTACCCCCTAACTCTGGTGGTTCTGTCAACCCCAAAGGCCTTGTTAAATGACTTTTGTTCTTTTTTTTAACATAATTTACATCCAAAAATTTCTATCAGATAAATGAGGGGAAAAAAAGACAAGGGGGTGTCTAGTCGCCCTCTGATGACTTTTGACTCTTAAAAGAGCCACTAGAAATTCTCATTTTGAATTCAGTAAGTCCCCTCTGAAGTTTATACGGCCACCCCTTCCATAAAAACTTATATATTAGTACTGGGCAACTAGTAAAACTCATAGCCCATGTCCTGAAATCTTTTTTTTCGGGGGGGGGGAGGAGGTATCATCCACAGAAATATAATTACTAGACCTTTCAAAAATGCTGAACAAAATGACAATATCGAAATTTCGATTGGATGTCTTTGGAGAAATAATCAGTATGGGGGAGGGACGCTGATTGCCTTCCCATCACTTTTTATTGTTATAAAGGGCACTAGAATATAAACTTTGCATTCAAATGAGCTATTTTCAAAGTTTCCACAACTTCTATGTGAAGAGCCCTAGTCAGAAAAAAAAAATCATTTTGAAATTATTACTCTTTCCTTAAATAAATAAAAAAACAAGTTTTCTCTACTGAAAGGAGCAACATTAAAACTTAAAACAAACATAAATTATTCGTATTGGAGGTGGGGGGGCTGCCCCCTCCTCAATACCCCTTTCTTCACGCTAATGTTTTTCAAGAACTTAAAAAAAACGTTTTGATACTAATCATATGGCCCTTGTGCTTCAGAAATCGTTCTTAAAGTGGCGTTCACATGTGTTTCTAGCTAGAATCCCATGTCTAGACATGTGTCTAGCCAAACTTCAATGTCTAGGCAACGACCGTTCACAAGTAAAATTCGGTGCTTAGCTAAAACTACAAATTTAGTTTCAAATAGATTACAGTTGTCATTTCTAGCCAATCAAGAGAGCTTATGCAGGCAAAACTTTGAAAATTGTAATCCCTATTTTTACTGTCACAAGATAATGGATGAGATAATCGAAACAATTGTCTTAAGCAGCGTTCAGTCAGCGTGTCTAGCTACAGTCCCATGTCTAGACACGTGCCTAGCCAGAATCAAATGTCTAGGCAACGACCGTTCACTAGTAAAAAACTACAAATTTAGTTTCAAATTGTCATTTGTAGCCAATCAAGAGAGCTTATGCAGGCAAAACTTTCTAAATTGTAATCCCTATTTTTACTCTCACAGGATAATGGATGAGATAAGCGAAACAATTATTTTTGTGTGAATTACTATTACGTCTGGTGTTGCATAATTGCCTAAAATGAAAAAAAAACAATTATTGAGAAAACATAAATTAAATTTCAGTTTAAAAAGGTAAACAAAAATGATGACAATAGTGGAACTTGACAAATTCACTGAATTCTGGCTAGACACGTGCCTAGACATGGGATTTTAGCTAGACACGCTTGCGAACGCCGCTTTAGTGTGCTTCACTATTATGTCTGGTGTTGCATATTTGCCTAAAATGAAAAAAAAAACAATTATTGAGAAAACATAAATTAAATTTCAATTTAAAATGTAAACATTGATGATGAAAATAGTGGAACTTGACACATTCTGATTGACTGTAATAAAAATTCCAAGACATTGAGCTCTAGAGTCTAGAACTCAAAGTTTAGCCAAGCACATTGTCTAGCGTGTCTAGCTAAGCACCGAATTTTACTTGCGAACGGTCGTTGCCTAGACATTAAAGTCGGGCTAGACACGTGTCTAAACATGGGATTCTAGCTAAACACGCATGTGGACGCCGCTTAAGGAATTAAGACAAAAATCGAACTTTAGCGCAAAGAGCGGTGTATTGAAGAAGGGGCAGCCCCCTCATATACGAAATAATTTATGTTCGTTTCAAGTCTTAATACGGCTCCTTACTTTAAGCAGAAAGAAACTTTTTTATTTAATTTCTAATCGTTTTACCGATAATCCCAGAAAACATGACCTCCTCCGTGGAAAATCCCCTCACGAAAAATTCCTCCACAGAAAGATCAAATTCTATGGAGAATTTATAATCTTCTGCTGGGAAATTGCCCCCCGACAACTCAATCCTCGTTGCGAATTCCCCCCAGAATTTTTTTTGCTTACAATTGTACCATAAAAATACTTCTTAGCCTGCTTTCACATGAAGAAATACTTGGTTTATTTTATTTCTCATCCTTTTTAAGGTTATGGAGGAATCCTTCCTGTGTGGAAAATATTTTTCGGAATTCCAACCCCCCAGATGGAAAATTTCTCACGCAGAGAATTTCAAATGGAGCATTTCTCCCATTGGAAATATCACCCCCATGTAAGAAAACCCCAGAGAATTCGAACTTTACTGAAAAATTTTTCCGGACAATCCCCCGAAGCATCTCCACATGTACAATTGGACCGCTAATAAAAAAGTGAGACAAATAACATGAATTGGTATACAAATTCCGGCAATTCCCATTGCAAAATTTTTCCTTTATAGGTCCCCACCGGAAACTTTCATCCCAATTAAAATTCTCCCCTTAGAAAATTGATCTCCAGCAGATCTCCCCCCCCTCCCCTTGAAAAATGTCAATACTTCCCTATAACAAATACTATGTTTAAGCAATGGGAAAACTTCATAGCTTACGCTCCTTCTTCTAGTGGTTCGTGACATCTCCGAAGACATATCTATTGTGCATTTCAGCTATACTGAACGAAATGAGTATCCCGAAATTTTGATCAGATGACTTTTAGGAAACAAGGCTTGAGAGAGGGGCTAGTTACTATCCAATGTTTTTGATCACTTTATAAGGGCACTAGAAATTTTTATTTCCGTTCGGTTAGTATTAAACCACGTCGCTCCATACTTACAGTTCGTTGCCTCGAACTGTTTGAAAAATTTTCAAAACTTTTCTATTGTAGTTGGCAATACTTGATAAATAGAGGGTTATTTTTACCTGACTATTCGAAGCCGGAAGTAAGTGTTAACAAAAAAGGCACCTGATTGTCTATTATCTTAAGTGTAACCTAAAAACAAGGAGAAATAAAAACGTTTATAGATGAAAGAATACAAATTTGCAAAGAGTTTCAAGAGTATTTGCAGATAGTTATCCTCGGGAAAGAGCAAGCAACTCCAAAAAATACCGTATAAAATCCTTACCGGAGACGAGTTTGTTTTCTGATGCCTCCCAAAAGAAATCAAACTGACACATCATTTCCTCAAATCGTGAGCCATCCTTAACATAGTTCATGAGTTTTTGGAATCCACCAAGCAGAACAAATACAGTAGAAAATTTTTCTTGATGACATCTGTGAAGGCTGTAGACAATCTCATAGCCATAGAGATGTTGACTGATGATGGTATACTTGTTGCTGCCTATTGATTTATTTCTGGGTTTATAGAAAATGAACAAAAGCTAATTTAAAACACTTTCCGCAAAACTAGTTTTTCAGAGAAAATTAAAGAGCTCCATTAAGCCGAAAATGAGCAGATATAAAATCAAATAAACTTCCAAGCGTTAAATCACCACAAATCCCCATTAATAAATAAATGAAACCCAAAATAAACAGAAATTACAATGAATAATCAAGTCAAGCTCAAAAAGAGGAAAAATTAACATGAGTAGCCAGCCAACCTCAAGGCCTTCTCAAAACTAGAATATATTTTGCACTTTGCTAGAAACAAAATTCATTTTAAATGTTTTTCCTTTTTTACTTTAATAAATTAAAAATTATTAAAACATTAAGGCATAAATATCAGTATTCATATATTAAACTGACAATCCATGGTCAGTTGTTTTTTTTCAGTAAGGTGCAGACTATGTTCTGGTCTTGAAAAGGCATTGATCAGAGACGGACGATCAATAGAGATTTTTAAGTGGATATTTCGGTTTTTATGTAGTTAAAGACTGACCACCGTGGCGCGTGGGTGGCCATTTATCTTACGGGGAAGGTGTTGCGCCCCCCCCCCTTTATTGGGTTATAAACGTCCTTTTTTTCTAATACATAGATTTGCCTGTAGTTTCTATTGGCACAATAAACTCTCGCAGAGGCTAGCCTGTTTTCAACTACGGTTGAAAGGCACAAATTTCGCAAGAGGGAATAAATTAGTTTGTACTAAACTTCTGTCTTAGTCTTATTAGGGACATACTAAATTTTGCCATTGAATCATAATAATTGGATAAAGTTTCTTCATTTTGGCAGCTCCATTGGCTTCATTGGCCCACGTCGTCACGTGCTGGCAAAAAAGAGGTACTGACCTGTTTTCTATATATACATTTTGTAGTTAGTTCCTGTTTAGAGTTCACCAAAATAACATTGGACTTGACATCAGTAAATAAAATCGAGTTAGGCTTCTACAATTGTTATTGATTATTTCTCCAAACCCTGGTAGAGTTGATTTACTGCTATTCTTAATATCCCATGAAGCGCCCGTCTGTCCCAGAGATATTCTTACATATACATTATTGGTTGCATAGACCGTGGCACCGGGGACCAAAGAGTGTGGCACATAAGCCCTTTGGAAGGTACACTTGTCGTATCCATACTTGTTATATATGCGGCAAGCCCAAAACACGAATATCAATGCGAGAAGAACTCGTACGTTCCATGGCGCGTTGGAATGTGGTGCGGCACCGTGGTGAGTGTTTACTTACAACCCCTACTTTGAGCATTTTTACTTGAAATTTTGACACCCATACTTCAAACACAATGACGACAAGAGATGACAAAAAAAACAAAAAAAACAAGATTTATAAAAAATGACTGTGTTTCCATTGATGTCAGATCGGTACAATGGAGGAAGAAGATTTAACTAGCAATAAATTCCTATTAAAAACCTATACGGTCATTTCCCCCTTTGTATTACCTACCAAAACTGGGCTTGAAAGGTTTGTAAGATTCGTCCTCCAAACACAGAATTTACTTTTTCAAGCTTCTAAATATGCTAATCATAAGAAAATTGTGCCCTAGACCGCCATTGTGATTTTTCAATCATAAAATTTAGACTCAACAGATGAATATATTGCTCAGCCCAACAAATAATGTATGGTAAACACTGATAACATAGAATTTGTAATTTGATTTATATGCAAGGCCACAGCTAGTTATTTGAGATTGCAAGAAATCAGCTTTATGTGTTTTTTTTTTATTAATATACTTCCAAAGAAAAATCTATGGAGATACGCAGAACATTCTTGCAGTGCATGGTGTACTTTGGTTTGACTGGTGATCGGAGGATCCACATATGGAACAGCTGGATGTATCACAGCAATCAACCGCTATTTGACAACTGATATGACAAGAATAACAACGTTTCGGAATGAAAACGAATTCTTGAGTACCAAGACGTTCATAACCGATTTTCACTGATTTCCTCAAGAATTTGTCAAGGTATTCACGAGAATCAAACTACATTTTAAAAGTGCGAGATGAGCCGCAAATGACGTTTTGAAAACTGCGAGATGATGTTTAGTAGCACTTTGAAATAAAAATCCTTTAAGCTGTCTTCTGTCAAGTTTTCAAGGACTCCCTTCACTACACTGATCGAAAAGGGCAGCTTCAAATTCACTTCAGTCGAGGTTTAAGTTTATTCACATTTTCAGCAATCCGCTTAGCTGCAGTCTTTGATTTCACCACAATGCGCCATTCAGAATATGGTCGTTTTAATTAAGAGATTAAATAAAAAAACAGGTTTTTTAAATTGAGAGTAAGGAGCGACATTAAAACTTAAAACGAACAGAAATTATTCCGTATATGAAAGGGGCTGTCCCCTCCTCGACGCCTCGCTCTTTACGCTAAAGTTTTTTATTGTTTTAAAAAATGAAGTTGTGAGACAGAGTCAAACTTTAGCGTAAAGAGCGAGGCGTTGAGGAGGGGACAGCCCCTTTCATATACGGAATAATTTCTGTTTGTTTTAAGTTTTAGTGTCGCTCCTTACTTTCAGAATAAAAAACTTGTTTTTTTATTTAATTTCTGATCGTTTTTTAGTTAATGAAGCTTTTATTTTGGCTCGCCGTCATTGAATAAGTAAACAAAATTTGCATAAAAATTTTACTTTTCTTTTGCTAAATGGCTGTCTCTAAATTTGGTTCTGACGTAATTTACAAATTAACTTACGTAACGAACTTCTATATTCGTATATTTTTCTTCTGGCAAAAAATACAAAGTTGCAGATTTTTGCAGATATGAGCTTGAAACCTATGTTATAGGGTTTTCTGATACGCTGAATCTGACGGTGTGATTTTCATTAAAAATTTTTCACTTTTAGGGGATGTTTCCCCCTTTTTAAAAAATCAGGTGAGTTTCCTGAGGCTCGTAGCCTTTGATGAGTAATACTAAACTTAATAAAATTCATATATTTAGAATCAGCACTATAAGCCCATTCTTTTGATACATTTATTGACATCAAAGTTCCGTTTTTAAAAGTTTCGCTTACTATTGAGCCGTATCGCTTGTTTTTTTTTATTGTTTTTTTATTACGTATATGTTATTACGTATATGATGGGGTTCTCCCCTAAGTCAATACCACGCTCTTTACGTTAAAAGTTAAAAAAAAATTAATTCACAAACCCCCGAATCACAAAGGCCGTTTAATTAGAATAGATAGCTCTTTTGAAAGCACTAAAAAACTGTAGCGTAAAGAGCGAAGTATTGACTTGGGGGAGAACCCCCTCATATATGTAATAATTTATGTTCATTTTAAGTTCTAATGTTGCTTCTTACTTTCAGTTGAAAGTACTTGTTTTTTTAAATTTAATTTCTGATCGTTTTTTAAATAATGCTTGGAAATCCGGCGCCCCCTTCATAGAAATGTCCCTTACCCCAAAGAAACATCCTCCACGGAAAGATTCTCCCGAGTAAAAAGGATCTTGCACAGGAATTTTGACGAACTCCCCACGTAAAATTCACCCTATGAAATTTCCCTCCCAATTGAATGTCTACATACTTCTGAATAGCAAACATTATATTTAAACAATGGGCAAATGTCTTAACGTGCAACCTTTTCCCCAGGGGCTGTGGGGAGAGGGCGTGTCATCCCGAAAAAATGGCTAATGGACTTTTCGACTATGCTCAAATAAATTAAGGTTAACCCAAACATCGAAGATCCTGAGTGCCGCTGTCCGTCAATTAAGACAAGCCACAATACCAATTACGGCAAGATTTTAGCTTTTAAAGCACTTTTATTCGCCTCTTTCCCCGGCACCGAGTCGCTTAAGCGTTAAATGTAAATTTTATAAAAATGTAGGCAAAGCTATGATTATCCTAGCTTTACAGGGAACAATTAATGTTAGTTTCTGTAGTTTAAAGCTTACCACTTTCATTTAAAAACTGTTTCAACATGGAGTAGCAATAACATAAGTATGTCTTATTGCAACCGATTAAAGAAATTTAATCTGTTACTCTGCTGCTACACACATATGCTGGAATGCATTCCATGGATTTTGAAAAATATATTTTTCTGTGACTTCATTGAAAACAGTACAATCGTTGCCCCCCTTCATTTTTGTAAATTTGTCCCCCTGAAAACGCTTAAAATTATTAACATGGGAACCTACCTAGTATGCCCCACGAGTTGGGCAAAAGACAACCGTCAAAGCCTCACTCATTCCCATTAAATTACTCTATCACCTCAATGCACAAATGAGACCTTCAAGCGAAATTGAAGGGAAGGCCAGAGGCTACTAAAAACGTGTATTCAGCTTAAAAAACGTCAGCTTATTATAACTTAGATAATTTCAAATGTTGAATTAATTCTTCTTTCTGGAACATTTTCTTTGTAATTTGTTCTTTAGCTTTATTTGTCATACTCCCGGATCTGCCAACTTGGGTGCTTACCCCTCTTCCCAAGATCTAACCCAGCAGAGCATCCATCGTGCAATATTTAGACCAGGACTGGCACTCCTTTAATAGTACATGCAGCTTTAATATTTCTCCTTTATTAGTTCAGTGTCATCACAGAGAACCATGGTATCCCCTATTAGTATTTTTACCTTTTACAAAAAAGTCAATAACACCAAAGATGAAACTAATTAGTAAGAAAGAAAAGATTTTAAAAAAATGCATTGAAAGTATTCTCCTTCTGTTCATAATCCAGCAATTTCAAGGATGCAATCTACTTAAAAAAGAATAATGATTTACTTAAATTACCTCCACATTGAGGAAACGTAATCTTGTTAATTCCGGAAGGATTTTAGATAAACCCAAGTCAGTAATATCACTGCAACGATATAAATCCGGTTCTTCTATAAACTGTTTCAATGGCAAAGGCTGTGCTGCAAGGTCCATAAGACCACAATCGGTAACCTGAAATAAGAACAAACATAAAATTCAAACAACATCAGATATGCCTTTACATCTAAAATTGCCAAAAACTAAATTGTAGAAAATGAAGAGTAACTATAAGAATACACGAGAAAATATTTCTTATCCTTTACATAGTAACACAAAAGTAGATACACATTTAAAACATTTCGAATATATTTCCATCTATGGTTTTGTTTTTTCACAAGGTTGGAATTCCATCCCAAAGGAACTAAGACTAATAGAAAATGATAACCTTTCCCTTCCGTGAAGTTAAATGTTAAATATGTAAGCTTGAAAGAATAGAAAAAGTTACACAAATGTTGGGCAAAAGAGGATATAAGTATTGTTTTCTTTGAAAAATGTAGCTGATCTAAGCATGTACAATCAAGGTATCTACTAAAAAACTCCAGGTAAAAATTTTGTAAATGCCATTGAAAAGACGTCTTACAACAGAATTAACGATTTCAATCCAGAAAAATTGACGGCACAAATCACTTCCAATATCTAGGTTTATCTTGGATATACCGTGTTTTATTATATTTTATAAGCCTATGTGTAACACTGCAAAGGAAGGTACAATGCAAGGCACAGATTGACTGTCACCATTAGTTTCATATCTTAGGATAACACAACCTAGATCTAGCAATATATGGATTTCTCTTGACTAGCACCAAGCTTATTTTTCTGGATTAAGTAGTGGAGGGTTCATCATTTTCTGTTTTACTCCTCCCGTTCATTACACAGCTTATGCTCTGTGATGAACGGGGGAACCTGTGTCTTGATTGAGAACTTTCATCATTGAGTTTTGAGAACTTTCAACATTGCAGTATCGACCAGAGAAACCGTCCCCTCTAGGAAATATTTATAAGAAGAAACACAGGACGTGGCACCTCAGGTCAAATAGTGTGACCCTTAACCCCCCCCCCCCTCTCCACAGATTGTAAACTTGTAAAGCCTGCTCTAGTTGTAATGTCAGCGCGGGAAGAGCCTCTGGAATCCTTGTGACAATTCAATCACGTTACAATATTCTGGCACCGCCAGCAGTAGCTTAGTGCCATATGGTGGTGGCGTTAGAGCTAATACTGGTGTCAACGGGTATCAGAACGAACAAGCGGTACTATTCTATCTGTTTACATACACAGTTTTAACTGAGACTTACAATTTATACTACCAGCGATGGGTAGATGGCAATTTTTTGTATAAAATTATACCGAAGTGCATAGGCACCCATAAGCTGAATGAAGCTGCCTTATTTTTATATTTTTGTTCTGAGACTTCTATTATATAGCATTAAAAATACCAATTAGACCAGGTTTGTCCCCCCCCCCTGGAATTCAGCTTATGGGCGCCCATGCCGAAGTCATCTGAAAAACTTGTAGTTTTAAGTTTAACCAGGAAATATATTGAAAATAGTTCCTTCGTCAGCAGGGGTAAAAAATTTTATTGACCCACATCCCTTCGTTATTTAATTCAAGTGTAAAAAAGCGACAATTTTAATAATTTTACCCTCCAAAAGTGGCACTTTACAGATAATGAAATGCATGATTTTTTTAACGTGTAAAGACACATTCCCTTACGAATATTACAATCATGCCTCTAAGTATCGCGAGTAAAAATAATCACCTACCGAATAGTTTTATGATTCACTTCACGAGCGACAATGTACCCCTGCCCAGTACAAATTCGCTAAAACTTTGGGTAAAGGAAGGGTAAAAATGGGGGAGAACATTGTAAATTGTACTTAAAAAGCTATGTATTGACGTTGGTGGATATTTTGTTTAAAAATACGTATAAAATCTATGATAAATATGGATTGGAGTTAGGGTATTATGTTTCTACACCTCACCTGGCGATGGACCTAAAATTTAAAATCGCAAAATAAAACAGGTCTTATAACCGAGGTTGATCAACACCTATTCATACAAAGATCAATGAGGGGAGAGTATGTATTTGATGGAGATTGAATCCTCTAAACTGACCCGACTGGACTTACCAGCGAAAAGTCGAATGCAGTTTTCCTGGATATAAATTCCCTCTATCCGTCAGCAGTGTCTCACTACTCTTTTCAATGTGGCAATTGCAAACGGCTTTACAGTCCTTGTGATCCAAGTTTCCCTGATATTGTCAGTGTGAGGAGAACAGGCCACAGGGATTTTTTTTTTTTTAACTGACGGTGAAATACGAATAGAACTCCACAGCTTGGTTAAAAAATTCAGCTTTCCCGTGCTTCAACAGATCGATATCTAAGGACTCACTGGGTCCAAACAGTCTTTCATTTGTAGAGGACGGGGGCATCCACTGGACTCCTTCAATACAGACTAATTGCCAACCTTCATTCGAAACGAAATATTGTTCTAAGCCATGTTCTTTTAAGATGGGTGCTTTGGAAGGGTTTCAAAGTTACAGAAATTGATAGAGCCCTTCAATTTCACCAAAAGCCCTATTTGAAAACGCTTTTGACACATTTGCCAAGAAACAACCGGAAACACAAACAAAGGTTGAAAAATAAATCTTTAGACCGATTTGAACTCAGTCTTTCGTAAAATGTGCGACTGAGCACAATCTCGGTCGTTGTGACGTTGTTATCAGTCCGAAAAAATGTGCTCAAATTATAGCCGACCCGGATTTACAATCACAGACTCTTTTCCATAGAAAAACAAGAAAATTTCAATGAAACTCGGTGAAATTTCAATGAAACTCATTTTCGACTTTTATTACAATGCGTTTAGGCTCCAATGGCCGGGAGAGGGACAACTTCAAATATATTAAGGGGACACACCCTCCCTCTTGTAAAAAGTAAAGAAAGATAATTTATTAGATGATTCTTTCAATGGCGAATAAACCATAAAGATCTTATGGTAGACGCTCCAATATGCCGGGTAAAGAAAGTAAAGCGTCGAAACCCGTTAAGACAGGTGATATTCTTCTGATGAGCCCAAATGAAAGGTTACTTCTTGGAAATATTTCGCTAGATTTAAGGTGCTTTTGCTTGTAAATTTACAACGACTTACATTTATTGATGACGACTTTGCATGGATTTGGACATTTCAATTTGGTTGATGGTTCGGTTATACTGTTTGGTCCTAGGTAATTGGATAGATGAGTAAGGTTAAAGCCTCGTTCAAGTGCACATTTATCTCAATTGCTGGAGTAGGATGACAGTCCTTTTCTTTTTTTTCTCTCGCTCTCTCTCTTTCTCCTTTTTTTAAGCCAAGTAATTACCTCTAAAACATTATATATACTATCTTTTAAACGAACAATAACATTTCATCCCCCCCCCCCTAGAAGTGAACGTACCGTTTTCGTATGTATGACGCACGCAATATTACAAAAAGAGCATAGCTAAGTATACAATACCAAGTGTACTTAATCTATTTACAAAAGGCGTTATAGGTACTTTCATAATGCCTAAAGGACAAATGAACAACCTGGACCATCCAACATGACAAGACCAATCCAAAAATCTAAGGTAAAGGGTATTAGAAAAATATCTAAAGTAATGATAGTTGAAAATGAAGAACAAAAATATACTGTCACAATACTGTCAGCGAGAATTGAAGCCAGTCAAAAACAAAAGTAAAGAACAAAGAAAAATCCGGTTCGATGATAAGCGGCAGTAGGAATTAAAACTACTCAAAAGCAAATGTGAAGAACAAAGAAACATGCAGCTAAAAGATAAGCGACAGCGAGAATTACAAGCGATCTCAAGAAAGCGAGCATCAGAACGTATCAAAGATAGAGTGAAGAACAAAGAGCTGTGCTGTCAGTAGACAAATCAGAACGCAAAAATCAGAACGAGTGAAAAATAAACGCGAAGAAGAAAGAAAAATTACGTTAAAAGAACACCATCGCAATCACACCATCGCAATCTTCGACGCCAACAAAATGTGGCGTAAAACCCAGTACAAACCAACAAAAATACCATAAACTACGCAAATTTTAATCAAAAGTCATTGGGACCTTCCTGTGTTCTTATGTTCCTGTGGAGCGCTCCATTTTCCTAAGGAAAGAGTAGCAAACACAGATGACTCATTTGGAGCTTGCTACTCACAACGAAAATCATATACATATAGTCTACCATATGCCTAGTGACGGGGTCCAGCTTCAAAATCGGCTGCATAGTTTTTTTTCTTAACTGGCATACTGACATTTCTGGCCACCAAAACGATCTAAAAAGGTCAGAACTTTAAAAAGAATTTGTATTTTCCCACAGTGGTTGTATCGAACCTATAGTGACGACATGACATCAAGAAGAGGCTCACATTGCCTGCGGTTACGAGATAAATGAAAATGAGAATCAATATATACAAGCCTGTCGCGTAGCTATTCCGAGGCCTGGCCTCGAAATCGGCAACATAGTTTTTTTCTTCTTTAAACTGTCAAATTGACATTATTTGTCATATTTTTGCAATTAATAGTTTTTGCACTTTACGCAATTTAATGTCTTTTCATACTGTGTCTTTTCAACGACTAAATAAAAAAATTTTTTTTTAACTGAAAGTAAGAAACGACGTTAAAACTTAAAACGAACAGAAATTATATCGTATATGAAAGGGGCTGTCCCCTCCTCAACACCTCGCTCTTATACGCTAAAGTTTTATGTTGTTTTAAAAAAACAGAGTAGTGAGAAAGTCAAACTTTAGTGTAAAGAGCGAGGCGTTCATGAAGGGACATGTGTGAAAAGAAAGGGAAATACAAACTCCAAAAGAGGATTGTAAACTAAGCTTCTTTAAAGAACAGGATTTGAATGCAAACTTCAAAGACAAATCGGTCACTTTATTGCAACTGAGGTCCAACTCTGTCAATCCTGTAAAGAGAAAAAAAAACACATCAACATAGACATAAGCAAGTTAAAATTCAAAACAAGACAGGTTCTTACGATGATTCCGCATAGCAGATACAAAGACAGGGGGGTTGTGGAACTTCATAAAAATATCCAACCATCAAAATTGTGGAATATTTATCATTTTGACCATAGTGTCCTATATTCTTTGACAAATATTTTCTTGCAGAGTTAGCCTTTCCCACCAGATAAGGGTCAGAACTTGTTTTGCAATAAACAATAGTTGCTGAATAGAACAGAGCATGAAAAGATCTTTATAACAAAAAGACGGAATAAGTCAGGGGTAGCCAGAGAAAAAGGACCAGAATGACCTCAACCCTCCGGCATACCAAATGTTCGGCAAATACATGAATATTTACCCCTCCTCCTAAGAGGAGTAGATGTTTTATTGTATTAAACTGCAGCTGAACGAAAATTCCCACTGGACATCCAAATTATGTCAAAAATCTGAACTGGAATGGGAAATTTTAGTTCTTAAGTAGAAAAGGAATGAAAAAACACAAAAGTATTCAAACATTAATGATCGAGAATATTACATTAAAACATAGTGAGAAATTCATTAGAAAATATTGGAAAAAAAACTACAAATATTCCAACAATCACCAAAAAATAAAATTGAGACCACTGAATGTGAATTACATATTTAAAAGATACTGCTTCCAGTAAATGGTAAATGGCATTAGCCTTTAGGGGAGTAAGATTTATGTTTTAAGAAGGTTGAGTTGAGTCTTTAGGGGGGTGGAGTTTATAATCCAATTTATATTTGTTTGAATTGACACTTAATTTTACCGTATTTTCTGCCCTTTTTATGAATGGATTAAAAAAACTTGCAGAAAAAAGTCTTTTAAAGAAACGTAAAGACTATACAAAAATTAAGATCAGAAAAAATAGAAACATACAATAACTCAAACTCAAAACGACCAGAAATCACTATTAAAGAATAAGTGAAACCCAAAACGAACCGAAATTAAATAAACAATCATAGCAAAAAAACATACATCAGGCACTAATATAAATGAATAAATAAATCTTAAAACGAGTAAATCTTAAATTGAATATGCAAATCAAGCTTAAAACAAACAGAAATATTTTGCTAATGAAGCATAAATGAAACTCAAAACAAACATAAATTAAACAAACAATCATAGAAAACAAACATACAAAAAGTGCTTATATAAACGAATAAATAAATTTTAAAACGAGTGAAAATTAAATTGAATATGCAAATCTAGCTTGAAACGAACGAAAATCCCTACAAACAAGAGTTTGAGGTTTGCCTCCTTTTTCCAATATAAAAGTCTAAAAACTACTAAGTCATTGCTGCTTATATTAAATTTCTGCCGGATACCAAGGGATCTGCTGGGGCAAAAAGAGTAAGGGAGGGAACTTGTGACTAGGCAGTGGATGAGACAGTGGTTCTTGATCAAAGTTAGGAAGATAATTCGGAAATAGAGAGGTACAAAGACTTTCAAATTAAATAAACTACTTCAAAAATTTCTACGACTGCCCCTTCTATACAGCCAGAAAAAATCATCGAATTTTTTACTTTCAGTTAAAAAAAACTTGTTTTTTAAAATTTAATTTCTGATTGTTTTTCAAATAATGCCGGTAAATCTGGCTCAGCCTCTATCAAATATATTCCCTCCCCCATTCACAAAAAATTACCTGAGGGAATTTAATCCAACGTAAAGTATACCCCCCCTCCGTCAAACTCCCTCCAGACAGGTCCATCCTCGTTGAAAATCCTCCCCTCCCCGTAAAATAGCTTGCAGGAAAAGTTCAGCCTAAAAAGTTTTTCTTAGCATTCTTTCATTTGAATAAGACTTTAATCTCTAATCGGTTTCTCGATCACTCCAGAAAAGCCCCCTTCCGTGGAAATTATTTCCCGGAAATCAAACACGCGGAAAATAGCCCCCCAGATAATTCACCCGGAAAATCTCCACATAAAGAATTTGCAAAGAGAATGTAAGAAAATTAAAATGAAATTTCGTATAGTAGGCCTAATTGAAAAGATAACAGACAACTTGCGTTCGGTTTATGTTCCTCTTGGCTAAACTGCAGTAAATATAATTTAACTTACTTTTCAAATTACAAAGCGGAGGTCTGGCAACGTCCATTCCAACCTCTTGGAGTCCAGTCAATGCATCATCGGTCATATTACAGTCTTTCACTTTAAGAGTACCCAAATTGACTAAATTAGCAGCTATTTCTCTGAACAAGTTGTCATCCAAAGGGCATGACTTTAAGTTCAGGAATGTCAAATTTAGGAGCCGCGAGGTGATAAATTGGAGGCACTCCTTGTCAATATCACTGCTATTGCTAAATGGAAAGTCTATTTCTAAATGAGTCAGCTGTATATCCAATGGTTCATCAAACCATATCTTCATAGGACGAATACCAAGATGACCATGGTTCAAAGCTATCTTAAGAGTTTTAAGTTGCTTTAGATGCATTAAAGACTCCAGCCCAAGGGATAAATCGGATACTAAACCATTGAAAGAGAATGTTATCAACTTTTCCAGGTGGCAACAGAGGAAATTGAACTCTTCACTAGAAATAAGATCATCGGTTTTGATATTTAGATGGGCTATCTCAGTTTGGTGAGTAGCAATAGCTTCAACAAGCCTTTGTCCTTCAAAATATACTAGGTTCAACGATTTTAGCCTCAAATCTGGTACTTTTAATAAACAAACTAATTCGTCAGTGTCTATATATCCTAAACTAAAATCAAGATTAAGTGAAATTATGTTGGAACATTTTGGTTCAATTATATCTCGTACTAATGACAGACTACTGTGGTAACAAGGTGACATGGAAAGGTGAACTAGATTGGGCATGAAATTCGTCCATTTCCTAAGTGCAATTTCAGCAGAGGTTCTATCTTTCATTTCAAGATGACTGACACTTGCTAAATTTCTTAAATCACAAACTGAATCCGTATAAAACGGATCAAAATAACTACAGTCATCCAAACTGAGGGTTACTAAAGAAGTACAGCAGCAAAGGAAACTATTTAATCGTCTTTCAGTCATATTACACTTTCAGAAACTTAAATGATTTACATGAGGCGAAAATAGCTTCCAACGCTTCAATATTTGTTCCCATTCGGTCTCTGAAGTCTCCAAACCAAAGTCCTAGAAACAGAAAACACAAATTTGACAAAGTAAAACGTTTAAATTATATATGACTTTGACGAGTCAAAATTGAGGCTGTTTAGTACGCTTTCTATTTTATCCCGTACCGTCACGATGTTCAGAGCCTTTTTTTCTGAATTCATAGCATTACAAAGGTTTAAATTACATGATGAGTTACAAAGAATCTACCAATATAATAACTGTCTCCATAAACATAAAAAAAAGTTTATGCATATTCTTATTATCTTTGTACATACACTATATAAAAGAAGATACACCAAAGATGAAAACCGACTAACAGCGCAAGTCCAATTCAAAACAGCCACAGCAAAATCATAGTCAGCAATAGTAACGCTCAGGGTTGCCATCTGGACACGTTATGTCAAAAGCACACATTCCCATGTGCGGGACACAATGACATAAAAGGGCAAAAAAGTGACACGTTTTAGAAGTTGGGGACATAAAAGGGCAAAAAAGAACATATTTTGTAAAGTATTAACATAAAGCGGTACATTTACGAACTGAATATACATTTTGATAAAATAAAATCACTTTTCACCAAAATAGTGCCTTTTCTGTTTTTTTTTTTTTTTTGAGGATCCAGGTTTTGCCAGAAATGTCGTAAGTAAAGGGTTTTATCCTAATTAAGGGATTTATATGTTTATATGAGTTTCGTGCTTTCACACTAAGTCTTTTACATGAATATTTTTATCTGAATTTGTTTTTGTTTGCATTATATTTGATGTCAATTAGCCGCTTTGAAAGAAGTTTACAAAGCGTCTTCTGGTCAATAATACAACTGAAAAAAACCCTCTAGTTTTCGAGATTTAAAGATCGAGATATTTTAGCTAAAAATTATGTAATTTTGGATGTTTAGGGGTTACCTTCATGGACCAAAAAATTGGCAACTCTGGTAAGGTGTACTAAAGATGCAGAGTAACACTGGAAACTCAAATCCTCTTTCGTTTATTTTACACTTCTGGAACCTGAGATGGTTTGCTCGACAGGAGAAAAACATCTAGTGTTTCAATACCTACATCCCTTATGTTCCTGAAATCCTACATAAAAAATTTTTTTTACCTAAGTAACATTTTTAGACTATAGTCAGAAATTTCTGAACATACTTAGTAAGTATCACATAGAGCCACATACCGCAGCAATTTTCAAAAACACATTTCTAGCTATAATAATTATCTTAATAAAAGCAAAGTTTTAAATATATAATAATGACTAAGAATCAACCTACATAATTGGCTGCATCCATAGCTTCACAGAATACACGTTCAAAGACAGCCCTTTTTTCTTTTATTGTTTATGTTGACCGTATATTTACAAATCAATGACTATATGTTCCAATAATACCGTATATGTTCAAAAACCAACAGGGCCCATTGATTTTTGAATTAAAATCATGTTGGCTAGGTTCATCCATTCATCCTAGGACAAAACTAATAGTCCAGGAAGGGAACGGTTTGACTGGAAACAAATTGCAATAGAAATGATTCTTTCACTACCCGACTCAGAAAAATGCGCTGATTCCAAATATGCAAAGTTTGCTCATCTAGCTGTTTCACAAATATATTTTTTTTAGGTTGAGGTTAATTTTGAGGAGGTGAAATTCGTGTTTCCATATAAAGGCGTACAACAACAGAATTAATGTCTAGAATAGGGTACTAGATCAGACACGTACGCAGGAATTTGCTTCGGGGGGCGGGGGCAATTTGTTTCGGGGGGGGGGCCAAATCCTTCAAACCCATTATTCTGTGAGAAAAATCAGAAAATTATGGGAAAATAAAAAAATCGTGAGATTTCGGGGGGGGGGGCAGACCAAGAGGCCCCCCCCTCCGTACGTCCCTGTACTAGTTCACGGTGAGTATGAAAATCACCTTTATTTGAACGTAAAATAAAACTTTCATTTATCTTTTTAGGTTGAACGATGAATATATAGCAAACTACTAAAAATTATGTTTTTGAGGTTGATGTTGATTTTGAGGATGTAAAATTGCCTAGCTGGCAGGGAGCTATGAGCAAGCTGTATGTTGATACGCAGTCAGGCTCTTACAAAGGGAAAGCCTCCATTCTCTTCATCCCCATGATAGATATGAGCCCAAGTGATCCCATTTGTATCTACTCCACACTCAGCTTCGTTTGCGAACAGTATTCCAGATACGGTGCGACTCCAGTACTGTCCTTCGATCAGCCACTTTACTGGAAAGCTCTTACCATTATTGCTGCCGAGACGGATGCAAGTCCTATAAAAAAAATCGTCCTGCGGCTGGGTGGCTTCCACACACTCATGAGTTACATTGGGGCTGTTGGACAGATTATGGAAGGCTCTGGACTTCAAGACACGTTGGAAATAATATATGCGCCAAATACTGTTCTACAAATCATTTCTGGGAAAGCTTATTCCAGAGCTATACGAGGACACATACTCACTGACTGGGCACTGAACACACTTCTCTTCACTGAACTTTACGGCACTGAAGATGGCGCTAATTCAGCAGACACGGAAAAAATATTCAGTGCCTCCGACGAGCTTATGGAGTTCTTGACTGTTTATCTTGGTGCATTGGAAGGTCACACAGACATGCGAAGCATAGAGGAAAATCTGTCCCTGGCAGAAGTCGCCAAGAAATTTTCTTCTCTTAAACAGTCACTTTCGGAAAAGTCACGTACGGCAAGACTGTGGATACAATATATGGAAATGATAGACATACTGAAGAAGTTCATCCAAGCAGAGCGTACGGGGAACTGGGATCTTCACTTTCAGGCAGTTGAAGCTATGTTGCCGTATTTCGTAGCGTCCAACCACTTCCGATAAGCGAAGTCTGCCAGGGTGTACCTACAAAATATGAAACAGCTGGAAACTACCAATCCCGACGTGTTTGACAATTTTCAGAACAGGAGCCATGTTATCCGCAGATCCGAAAAATTTTGGGCGGGCCTGTCGTCAGATCTGGTCATTGAGCAGGTCCTCATGCGCTCGTTGAAAACTAACGGTGGTCTTACAAGGGGAAGCGGCAAGAGTGAGTTGCAGAGGCTGACTTGGTTACTCTCAGCACCAACTTGTAGTGCGATTAATTCGTCGATGCAAATTTTTGCTAAGGTCCAATACGAAACGAGCGAACAGCACAAAGAAGTTAGAGAGTCGAAGATTGAACACGACAACCATAACACTAGCAAGCTCCTTTGCTTTATTGCTGAGAATACCCCTTTCGCAGAAGACCCGAGCTTGCAAAACATTACTTCTGGAGTTACGGCTGATGAAAAAGTCAACGTCGACACAACTAGATCCGTTGGACAAGAAATCATGGATAGCATGACAGGGGAAAACGTCAACAGGTACACATTCAAGAAAAAGTCTGTGGCCGTAACGCTTGCTAATAAAGCTGCACCAGTTATTGACGGACAGTCAGCTGCAATTGATCCAGCATTAATGTTTCAGCGGCTGGTGACAGTTGCTGGAAATAGCGAAGATGATTTGGAGTCATACTTTAAGCATGAATTGTATTCACCGCCTCCGTCACTTTTTGAAGCAAACGGACTTCCACGAACAGACGATAAGCCTGCCCTCGCCGATGCGAGGTGGTATCTAGTTAAAGCCGAAAACAGCAGACTTCGTCAAAGATTTCAGTGACAAGCATATAGATCTCGATGGTGGGGCACTGCTTCAGCGAATTCCTTGGGAAAAAAACTCAACTTATGATAGTATCTGCCAGAAGTATGTTAACTACGTTGCACAGAAATACAGGGCAAAAAGGACATCGGTGGTTTTCGACGGATACGACAAAACACCTTCAATCAAAGACATCACCCATTTGAGACGGAAAGGGAAACGATCGTGACCACAGATCAATTTTAGCAGGAACATGTTCTATTCTACAAAGAAAAAAGTGTTCCTAAGCAACTTCAAGAATAAGCAAGCAATCATAGCCATGACCAGTGAGTACCTGACCAAAGCTGGGTGTCAGGTATACCAAGCAGAAGGGGACTCTGATCTTCTCATTGTTCTAACCGTAGTTCGATCTGCTTCCCTTATGCCAGCTGTCCTGGTTGGAGACGACACAGATCTGCTTATACTCCTCTGTTATCACGCACAGACAGATAGCCAAGCGATCCTCTTTTACTTTGAACCTCGAGCTGAAATCTCAAAGAATAGAATCTGGGATATAAACGCAACGAAACTCAAACTTGGATCTCGTATATGCAGCACAATCCTGTATGTCCACGCCTTCCTTGGGTGCGATTCAACTTCTCGTATCTATGGCATTGGGAAGTCAGCGGGACTACAGCTTCTGATAAAAAACAACGAGTTTTACGAATCCGTTAAAGTTTTTATGGACCCACTATCCACCAAGCAAGACATTTCAGCAGCTGGGGAGAAAGCAATGATGCTTTTGGTTAAGTGTCTAGGCTCAATTTCAACCCTCAATCAGTTGCGTCATCTCAAATTCATCGAGAAATTTACAGCATCTGCTTCGTGTGTTGAGTCTAAAGTTCTCCCTCCCACCAGTAATGCTTGCAGCTACCACTCATTTCGAGTTTATTTGCAAGTTGAATCGTGGAAAACCCTGGGATGTAATCTCGACCCTGGCCAGTTCGGTTGGTTAATTCAGAATGGAATATATCACCCTATTTTTGGTTAACTCCCCGCTGCCCCCAACTCTCTCCTTGCAGTTTTTCGCTGTAACTGCAAAACCGACTGCTCAAATATGCGATGCACTTGCAAAAGAAATGGCATGAAATGCACCTGGGCCTGTGGAGCTTGCAAGGGAACAAGTTGTGCGAACTGTGTTACACCTGAGTTTCTCGGAGTTGATGATCTCGAAGATAACGAAGATCTATGAATATTGATATTTCGTTTTTTTATCACATTTGTATATTATATAACTGAAAAAGTTGAGAATGCTTTAATCATTAATTAAACCATCAAAATGGGTGATAGTTGTCATTCTACATTTTAAGACCGGTTTCTTTCAGATTCAGCGTGGTTTAACACTAGATGAGAAAATTCACCCTCCTCCCACATAGTTCCCCTTTAAATATTGATAACCGTTGTTTATCCTTGCAGATAGAGATCATTTTCAGATTCAGCGTACTTTATTACCTCTCAATGCATATTGTTTTTCGTGGTTCTACGCATTTCTGCAAAAGACATATTTCTCCTCCTCGTTATTTACCTCAACCCCAAAAAACGTATTTGCGAAACAGCTAGATGAGCAAACTTTGCATATTCAGAATCAGCACATTTTTCTGAGTCGGGTAGTCAAAGAATCGTTTCTATTGCAATTTGTTCCGGGTTAGGCCTTTTTTTTTTCACACACTTCCTTGAATAAAAGGTAGATAGTCATGATATAAGGGTAATTCAAAAAGTCTATGATCAAATATACAAGACCGACTACGTCGGTTGGCAGATGATGTGATTGATAAAACAGTAAATCACAAAGTCATTGATTGTTACCGCATTCTTGACGTTTTCACTTGTAAAATGGAGAATATACACTTTTTGGATAAAACTTGCTTCCCATTTCTAATAATTGTTTCCTTTCAAACATTGAGGCCTTCAAAAAAAGGATCAAATATATAATAAAAAAAACAAGATTTTTAGACAAAAGTACTTTCTTCCCTAGGTTGAATGTGACGCTGAAAAATAATGTTTTCATATTTTTGTATTGGGAATTTATTATTAGGAAAAATGTTAATCAATTGCTTATCAAAATGTTAAAGTGCCAAGAATATCAAAATAAAATCAACCCAATACAAAATTTATGTGTCCAAAATTTACACACGTTTGCCTAGTCACACAGTTCGCGGTAACGAACTTTAAGTAAGGAGCGACACGGCTCAATAGTAACCGAAACTCTAAAAAAAAAAATGTTGATATCAATAGATATATCAAAACAAATTGGCTTTTTAAACTGATTCTAAATGTAAAAGATTAATTAATTTTAGTGATACCCATCAAAGGTTACGAGCCTGAGAAAATCTGTCTGACTTTGAAAAAGAGAAGAAACACCCCCTAAAAGTTACAAAATCCAAGTGAAAATTACGCCATCGAATTCAGTGTGTCAGAGAACGTAGCTGCAGAGGTTTCAAGCTCACATCTGCAAAAACAAGGAATTTCGTATTTTTTTGCCCAAAGAAAGATCACGGATGTATATTTTTTGTTCCCCAGGGCTGATCATATCGAACCAATAGTGCTAGAACGTCAGGAACCACTCGAACGGAAAATAAAAGTTATAGTGCCCTTTTTAATTAGCAAAAAAGATCGGAGGGCAACTAGGTCCCGTCACACACCCCTTTTCCCCCCAAAATCGTCCGACCAAAACTTTGAGATAGCCATTTTTTCAGCACAGATGAAAGACCCAATAACTATGTCTTTGGAGATAAACATGACCCCCCCCACTGCCCCTTGGGAAAGGTCTTTAAAATATAAAACCTCATTTGATTCTGGTTTTTCAAAGTTTTTTTTTTTATCAAATTGATTTCAAATAATGAAGTGTTAGAAAGTTGTTTCAGATTCTAAGCCCGTTTTTCGCGGAGTTCCTCAAGGGACTATTTTATGCCCAGTTTTATTTCTACTCATGGTCAATACTGCCGCTGACATGGAACGTAAAGGCAGGTATGTTGATGAAAATATGAAAATATGAAAAAACTGAAAAACTGAAAATATGTGATAAAGTGACTCAAGTAGAGCTGTTGCAGTCAATGAAAAAGTGAGAAAAGAGTCAGGTGCCAGGTGTCTAGCGCACAAATATTAAAATAATGATAAAATTTTGTTTTTCGTCGTACTAACATTTAAACCTATTTGGTCTGACTCGGGGACACGCTCACCCAGCACACGCTCACCCTACACTTGGTGAAACTTTATTCGGACTCGGACTGTACCCGGGCCACGGACTCGAGAACAAGAAAGTCGTATTGAAAAGATTCAGAAACTTACTCTTGTTATTATTTCCCGTGGACCGGACATTCTACTTTTTAAATTGCTCATTAAATTTGATTTAGTTTCGCTGGAGCAAGAAGACTGATGTTCAGTGAGGCTTTTGGGAAAAATTCCTTAAATAACCATCATATCTTTCCATCGTATTTTACACATAAATGACCACCCAGGGTTGCCGTGATGACAATTCCGATGCTGTCCGAAACCAACGCCAAATATATGCAGCATTAAAGAACGTTTGTCTTGAGTTCCGTGCCTGAGTACAATGTTACCCTTAAATAAACTGTGCATTTTCTTTTTCTAGTTTCGACCTACATGTTATTTTGACTGATGATATGTCTTTATGAAGCAGACCTTAATTTGTCAACAGACATGAAAGTGGTTTCAAACAATTCGTCGTCTCAAACTGCACCAAAGAAACTTATCAGGCCAATTGAAACAGAAAATCTAAAGAAGCCAAATTATGCCAGCAATTAATAGATCAATAGAATTAACCATTAATTTTGATTCCAAATATGTAAAAAATATCTAGCGAGAAAAATTTTCGCTTCTAGCTGATTCAAGAATGGTAAATATTATTTCGATTAATTTTATTCGTAAAATGTTGTTTAGAAAACAACTTTAAAGGAAATGTTAGAGAGCCTGAAATCGCTCAAAAATGGGCTCAAATTAAAATGAAAGTTCACCATTACAATTACCATGGTCAAAAGCCAAATACAGGTAAATTATAGTCCCTTCCCCCTTGAACAACAAGAAAATATTTTCTAATTGGGTAGCACTGAGTGACCTCTTTTTTTCTTCGTCATTGCTCACGGTTTACTGGAACATCATATAGAGCTGTTTAATGGGTTATTTAGAAGCTAATTTTTCATCATCTTACTAACATTCTTACTCTTACTACACTGTCTTATGAGAGTGCGATAAGAAAGAGCTTCGTGGGGGAATCTGATGAGGTATTTATCTTTTATTGCTGATTTTCATTGCTGTGTAATTTTGAATAAATGAATCTATCAAACTTGTTTATTCCATCTACTTTCCATACCAAAAAACCATATACTTCTATTTTATATAGCCAATAATAGCACACTGTATCAAGTTTCTGTCCCTAAGCTGTTTCATAAAGAGAGAGATTTATTCTAAACAAACAAACAATTTAACATAAGTTTAGCGGCCATCCCAAGAAGTAAAAACTTGTCCAAGGGGGTGGCAAAAATACACTAACATAACAAAACAATAAAAAAAACGAAAAAAATAACCTATCTATATCACAGTCCCCAAACAGTACCACAAACCTTAAACCTTAACATTTTCATTAAATTTACTATAATATTCATAACCATCACCCCCAGGAGCCATAAAAGTTTACCAATATTATGATTATTATTATTAAAAAAAAAAAAAAAAAAAAAAAAAAAAAAAAAAAAAAAAAATCATACTTACTAAATAGCATCCCTTTAATCACTATCTTAAACGAAGAAATATCACCTATATCTTTTATATTTTGATCAAGATGGCTCCAACTTCTGATCCCCCTGTGAAGCAAAGAAAACATCGATCGGTCCGAAACTACCAGTGGAATATTAATCTCTGCAGATGACCTAGTATCATAATCATGGACAGAAGATCTCAGGTTAGCCAAGCTATCAAAACACGGGAGGTTTATACCCCTCTGAATCCTAAAAATTAATAGAAGTGTATACAACTCCCGTAATCCGGAAGCTGGCAGTATCTTTACACGCTCATACAGGTTTCGTACCGAATCCCGGGCCATCTAACAGCCGAACAGCGTTGTTTTGTAGAACTCGTATTGGCGGAGCAATAGAAGGAAATGTTCCAAGCCAAACACTACTACAAAACAATATATATGCAAGGGGCAGGGATCCTTGGTCAATCCTTCAATGGGATTGCCCCATCATTGTCACCATTATATGCCAGAAACCTATAAGTAAAAATTTGAAATGAAATTCATTACCTCAATTGTCATCCTTTTACAGCGACCAGGATGCCTTGACAAAGCCATGAGAGCCTCACTGTGTTTTCGGTGGATTACAAATTCAACATTGTTCTGAATCTTATGGCTGTTGATGAATGCTTCATACCAACTTTTACAAGTCTGACTGGCGGCTTCTACATCTCTGAAGTTTAAGTATCCGTATAATATGCATATAACCTAAAATAGTATATCTTAGAACCCAAGATTAGCATGAACATGTAATTTGCTATTTTTTATGGAATTAATGTTGATGACCAGCCCTAATAATTAAAAAGATGCCTAATAATTATCTTCCATGACGGTAAAGTATCTTATATTTTCCTTCTTCCGAGAGCTAATCTAGTCACCCTTAAGGAAAGGAGAAAAAAAATTTCCTTGCGTTTTGCTAACAATGCTCTTCATAGCCCTCGAAAAACCTTCCTTTTCCATGGTCAATATTCACCCCTTCAACCCCACCTTTCACGGTCTGTTCAACAAAATCCCCCTTCTTGTCCCAATAAGAGTTTGCACTGAAAGATATAGAAGAAATTTCATCCCTTACATAGTTGACATTTTCAATCAGTGAATCTCCATATTATATGCATATAACCTAAAATGGCGTATATTAAACCACAAGATTGGCATGCAATATATAATTTGCTATTTTTTATTGAATTAAAGTTGATGACCCGCCCTACACCTCATTCAGCACTGAGGAAGGTGAACGCGCTATGTCTCCCGTCACTCTTAGTTGACTTATTTGAAAACGTGATATAAACGTATTCTTCTTTATTATTATATGAAAAAGGTGGTTTCAACTATAAGTAAGGAGCATTATTAAAAATTCAAACGAATTAAAATTATTCCATATATGAGCGGGGCTGCCCACTCCGCAACCCCTCATTTGTTAAGCTGAAGTTTTTTTGTCCTTCACAAAGCTTCTAATTCCAATTAAACTGCCCTTGTGTGTTTCAGGAGTCGTTCTTAAGGAATTGGGACACAAAAGTCGAACTTAATCGTAAAGAGCGATAAATTGAAGAGAAGATAGTCCCTCTCATACATGCAACAATTTCTGTTCATTTTATGCTTAGATGTGGCTCATTGCTCTCAGTTGAAAAAAAACTAGTTTACCTCATTTTCGTTCCTTTTATTTGAAAAATAAAGGTTTTTGGTTGATCCCTTTTAAAATCATTTCGGAAATCTCCCCCCCTACCAATCTGGGGAAAATTTTGCCAGGAAAATCCCCCCCCCCAAGTCAAAAGTATTGTAAACCATTAGATGAGTCATATTTTAGTTTGTATTCTTTATGCCAATAAATATAATCAATAAAGGACTTAATTCGTCCTCTTTAAGACTCTGCAGGATATTCACCTTGACTCGGCCTTGTCACCTTCTGAAGAGATCTTGCGGCCGAGTTTGGGACCACAAGACTACTATGTAAAAACACCGGGGCACAGGACAAATTACAACAACTGCTAACAGCCAATTCACCTAAAAACGTTATGATGGGTACATTAAACTTAATGAATTTTACATATTTGGAATCAGCATAAAACCAATTCTTTTGAAGTATCAGTTGTTATTAAAATTCCTTTGTTTAGAGCTTTGGTTACTATTGGGTCGAGTCGTTCTTTACCAGTAATTCGTTACAACGAATTGTTTGATATAAATTATTTAGCAATAACACAACAAGCAGTGTTATCACTTGCAATACACTAAATCCACTTTTAGCAGCCCTCTTTTCAGTAATGAGCCATATATCATTTATAGGCTATGTTATTCATTTATTAATGTTTTCTCTTATGCCCTTCATATGGAAAAAGACGGTCCAAGAAACTTGGGGGAGGGCTCATTTAACTGAATACAAAGTTTGAAATCGGTATTGCATATACTGATATAAGTGAATAAATTGTTCTTAAAACGAGTAAAAATTCAATTGAATATTTATGTATTTACTGAAATTGCGATTTACTGAAAATAAAATATATTATTAACATTTTTTATATTTATAAAATTGAAAAATAAAAAAATGGTTACATAAAATATTGAATTGCTGAGGTTTCGAGAACATGAAAGCATTAAATAGTAAATATTCAGTTTATTCTCACTAGGTTCTTCCAGTCAATTTGATCACATAGAGATTTTATTGTTATTTTTTGCTGATTTTTTGAAAAATTAAAGCACAGTCTTCAATTGCTTTTAATAGAAAGTAAATATTGACAAAGGCTTTAGAACTTCTACGATTAAGGGAGGTGGCAGTATCCAAACTCCTTTTTGTAGTTATTTTGGATGTTTTAGTTTGACTTGAATATTCAATTTAGTTTTTACTCACTTTAAGATTTACATATTAATCTACATCAGTATCTGTTATCTGTAGGCCTATGTTTGATATGATTTTTATTTTAATTTCTATTCATTTCGGGTTTCATTAATTTTTTAATAATAATTTCTTGTCGTTTTGAGTTTGAATTAATGTGGGTCTTTTGTTTGCTGACCTAGACTCTTTACTTTTCTGTGAAAAACTGCTTTTTCAATTGTTTTTTGGGGAAATTCAATTGAAAATTGAAATTTCTGGTGCCCCTTTTATGAGACAAAAGTGGTTGGAGGGTAACAAGCCCGTCCCCCATCTCTGCCCATTATTTCCCCAAACACAACCAATCAAAATTTTGAGATAGCTATTTTGTTCAACAGAGTTGAAAATTCCAGTTATTATGTCTTCAAAAATGTCGACCACAAACAGCCACTAAGGCAAGGGCTATAAAATATGCTAGCTGCCCGTTAGTAGCGTCAAACAGTTTGTGGTAACAAACTGTAAGAAAGGAGCAACCCGGCTCTATAATAACCATTACTCTAAAAAGTGGAATTTTGATACCAATAGATATATCAAAAGAATTGGATTTTCAAACTGATTTTAAATATATAAGTTTGATTAAATTTAATTATACCCATCAAAAGTTACAAGCCTGAGAATAAGTTCTTGGTAGTATTTTTTTTTTTTACTAAACAATTTCGGTTGGACGGAGAGGAGTATTATGGTTTGTGATAAAAATTCTGCTTGACTTTTGATCTTTTACATGACTAAAGTTATCGAAACCTCTGCAATAGGTTTCTCTGATTTTTGGATACAAAAATGACCCTTTAGATGCCATTTCTGATGCTGAAAGCCTGGGTAGCATGAAAAGGGTATTATCATATTTTCAATGTTCGAAAACTCTAAGCTTAAGGCTTACAATCCCTCATCTTTTGCACCCCTTTCTCTCGGCCCCCTCTCAATAAGTCTTATAAAGTGTCTGCTGATTAACAAAAATAGGCTAGTTCTAGACTAAGTCAGTGGCATCAATTCACAAAATTTTTTTGGGAGGGGAGTTAAAAGTTTTTTTCAATATCTTGGCGGGGCGGCAAATTTACTTTTTTTTCTATTTGTTCAAAGAAAATGCCAAAAAAGGTATATACCAAAAGAGCCCCCCTACTTCCAACTGACGCTACTGTAGCTAGTAGGCAACTGCAGCATCGTAAAGAGATGTTTAAAGGCTCAATAAAAACTCTTATCATTTCAACGTGCTTCTTGTTGATTCATATTTGAAAACAGCATAATAAGGTCCATTGAATGGTAATAGAATTTCCAGTTCCAGGCTACATGATTGTAACAATTGTCTAAGACATCATAAACGGTTGTTTTTGGAACAGCAACAATCATAAAACAAACACTGTGAAACAGGACACAAGAGTTAGGTTGTTAGGACCCTTCGTCGCTGGCTGTGGTTATCACGTTCGAATTCTAATAAAGGCAGGTCTTTTGAAGAAAGTATTCCCTTTATAGCGCCCCACTAGGGTGAACAAATAAAAGAAAAGGAAGAAGAAAAAACGGGACATTTCAATGCTTCTATACAAATATGTGATTTTAATTATTGTTTAAAGTAAGGGACTGTAATTATCATGTAATGGATGTACGGCAACGGTGATTCCAATGCGACATTCTTCATTTCTAATAATCAGTTGTTGTTTTTTTTTTTTGTGTGTTTTTTTTTTAATTAGTGCGTCTGAAAAATTGCAATAATAACAGAAAGAATTTCTACAAATTATATTACCTACAAAAATTAAATACTTTTAATGTTCTTCAGGTTTCTAAGATTTGCATATATTTCATACAGGATAATATTTCTTAAAAAGTTGAATATTTTTATCTACAACTCCTCAAAGACGCCAAGGATAATACACCCCATAGACTTCTTAGGTTATGTCATTAATTAAAAGTAATTCCAAAAAATAAGTTTTTCAAAGAAAAATAAAGAACCATATAATAAAACTTAAGACGAGCGGAGATGAAGTCCTATAATAATTTAAACTTAAACGGCTATAAATTACTACCAAAGAATAAATGTCACCCAAAACGAGATGAAAAAAAATAGATATATCAAAATAATTGGATTTTCATGCTGACTTTAAATATGTGTTTTATTAACTTTAATTATACCTATCAAAGGCTACAAGCCTGAGAAAATTTACCTGATTTTCAAAGAAAGACGGAAAGGCCCCCTAAAATTCATATAATCTTGATGAAACTAACACCATCAGATTCAGCATATCAGAGAACCCTATTAAAGAGGTTTCAAGCCCCTATAAGTAAAAGGTGGAATTTTGTACTTTTGCCGGAAAAAAGATCACAGATGCGTGTTTATTTATTTTTTGTAATTTTTTTTTCAGGGGTAATTGTATCGACCCAGTGGGCCTAAAACTTCGGTAGAGGACTTACTCTAACTTAAATTAAAAGTTCTAGTGCTCTTTTTAATTGACCAAAAAATGGAGGGGGGGAGGGTACCTAGCCCCCCTCCAAAGCACCTTTTTCCCAAAATCGTCCAATCAAAAATTTTGAGATTGTTATTTTGTTCAGCATAGTTGAAAAGCCAAATAACTATGTCTTTGGAGATAGCAGGACCCCTTCCCCCCCCCCCCACAGCCCCTGGGAAAAGTTCTTTCAGCTATAGAATTTGCCCATTGTTTACATATAGTATTTGTATAGTAATAGTATTTTGGGAAGTATGCATACATTTCTTGAGTGGGGAGTGGAGGACAATTTTTTTGCTGGGGGGGGGGGCTTTGTATAGGGAGAATTTTCCATGGAGAGAGAATTAACAGGAGGTGAACTTTCAGGGGACATTGTATCCTGGGGGAATTTGCTAGAATTCCAATACGAAATTTCTTTATACATCTTGCTTTCTCTTCACTTACTCAGTTTTACGCGTAGAGGTGTAAAAGGTAATTTTCAAGGATAACTTTCCACCAGGATTGAATTGTCCAGAGGATATTTCCGTCGGGAGGGGTTTTTCTGTGAAGGTGGAGCCAGATTTCCTGGCATTATTTTAAAAATGATCAGAAATTAAATATAAAAAAGAAAGTGTTTTCAGCTGAAAGTAAGGAGCAATATTAAAACTTAAAACGAACAGAAATTAGTACGTATACGAGAAGGTTTGCCCCCTCATCAACACCTCGCTCTTTACTGTGAAGTTTAAATTTTGTCCCAATTCTTTAAAAACGAACTACTGAAACACAAGGGTCGTTTAATTAGAACAATAAGTTGTTTTTTTTTAAATACCAAAAAACTTTAGCGTGAAGACCAAGGTGTTGTTAGTTTCTGTGCGTTTTTATACCTTTCACAAGTGTGTTTTATGAAAGTTATGTGTTTTCTGACAGTATAGAGAATTATTATTGGATGTTTTTGGGGAAATAGTGGGCGTGGGAGAGGTGTTTGTTTTCCTCCAATCACTTTTGACTGTTAAAAGGCACTAGACCTTCGAAGTTTCTTTTACAACGCTCTATAAAAACCTTGTATGTCCCCAGTTCATAACTTACAACCCTTGCCCTGAGGGGTGTAAAGAGGAGGGAAAGGGTGATCATCCTCAAAGGCATAATATCCAGAACTTTTAACTACGTTGAAAAAAATGGCTGTCTCAGAATTTTGATTGGATGTGTTTGGGGAAATAGTGGGCGTTAGTTGCCCTCCAATCATTTTCAACTAGCCTATTAAAAAGAGCACTAGCTCTTTCAATTTCCAATTGAATGAGCCTTTTTTAAAGTTTCTACGACAACATTGTCTAAAAAAAAAACTTAAATGCCCCCAGGGCATATCTTGCAACCTTAGCCCTGAGGGCTCTGGGGGGAGTGCATCTTCAAAGACCTACTTTACAGAACTTTCATCTACGTTGAACAAAATGGCTATCTCAAAATTTTGATTGGATGAGTTTGGGGAAATGGTGAGCTTGAGAGGGGGCTAGTGGCCGTCCAATCACTTTCGACTATTAAAAATGGCACTAACCCTTTCAGTTTCCAATCGAATGAGCCCTTTTTGAAGTTTCTACAAAAATACTTCCTATAAAAACCTTATATACCCCCAGGGTACAACTTACAGCCCTTGCCCTGAGGGGTTTGGGGGATTTGTTATCCTCAAAATAATAATTTCCAGAACTTTCAACTACGTTGAACAAAATGACTATCTCAAAGTTTTTATTGAATGTGTTTGGGGAACTGGTGGGCGTGAGAGGGGTTTAGTTGCTCTCCATTCACTTTCAACTATTAAAAAGGGTACTAACCCTTTCAATTTCCAATCAAATGAGCCCTTTTTGAAGTTTTACGACAACATTTCTATAAAAACCTCATATGTCCCAGGGCATAACTTACAACCCTTGTCCAGAGGGCGGTGGGGGGGGGGGTTTGTCATCCTCAAAGACATAATTTACAGAACTTTCAACTAAGTTGAAAAAAATGGTTATCTCAAAACTGGGATTGTATGTGTTCTCGACAATTAAAAAGGTCACTAGCCATTTCAATTTCCAATGAAATGATCCCTTTTTGAAGTTTCTATGGCAACGTTTTCTATAAAAGCCTTATATGCCCCCAGGGCATAACTTAAAACCCTTCCACTGAGGGCTGTGGTGGAGGGTGGTGTCATCCTTTAAGAACTAATTTCCAAAACTTTTAACTCCGTTGAACAAAATGGATATCTAAAAATTTTGATTGTATGTGTTTGTGGAAAATGTGGGCGTGAGAGGGGGGTTAGTTGCCCTCCAATCACTTTCGACTATTAAAAAGGGCAGTAGCCCTTTGAATTTCCAATCGAATGCGCTGTTTTTCAAGTTTCTACGATAAAACTTTGAATAAAAACCTTATATTCCTCCAGGGTATAACTTATAACCCTTGTCCTAGGGATCTGAGGGGGTTATCATCCTCAAAGACCTAATTTCCAGAACTTCCCATTAAGTTGAAGCAAAATGTCAATCTCAAAATTTTGATTGGATGTGTTTGGATATATGGTGGACGTGGAAGGGGTGTTAGTTGCCTTCCAATCACTTTCGACTATTAAAAAGGGCACTAGCCATTTAAATTTACAATCAAATGACCCCCTTTTGAAGTTTCTATGACAAAACTTTCTATGAAAACCTTATATACCCCCAGGGCATAACTTATAACCCTTGCCCTGAGGGCTGTCATCCTCAAAAACCTAATTTTCGAAACTTTCAACTGCGTTGAACAAAATGGCTAACTCAAAAGGTTGATTGGATGTTTTTGGGGGAAAGGTGGGGGTGAGAGGGGGGTTGGTTGCCCTCCAATCACTTTTAACTATTAAAACGTACACTTGTCCTTCAATTTCCAATCGAACGAAACTTTTTTTAAGTTGCTACAATAACACTTTCTATAAAAATGTTATATGCCCCCAGGTCATAACTTACAACCCTCGCTCTGAGGGCTGTGGAGGAGTGTCCTCCTCAAAACATAATTTATATCTGGAAATCAACCACGCTGAACAAAATGGCTATCTCAAAATTTTGATTGGATGTGTTTGGGAAAACCGCGGGCGTGGAAGGGGTGTTAGCTGCCTTCCAATCACTTTCGACTATTAAAAAGGTCAGTAGAGATTTGAATTTCCAATCGAACGAGCCCTTTTTGAAGTTTGTACGACAACGCTTTCTATGAAAACCGTAGTTGCCCCCATGGGATAACTTGTAAGCCTTGTCCTGTGGGCTGTTGTCATCCTCAAAGACCTAGTTTCCAGAACTTCCAAATACGTTGAACAAAATGGCAATCTAAAAATTTTGATTGGATGTGTTTGGGGAAAAGGTGGGCGTGAGAGGGGGGTTAGTTGTCCTCCAATAACTTTCGACTATTAAAAAGGGCACTAGCCCTTTGAATTTCCAATTGAATGAGCCTTTTTCGAAGTTTCCTACAAAAACCTTATATGCCCCCAGGGCATTACTTACAACCCTTGGCCAGAGGGCACTGGGGGGGGGGGTGTCCTTCTCAAAAACATAATTTATATTTGGAAATCAACTACACTGGACAAAATGGCTATCTCAAAATTTTGATTGGATGTGTTTGGGGAAATGGAGGGCGTAAAAAGGTGTTAGCTGCCTTCCAATCACTTTCGACTATTAAAAAGGGCCTATTCCTATTCCTAGCCATTCCCATTTCCAATCGAATGAGCTTTTTTCGAAGTTTCTACGACAACTCCTTTGATACGAAGTTCCCTGTTATGGAGAAAAAATAATAATAATACATTGTGCAAACATCGTTCTTTACTTAGGCAGCGCGATGGCGCTGCGTATGATAAGGCAAGTTTTCTCAGGCTCGTAACCTTTGATGTGTAAAACTAAACTTAATGAAACTTGCATATTTGAAATCAGCATAAAAATTCGATTCTTTTAACATATCTATTGGTAGCAAAATTCCGTTTTTTAGTTTCGACTACTATTGAGCCAGATCAAACCTTACTTGTTTGTTACCAGAAACTGTTTGATTAGTTACAACAAAAGTAGTAATTACATATTGAATTTGCCTACTTTACGTTCCCTGGCAGCTTTCCAAGGCATATTACCAGACTAGTTATTTTATTTACACGTGAACATTTTTTAATTGTTTGATTGACGTGTTTGGGGAGATTAGGTTCCTTGGCACAGTCTGTGCTATCAAGAGTGGTTTCTGATTTGTTTTGGAGAATTACATTTGCAAAAAAGGAGTAATTAGTGATAGGATAATTTTTTAACAAAAACGGGCATTGCAAGCTTTGTGTTATCTTAGAGATTAATGCGTAACTCGAGACATCTTGGTAAAGTTTTTAATAGAGGCTGTTTTCCAAAATATTTTAGGATTCATTAACTTTAGTGTTGCCAGTCAAAAGCTATGGGTTTTGAGAAAATTGTCTGATTATCGAAAAATGAAGAAACACCCCTCCAAAAGTCGACAGGAATGGGATTGTCTTGAGGGGAGGGGGGGATTTTTCCATAGAAGAGATGGAGAGTATTTTTACGTGAAAACAACTTCAACCGTGCCCCAGTCCCCCCGCGATCAGAAATTAAATTATAAAAAAAAGTTTTTCTTCAACTGTAAGTAAGGAGCAACATCAAAACTTAAAAAACGGACAGAAAATAGAGGCTGTTTCCAAAAGATTTAGGATTCATTAACTTTAGTGTTTGCCAGTCAAAAGCTATAAGTTTTGAGAAAATAGTCTGATTATCGAAGAATGAAGAAAAACACCCCTCCAAAAGTCGACAGGAATGGGATTGTCTTGAGGGGAGGGGAAGGGGGATTTTTCCATAGAAGAGGTGGAGAGTATTTTTACGTGAAAACAACTTCAACCGTTCCCCAGTCCCCCCGCGATCAGAAATTAAATTATAAAAAAAGTTTTCTTCAACTGAAAGTAAGGAGCAACATCAAAACTTAAAAAACGGACAGAAAATAGAGGTTGTTTCCAAAAGATTTAGGATTCATTAAGTGTTTGCCAGTCAAAAGCTATGGGTTTTGAGAAAATTGTCTGATTATCGAAGAATGAAGAAAAACACCTTCCAAAAGTCGACAGGAATGGGATTTGTCTTGAGGGGGGAATTTTCCATAGAAGAGGTGGAGGGTATTTTTACGTGAAAAAACAACTTCAACCGCCCCCAGCCCCCCCCCCCCCGCGATCAGAAAGTGTTATCTTAGAGATTAATGCGTAACTCGAGACATCTTGGTAAAGTTTTTAATAGAGGCTGTTTTCCAAAAGATTTTAGGATTCATGAACTTTAGTGTTGCCAGTCAAAAGCTTTGGGTTTTGAGAAAATTGTCTGATTATCGAAAAATGAAGAAACACCCCTCCAAAAGTCGACAGGAATGGGATTGTCTTGAGGGGAGGGGGGGGGGATTTTTCCATAGAAGAGGTGGAGAGTATTTTTACGTGAAAACAACTTCAACCGTGTCCCAGTCCCCCCACGATCAGAAATTAAATTATAAAAAAAAGTTTTCTTCAACTGAAAGTAAGGAGCAACATCAAAACTTAAAAAACGGACAGAAAATAGAGGCAGTTTCCAAAAGATTTAGGATTCATTAACTTTAGTGTTTGCCAGTCAAAAGCTATGGGTTTTGAGAAAATTGTCTGATTATCGAAAAATGAAGAAACACCTTCCAAAAGTCGACAGGAATGGGATTTGTCTTGAGGGGGGAATTTTCCATAGAAGAGGTGGAGGGTATTTTTACGTGAAAAAACAACTTCAACCGCCCCCAGCCCCCCCCCGCGATCACAAATTAAATTATAAAAAAGTTTTCTTCAACTGAAAGTAAGGAGCAACGTCAAAACTTAAAAACGGACAGAAAATAGAGGCTGTTTTCCAAATGATTTAGGATTCATTAACTTCAGTGTTGCCCAGTCAAAAGCTATGGGTTTTGAGAAAATTGTCTGATTATCGAAAAATGAAGAAAAACACCCTCCAAAAGTCGACAGGAATGGGATTGTCTTGAGGGGGAATTTTTCCATAGAAGAGGTGGAGGGTATTTTTACGTGAAAACAACTTCAACCGTTCCCCAGTCCCCCCGCGATAAGAAATTAAATTATAAAAAAAGTTTTCTTCAACTGAAAGTAAGAAGCAACGTCAAAACTTAAAAACGGACAGAACATAGAGGCTGTTTTCCAAAAGATTTAAGGATTCATTAACTTTAGTGTTTGCCAGTCAAAAGCTATGGGTTTTGAGAAAATTATCTGATTGTCGGAAAAATGAAGAAACGCCTTCCAAAAGTCGACAGGAATGGGATTTGTCTTGAGGGGGGGAAATTTTCCATAGAAGAGGTGGAGGGTATTTTTACGTGAAAACAACTTCAACCGTGCCCAAGTCCCCCCGCGAGTAGAAATTAAATTATAAAAAAAATTTCTTCAACTGAAAGTAAGAAGCAACGTCAAAACTTAAAAACGGACAGAACATAGAGGCTGTTTTCCAAAAGATTTAAGGATTCATTAACTTTAGTGTTGCCAGTCAAAAGCTATGGGTTATGAGAAAATTGTCTGATTATCGAAAAATGAAGAAACACCTTCCAAAAGTCGACAGGAATGGGATTTGTCTTGAGGGGGGATTTTTCCATAGAAGAGGTGGAGAGTATTTTTACGTGAAAAAACAACTTCAACCGCCCCCAGCCCCCCCCCTCGATCAGAAATTAAATTATAAAAAAAAAGTTTTCTTCAACTGAAAGTAAGGAGCAACGTCAAAACTTAAAAACGTACAGAAAATAGAGGCTGTTTCCAAAAGATTTAGGATTCATTAACTTTAGTGTTTGCCAGTCAAAAGCTATGGGTTTTGAGAAAATTGTCTGATTATCGAAAAAATGAAGAAACACCTTCCAAAAGTCGACAGGAATGGGATTTGTCTTGAGGGGGGGGGGGAATTTTCCATAGAAGAGGTGGAGGGTATTTTTACGTGAAAACAACTTCAACCGTGCCCCAGTCCCCCCGCGAGTAGAAATTAAATTATAAAAAAAAAATTTTCTTCAACTGAAAGTAAGGAGCAACGTCAAAACTTAAAAACGGACAGAAAATAGAGGCTGTTTTCCAAAAGATTTAAGGATTCATTAACTTTAGTGTTGCCAGTCAAAAGCTATGGGTTATGAGAAAATTGTCTGATTATCGAAAAATGAAGAAACACCTTCCAAAAGTCGACAGGAATGGGATTTGTCTTGAGGGGGGATTTTTCCATAGAAGAGGTGGAGAGTATTTTTACGTAAAAAAACAACTTCAACCGCCCCCAGCCCCCCCCCCTCGATAAGAAATTAAATTATAAAAAAAAAGTTTTCTTCAACTGCAAGTAAGGAGCAACGTCAAAACTTAAAAACGGACAGAAAATAGAGGCTGTTTCCAAAAGATTTAGGATTCATTAACTTTAGTGTTTGCCAGTCAAAAGCTATGGGTTTTGAGAAAATTGTCTGATTATCGAATAAATGAAGAAACACCTTCCAAAAGTCGACAGGAATGGGATTTGTCTTGGGGGGGGAATTTTCCATAGATGAGGTGGAGGGTATTTTTACGTGAAAACAACTTCAACCGTGCCCCAGTCCCCCCGCAATCAGAAATTAAATTATAAGAAAAAGTTTCTTCAACTGGAAGTAAGGAGCAACTTCAAAACTTAAAAACGGACAGAAAATAGAGGCTGTTTTCCAAAAGATTTAGGATTCATTAATTTTAGTGTTTGCCAGTCAAAAGCTATGGGTTTGAAAAAATTGTCTGATTATCGAAAAATGAAGAAAAACACCCTCCAAAAGTCGACAGGAATGGGGTTGTCTTGATGGGGGAATTTTCCTTAGAAGAGGTGGAGGGTATTTTTACGTGAAAAAACAACTTCAACCACCCCCAGTCCCCCCCCGCGATCAGAAATTACATTATAAAAAAGTTTCTTCAACTGAAAGTAAGGAGCAACGTCAAAACTTAAAAACGGACAGAAAATAGAGGCTGTTTTCCAAAAGATTTAAGGATTCATTAACTTTAGTGTTGCCAGTCAAAAGCTATGGGTTTTGAGAAAATTGTCTGATTACCGAAAAATAAAGAAACACCTTCCAAAAGTCAACAGGAATGGGATTTGTCTTGAGGGGGGATTTTTCCATAGAAGAGGCGGAAGGTATTTTTACGTGAAAACAACTTCAACCGTGCCCCAGTCCCCCCGCGATCAGAAATTAAATTATAAAAAAAAGTTTTCTTCAACTGAAAGTAAGGAGCAACATCAAAACTTAAAAACGGACAGAAAATAGAGGCTGTTTCCAAAAGATTTAGGATTCATTAACTTTAGTGTTTGCCAGTCAAAAGCTATGGGCCTTGAGAAAATTGTCTGATTACCGAAAAATAAAGAAACACCTTCCAAAAGTCAACAGGAATGGGATTTGTCTTGAGGGGGGATTTTTCCATAGAAGAGGTGGAGGGTATTTTTACGTGAAAACAACTTCAACCGTGCCCAGCCCCCCGCGATCAGAAATTAAATTATAAAAAAAGTTTCTTCAACTGAAAGTAAGGAGCAACGTCAAAACTTAAAAACGGACAGAAAATAGAGGCTGTTTCCAAAAGATTTAGGATTCATTAAGTTTAGTGTGTCCAGTCAAAAGCTATGGGTTTTGAGAAAATTGCCTGATTATCGAAAAATGAAGAAACACCTTCCAAAAGTTGACAGGAATGGGATTGTCTTGAGGGGGTATTTTTCCATAGAAGATGTGGAGAGTATTTTTACGTGAAAACAACTTCAACCGTGCTCCAGTCCCCCGAGATCAGAAAGTAAGGAGCAACGTCAAAACTTAAAAATGGACAGAAAATAGAGGCTGTTTTCCAAAAGATTTAGGATTCATTAACTTTAGTGTTTCCAGTCAAAAGCTATGGGCTTTGAGAAAATTGTCTGATTATCGAAAAATGAAGAAACACCCTCCAAAAGTCGACAGGAATGGGGTTGTCTTGAGGGGGGAATTTTCCAAGGAGCAACGTCAAAACTTAAAAACGGACAGAACATAGAGGCTGTTTTCCAAAAGATTGAAGGATTCATTAACTTTAGTGTTTGCCAGTCAAAAGCTATGGGTTTTGAGAAAATTGTCTGATTATCGAAAAATGAAGAAAAACAACCTCCAAAAGTACTAAAGTTAAATGAATCCTAAATATTTTGGAAACAACCTCTATTTTCTGTCCGTTTTTAAGTTTTGATGTTGCTCTTTACTTTCAGTTGGAGAAAACTTTTTTTTATAATTTAATTTCTGATCGTGGGGGTACTGGGGCACGGTTGAAGTTGTTTTCACGTAAAAATACTCTCCACCTCCTCTATGGAAAAAATCCCCCTTCAAGACAATCCCATTCCTGTCGACTTTTGGAGGGGTGTTTCTTCATTTTTCGATAATCAGACAATTTTCTCAAAACCCATAGCTTTTGACTGGGCAACACTAAAGTTAATGAATCCTAAATCTTTTGGAAAACAGCCTCTATTTTCTGTCCGTTTTTGAGTTTTGACGTTGCTCATTACTTTCAGTTGAAGAAACTTTTTTTATAATTTAATTTCTGATCGCGGGGGGCTGGGCACGGTTGAAGTTGCTTTCACGTAAAAATACCCTCCACCTCTTCTATGGTAAATTCCCCCCTCAAGACAAATCCCATTCCTGTCGACTTTTGGAAGGTGTTTCTTCATTTTTCGATAATCAGACAATTTTCTCAAAACCCATAGCTTTTGACTGGCAAACACAAAAGTTAATGAATCATAAATCTTTTGGAAACAGCCTCTATTTTCTGTCCGTTTTTAAGTTTTGATGTTGCTCCTTACTTTCAGTTGAAGGAAACTTTTTTTTTATAATTTAATTTCTGATCGCGGGGGGATTGGGGCACGGTTGAAGTTGTTTTCACGTAAAAATACTCTCCACCTCTTCTATGGAAAAATCCCCCCTCAAGACAAATCCCATTCCTGTTGACTTTTGGAAGGTGTTTCTTCATTTTTCGATAATCAGACAATTTTCTCATAACCCATATCTTTTGACTGGCAAAACTAAAGTTAATGAATCCTTAAATCTTTTGGAAAACAGCCTCTATTTTCTGTCCGTTTTTAAGTTTTGACGTTGGTCCTTACTTTTAGTTGAAGAAACTTTTTTATAATTTAATTTCTGATCGCGGGGGGAGGGGGGCTGGGGTGGTTGAAGTTGTTTTTTCACGTAAAAATACCCTCCACCTCTTCTATGGAAAATTCCCCCCTCAAGACAACTCCATTCCTATCGACTTTTGGAGGGTGTTTTTCTTCATTTTTCGATAATCAGACAATTTTCTCAAACCCATAGCTTTTGACTGGCAAACACTAAAGTTAATGAATCCTAAATCTTTTGGAAACGGCCTCTATTTTCTGTCCGTTTTTAAGTTTTGGCGTTGCTCCTTACTTTCATTTGAAGAAAACTTTTTTTTTATAATTTAATTTCTGATCGCGAGGGGGGGGGGGGCTGGGGGCGGTTGAAGTTGTTTTTTCACGTAAAAATACTCTCCACCTCTTCTATGGAAAAATCCCTTCTCAAGACTATTCCCATTCCTGTCGACTTTTGGAAGGTGTTTCTTCATTTTTCGATAATCAGACAATTTTTTCAAAACCCATAGCTTTTGACTGGCAACACTAAAGTTAATGAATCCTTAAATCTTTTGGAAAACAGCCTCTATGTTCTGTCCGTTTTTAAGTTTAGACGTTGCTCCTTACTTTCAGTTGAAGAAAACTTTTTTTATAATTTAATTTCTGATCGCGGGGGGACGGGGGCACGGTTGAAGTTGTTATACACGTAAAAATACCCTCCATCTCTTCTATGGAAAATCCCTCCCCTCAAGAAAAATCCCATTCCTGTCGACTTTTGGAAGGTGTTTCTTCATTTTTTCGATAATCAGACAATTTTCTCAAAACCCATAGCTTTTGACTGGCAAACACTAAAGTTAATGAATCCTAAATCTTTTGGAAACAGCCTCTATGTTCTGTCCGTTTTTAAGTTTTGACGTTGCTCCTTACTTTCAGTTGAAGAAAATTTTTTTATAATTTAATTTCTGATCGCAGGGGGACTGGGGCACGGTTGAAGTTGTTTTCACGTAAAAATACCCTCCACCTCTTCTATGGAAAAATTCCACCCTCACGACAATCCCATTCCTGTCGACTTTTGGAGGGTGTTTTTCTTCATTTTTCGATAATCAGACAATTTTCTCAAAACCCATAGCTTTTGACTGGGCAATACAAAAATTAATGAATCCTAAATCTTTTGGAAAACAGCCTCTATTTTCTGTCCGTTTTTAAGTTTTGACGTTGCTCCTTACTTTCAGTTGAAGAAAACTTTTTTATAATTTAATTTTGATCGCGGGGGGGGGGGCTGGGGGCGGTTGAAGTTGTTTTTTCACGTAAAAATACCCTCCACCTCTTCTATGGAAAATTCCCCCCTCAAGACAAATCCCATTCCTGTAGACTTTTGGAAGGTGTTTTTCTTCATTTTTCGATAATCAGACAATTTTCTCAAAACCCATAGCTTTTGACTGGCAAACACTAAAGTTAATGAATCCTAAATCTTTTGGAAACAGCCTCTATTTTCTGTCCGTTTTTAAGTTTTGATGTTGCTCCTTACTTTCAGTTGAAGAAAACTTTTTTTTATAATTTAATTTCTGATCACGGGGGGACTGGGGCACGGTTGAAGTAGTTTTCACGTAAAAATACTCTCCACCTCTTCTATGGAAAAATCCCCCCTCCCCTCAAGACAATCCCATTCCTGTCGACTTTTGGAGGGGTGTTTCTTCATTTTTCGATAATCAGACAATTTTCACAAAACCCATAGCTTTTGACTGGCAAACACTAAAGTTAATGAATCCTAAATCTTTTGGAAACAGCCTCTATTTTCTGTCCGTTTTTAAGTTTTGACGTTGCTCCTTACTTTCAGTTGAAGAAAACTTTTTATTTATAATTTAATTTCTGATCGCGGGGGGGGGGGGAGGGGCTGGGGTGGTTGAAGTTGTTTTTTCACGTAAAAATACTCTCCACCTCTTCTATGGAAAAATCCCCCCTCAAGACAAATCCCATTCCTGTCGACTTTTGGAAGGTGTTTCTTCATTTTTCGATAATCAGACAATTTTCTCAAAACCCATAGCTTTTGACTGGCAAACACTAAAGTTAATGAATCCTAAATCTTTTGGAAACAGCCTCTATGTTCTGTCCGTTTTTAAGTTTTGACGTTGCTCCTTACTTTCAGTTGAAGAAAACTTTTTTTATAATTTAATTTCTGATCGCGGGGGGACTGGGGCACGGTTGAAGTTGTTTTCACGTAAAATACCCTCCACCTCTTCTATGGAAAATTCTCCCTCAAGACAAATCCCGTTCCTGTCGACTTTTGGAAGGTGTTTCTTCATTTTTCGATAATCACAAAATTTTCTCAAAACCCATAGCTTTTGACTGGCAAACACTAAAGTTATTGAATCCTAAATCTTTTGGAAACAGCCTCTATTTTCTGTCCGTTTTTAAGTTTTGACGTTGCTCCTTACTTTCAGTTGAAAAAAAAAATTTATAATTTAATTTGTGATCGCGGGGGGGGGCTGGGGGCGGTTGAAGTTGTTTTTTCACGTAAAAATAACCTCCACCTCTTCTATGGAAAATTCCCCCCTCAAGACAAATCCCATTCCTGTCGACTTTTGGAGGGTGTTTTTCTTCATTTTTCGATAATCAGACAATTTTCTCAAAACCCATAGCTTTTGACTGGCAAACACTAAAGTTAATGAATTCTAAATCTTTTGGACACAGCCTCTATTTTCTGTCCGTTTTTAAGTTTTGATGTTGTTCATTACTTTCAGTTGAAGAAAACTTTTTTTTATAATTTAATTTCTGATCGCAGGGGGACTGGGGCATGGTTGAAGTTGTTTTCACGTAAAAATACTCTCCACCTCTTTTATGGAAAAATCCCCCCTCCCCTCAAGACAATCCCATTCCTGTCGACTTTTGGAGGGGTGTTTCTTCATTTTTCGATAATCAGACAATTTTCTCAAAACCCAAAGCTTTTGACTGGCAACACTAAAGTTAATGAATCCTTAAATCTTTTGGAAAACAGCCTCTATTTTCTGTCCGTTTTTTAAGTTTTGATGTTGCTCCTTACTTTCAGTTGAAGAAAACTTTTTTTTTAATTTAATTTCTGATCGCGGGGGGACTGGGGCACGGTTGAAGTTGTTTTCACGTAAAAATACTCTCCACCTCTTCTATGGAAAAATCCCCCCCTCCCCTCAAGACAATCCCATTCCTGTCGACTCTTGGAGGGGTGTTTCTTCATTTTTTGATAATCAGACAATTTTCTCAAAACCCATAGCTTTTAACTGGCAACACTAAAGTTAATGAATCCTAAAATCTTTTGGAAAACAGCCTCTATTAAAACTTTACCAAGATGTCTCGAGTTACACATTAATCTCTAAGATAACACTTTCTGATCGCGGGGGGGGCTGGGGGCGGTTGAAGTTGTTTTTTCACGTAAAAATACCCTCCACCTCTTTTATGGAAAATTCCCCCCTCAAGACAAATCCCATTCCTGTCGACTTTTGGAAGGTGTTTTTCTTCATTCTTCGATAATCAGACAATTTTCTCAAACCCATAGCTTTTGACTGGCAAACACTAAAGTTAATGAATCCTAAATCTTTTGGAAACAGCCTCTATTTTCTGTCCGTTTTTTAAGTTTTGATGTTGCTCCTTACTTTCAGTTGAAGAAGACTTTTTTTTATAATTTAATATCTGATCGCGGGGGGGGGGCTGGGGTAGTTGAAGTTGTTTTTTCACGTAAAATATACTCTCCACCTCTTCTATGGAAAAATCCCCCCTCAAGACAAATCCAATTCCTTTCGACTTTTGGAAGGTGTTTCTTCATTTTTCGATAATCAGACAATTTTCTCAAAACCCATAGCTTTTGACTGGCAAACACTAAAGTTAATGAATCCTAAATCTTTTGGAAACAGCCTCTATTTTCTGTCCGTTTTTTAAGTTTTGATGTTGCTCCGTACTTTCAGTTGAAGAAGACTTTTTTTTATAATTTATTTCTGATCGTGGGGGGGGGGGCTGGGGCGGTTGAAGTTGTTTTTTCACGTAAAAATACTCTCCACCTCTTCTATGGAAAAATCCACTCTCAAGACAAATCCCATTCCTGTCGACTTTTGGAAGGTGTTTCTTCATTTTTCGATAATCAGACAATTTTCTCAAAACCCATAGCTTTTGACTGGCAACACTAAAGTTAATGAATCCTAAATCTTTTGAAACAGCCTCTATTTTCTTTCCGTTTTTTAAGTTTTGACGTTGCTCCTTACTTTCAGTTGAAGAAAACTTTTTATTTATAATTTAATTTCTGATCGCGGGGGGGGGGGCTGGGGGCGTTTGAAGTTGTTTTTTCACGTAAAAATACTCTCCACCTCTTCTATGGAAAAATCCCCCTCAAGACAAATCCCTTTCCTGTCGACTTTTGGAAGGTGTTTCTTCATTTTTCGATAATCAGACATTTTCTCAAAACCCATAGCTTTTGACTGGCAACACTAAAGTTAATGAATCCTAAATCTTTTGGAAAACAGCCTCTATTAAAAACTTTACCAAGATGTCTCGAGTTACGTATTAATCTCTAAGATAACACTTTCTGATCGCGGGGGGGAGGGGGGGGGCTGGGGGTGGTTGAAGTTGTTTTTTCACGTAAAAATACCCTCCACCTCTTCTTTGGAAAAATCCCCCCTCCCCTCAAGACAATCCCATTCCTGTCGACTCTTGGAGGGTGTGTTTCTTCATTTTTTGATAATCAGACAATTTTCTCAAAACCCATGGCTTTTAACTGGCAACACTAAAGTTAATGAATCCTAAAATCTTTTGGAAAACAGCCTCTATTCTAAACGTTTACCAAGATGTCTCGAGTTACACATTAATCTCTAAAATAACACTTTCTGATCGCGGGGGGGGCTGGGGGCGGTTGAAGTTGTTTTTTCACGTAAAAATACTCTCCACCTCTTCTTGGAAAAATCCCCCCTCCCCTCAAGACAATCCCATTCCTGTCGACTCTTGGAGGGTGTTTCTTCATTTTTTGATAATCAGACAATTTTCTCAAAACCCATAGCTTTTAACTGGCAACACTAAAGTTAATGAATCCTAAAATCTTTTGGAAAACAGCCTCTATTAAAACTTTACCAAGATGTCTCGAGTTACACATTAATCTCTAAGATAACACTTTCTGATCGCGGGGGGGGGGGGGCTGGGGGCGGTTGAAGTTGTTTTTTCACGTAAAAATACCCTCCACCTCTTCTATGGAAAATTCCCCCCTCAAGACAAATCCCATTCCTGTCGACTTTTGGAAGGTGTTTTTCTTCATTCTTCGATAATCAGACAATTTTCTCAAAACCCATAGCTTTTGACTGGCAAACACTAAAGTTAATGAATCCTAAATCTTTTGGAAACAGCCTCTATTTTCTGTCCGTTTTTTAAGTTTTGATGTTGCTCCTTACTTTCAGTTGAAGAAGACTTTTTTTATAATTTAATATCTGATCGCGGGGGGGGACTGGGGGTGGTTGAAGTTGTTTTTCACGTAAAAATACTCTCCACCTCTTCTATGGAAAAATCCCCCCTCAAGACAAATCCCATTCCTTTCGACTTTTGGAAGGTGTTTTCTTCATTTTTCGATAATCAGACAATTTTCTCAAAACCCATAGCTTTTGACTGGCAAACACTAAACTTAATGAATCCTAAATCTTTTGGAAACAGCCTCTATTTTCTGTCCGTTTTTTAAGTTTTGATGTTGCTCCGTACTTTCAGTTGAAGAAGACTTTTTTTTATAATTTAATTTCTGATCGTGGGGGGGGGCTGGGGGCGATTGAAGTTGTTTTTTCACGTAAAAATACTCTCCACCTCTTCTATGGAAAAATCCACTCTCAAGACAAATCCTATTCCTGTCGACTTTTGGAAGGTGTTTCTTCATTTTTCGATAATCAGACAATTTTCTCAAAACCCATAGCTTTTGACTGGCAACACTAAAGTTAATGAATCCTAAATCTTTTGAAAAACAGCCTCTATTTTCTTTCCGTATTTTAAGTTTTGACGTTGCTCCTTACTTTCAGTTGAAGAAAACTTTTTATTTATAATTTAATTTCTGATCGCGGGGGGGGGGGGCTGGGGGCGTTTGAAGTTGTTTTTTACGTAAAAATTACTCTCCACCTCTTCTATGGAAAAATCCCCCCTCAAGACAAATCCCTTCCTGTCGACTTTTGGAAGGTGTTTCTTCATTTTTCGATAATCAGACATTTTCTCAAAACCCATAGCTTTTGACTGGCAACACTAAAGTTAATGAATCCTAAATCTTTTGGAAAACAGCCTCTATTAAAAACTTTACCAAGATGTCTCGAGTTACGCATTAATCTCTAAGATAACACTTTCTGATCGCGGGGGGGGGCTGGGGTCGGTTGAAGCTGTTTTTTCACGTAAAAATACCCTCCACCTCTTCTATGGAAAATTCTCCCTCAAGACAAATCCCGTTCCTGTCGACTTTTGGAAGGTGTTTCTTCATTTTTCGATAATCAGACAATTTTCTCAAAACCCATAGCTTTTGACTGGCAAACACTAAAGTTAATGAATCCTAAATCTTATGGAAACAGCCTCTATTTTCTGTCCGTTTTTAAGTTTTGATGTTGCTCCTTACTTTCAGTTGAAGAAGACTTTTTTTTATAATTTAATTTCTGATCGCGGGGGGACTGGGGACACTGGTTGAAGTTGTTTTCACGTAAAAATACTCTCCACCTCTTTTATGGAAAAATCCCCCCCTCCCCTCAAGACAATCCCATTCCTGTCGACTTTTGGAGGGGTGTTTCTTCATTTTTCGATAATCAGACAATTTTCTCAAAACCCATAGCTTTTGACTGGCAACACTAAAGTTAATGAATCCTAAAATCTTTGGGAAAGCAGCCTCTATTAAAAACTTTACCAAGATGTCTCGAGTTACGCATCAATCTGTAAGATAACACTTTCTGATCGCGGGGGGGACTGAGGGCGGTTGAAGTTGTTTTTTTACGTAAAAAATACCCTCCACCTCTTCTATGGAAAATTCCCCCCTCAAGACAAATCCCGTTCCTGTCGACTTTTGGAAGTAAATTTCTGATCGCGGGGGGACTGGGGCACGGTTAAGTTGTTTTCACGTAAAAATACTCTCCACCTCTTCTTTGGAAAAATCCCCCCCTCCCCTCAAGACAAGGAAATCTTTCGATTTCCAATTGAATGAGCCTTTTTTAAAGTTTCTACGACAACATTGTCTATAAAAAAAAACTTAAATGCCCCCAGGGCATAGCTTACAACCTTAGCCCTGAGGGCTCTGGGGGGAGTGTCATCTTCAAAGACCTACTTTACAGAACTTTCATCTACGTTGAACAAAATGGCTATCTCAAAATTTTGATTGGATGAGTTTGGGGAAATGGTGAGCTTGAGAGGGGGCTAGTGGCCCTCCAATCACTTTCGACTATTAAAAATGGCACTAACCCTTTCAGTTTCCAATCGAATTAGCCCTTTTTGAAGTTTCTACAAAAATACTTCCTATAAAAACCTTATATACCCCCAGGGTACAACTTAAAGCCCTTGCCCTGAGGGGTTTGGGGGATTTGTTATCCTCAAAATAATAATTTCCAGAACTTTCAACTACGTTGAACAAAATGACTATCTCAAAATTTTTATTGAATGTGTTTGGGGAACTGGTGGACGTGAGAGGGGTTTAGTTGCTCTCCATTCACTTTCAACTATTAAAAAGGGTACTAACCCTTTCAATTTCCAATCAAATGAACCCTTTTTGAAGTTTTACGACAACATTTCTATAAAAACCTCATATGTCCCAGGGCATAACTTACAACCCTTGTCCAGAGGGCAGTGGGGGGGGGGTTGTCATCCTCAAAGACATTATTTACAGAACTTTCAACTAAGTTGAAAAAAATGGTTATCTCAAAACTGGGATTGTATGTGTTTTCGACAATTAAAAAGGTCACTAGACATTTCAATTTCCAATGAAATGATCCCTTTTTGAAGTTTCTATGGCAACATTTTATATAAAAGCCTTATATGCCCCCAGGGCATAACTTAAAACCCTTCCACTGAGGGCTGTGGTGGAGGGTGGTGTCATCCTTTAAGAACTAATTTCCAAAACTTTTAACTCCGTTGAACAAAATGGATATCTAAAAATTTTTATTGTATGTGTTTGTGGAAAATGTGGGCGTGAGAGGGGGGTTAGTTGCCCTCCAATCACTTTCGACTATTAAAAAGGGCAGTAGCCCTTTGAATTTCCAATCGAATGCGCTGTTTTTCAAGTTTCTACGATAAAACTTAGAAATAAAAACCTTATATTCCTCCAGGGTATAACTTATAACCCTTGTCCTAGGGATCTGAGGGGGTTATCATCCTCAAAGACCTAATTTCCAGAACTTCCCATTAAGTTGAAGCAAAATGTCAATCTCAAAATTTTGATTGGATGTGTTTGGATATATGGTGGACGTGGAAGGGGTGTTAGTTGCCTTCCAATCACTTTCGACTATTAAAAAGGGCACTAGCCATTTAAATTTACAATCAAATGACCCCCTTTTGAAGTTTCTATGACAAAACTTTCTATGAAAACCTTATATACCCCCAGGGCATAACTTATAACCCTTGCCCTGAGGGCTGTCATCCTCAAAAACCTAATTTTCGAAACTTTCAACTACGTTGAACAAAATGACTATCTCAAAATTTTTATTGAATGTGTTTGGGGAACTGGTGGACGTGAGAGGGGTTTAGTTGCTCTCCATTCACTTTCAACTATTAAAAAGGGTACTAACCCTTTCAATTTCCAATCAAATGAGCCCTTTTTGAAGTTTTACGACAACATTTCTATAAAAAAACTCATATGTCCCAGGGAATAACTTACAACCCTTGTCCAGAGGGCGGTGGGGGGGGGTTGTCATCCTCAAAGACATTATTTACAGAACTTTCAACTAAGTTGAAAAAATGGTTATCTCAAAACTGGGATTGTATGTGTTTTCGACAATTAAAAAGGTCACTAGACATTTCAATTTCCAATGAAATGATCCCTTTTTGAAGTTTCTATGGCAACATTTTCTATAAAAGCCTTATATGCCCCCAGGGCATAACTTAAAACCCTTCCACTGAGGGCTGTGGTGGAGGGTGGTGTCATCCTTTAAGAACTAATTTCCAAAACTTTTAACTCCGTTGAACAAAATGGATATCTAAAAATTTTTATTGTATGTGTTTGTGGAAAATGTGGGCGTGAGAGGGGGGTTAGTTGCCCTCCAATCACTTTCGACTATTAAAAAGGGCAGTAGCCCTTTGAATTTCCAATCGAATGCGCTGTTTTTCAAGTTTCTACGATAAAACTTTGAATAAAAACCTTATATTCCTCCAGGGTATAACTTATAACCCTTGTCCTAGGGATCTGAGGGGGTTATCATCCTCAAAGACCTAATTTCCAGAACTTCCCATTAAGTTGAAGCAAAATGTCAATCTCAAAATTTTGATTGGATGTGTTTGGATATATGGTGGACGTGGAAGGGGTGCTAGTTGCCTTCCAATCACGTTCGACTATTAAAAAGGGCACTAGCCATTTCAATCAAACCCCCTTTTCTATGACAAAACTTTCTATGGAAACCTTATATACCCCCAGGGCATAACTTATAACCCTTGCCCTGAGGGCTGTCATCCTCAAAAACCTAATTTTCGAAACTTTCAACTGTGTTGAACAAAATGGCTAACTCAAAAGGTTGATTGGATGTTTTTGGGGGAAAGGTGGGGGTGAGAGGGGGGTTGGTTGCCCTCCAATCACTTTTAACTATTAAAACGTACACTAGCCCTTCAATTTCCAATCGAACGAAACTTTTTTTAAGTTTCTACAATAACACTTTCTATAAAATGTTATATGCCCCAAAGGTCATAACTTACAACCCTTGCTCTGAGGGCTGCGGAGGAGTGTCCTCCTCAAAAACATAATTTATATCTGGAAATCAACCACGCTGAACAAAATGGCTATCTCAAAATTTTGATTGGATGTGTTTGGGAAAACCGCGGGCGTGGAAGGGGTGTTAGCTGCCTTCCAATCACTTTCGACTATTAAAAAGGGCAGTAGAGATTTGAATTTCCAATCGAACGAGCCCTTTTTGAAGTTTGTACGACAACGCTTTCTATGAAAACCGTAGTTGCCCCAAAGGGATAACTTGTAAGCCTTGTCCTGTGGGCTGTTGTCATCCTCAAAGACCTAGTTTCCAGAACTTCCAAATACGTTGAACAAAATGGCAATCTAAAAATTTTGATTGGATGTGTTTGGGGAAAAGGTGGGCGTGAGAGGGGGGTTAGTTGTCCTCCAATAACTTTCGACTATTAAAAAGGGCACTAGCCCTTTGAATTTCCAATTGAATGAGCCTTTTTCGAAGTTTCTATGACAAAGCTTTCTACAAAAACCTTATATGCCCCAGGGCATTACTTACAACCCTTGCCCAGAGGGCACTGGGGGGGGGGGGTGTCCTTCTCAAAAACATAATTTATATCTGGAAATCAACTACACTGGACAAAATGACTATCTCAAAATTTTGATTGGATGTGTTTTGGGAAATGGAGGGCGTAAAAAGGTGTTAGCTGCCTTCCAATCACTTTCGACTATTAAAAAGGGCCTATTCCTATTCCTAGCCATTCCCATTTCCAATCGAATGAGCTTTTTTCGAAGTTTCTACGACAACTCCTTTGATACGAAATTCCCTGTTATGGAGAAAAAATAGTAATAATACATTGTGCAAACATCGTTCTTTACTTAGGCAGCGCGATGGCGCTGCGTATGATAAAGCAAGTTTTCTCAGGCTCGTAACCTTTGATGTGTAAAACTAAACTTAATGAAACTTGCATATTTGAAATCAGCATAAAAATTCGATTCTTTTAACATATCTATTGGTAGAAAAATTCAGTTTTTTAGTTTCGACTACTATTGAGCCAGATCAAACCTTACTTGTTTGTTACCAGAAACTGTTTGATTAGTTACAACAAAAGTAGTAATTACGTATTGAATTTGCCTACTTTGCGTTCCCTGGCAGCTTTCCAAGGCAGATTACCAGACTAGTTATTTTATTTACACGTGAACATTTTTTAATTGTTTGATTGACGTGTTTGGGGAGATTAGGTTCCTTGGCACAGTCTGTGCTATCAAGAGTGGTTTCTGATTTGTTTTGGAGACTTACATTTGCAAAAAAGGGGTAATTAGTGAAAGGATAATTTTTTAACAAAAACGGGCATTGCAAGCTTTGTGTTATCTTAGAGATTAATGCGTAACTCGAGACATCTTGGTAAAGTTTTTAATAGAGGCTGTTTTCCAAAAGATTTTAGGATTCATTAACTTTAGTGTTGCCAGTCAAAAGCTATGGGTTTTGAGAAAATTGTCTGATTATCGAAAAATGAAGAAACACCCCTCCAAAAGTCGACAGGAATGGGATTGTCTTGAGGAGAGGGGGGGGGGATTTCTCCATAGAAGAGGTGGAAATTATTTTTACGTGAAAACAACTTCAACCGTGTCCCCAGTCCCCCCGCGATCAGAAATTAAATTATAAAAAAAAAGTTTTCTTCAACTGAAAGTAAGGAGCAACATCAAAACTTAAAAAACGGACAGAAAATAGAGGCTGTTTCCAAAAGATTTAGAATTCATTAACTTTAGTGTTTGCCAGTCAAAAGCTATGGGTTTTGAGAAAATTGTCTGATTATCGAAGAATGAAGAAAAACACCCCTCCAAAAGTCGACAGGAATGGGATTGTCTTGAGGGGAGGGGGAGGGGGATTTTTCCATAGAAGAGGTGGAGAGTATTTTTACGTGAAAACAACTTCAACCGTGCCCCAGTCCCCCCGCGATCAGAAATTAAATTATAAAAAAAAGTTTTCTTCAACTGAAAGTAAGAAGCAACATCAAAACTTAAAAAACGGACAGAAAATAGAGGCTGTTTCCAAAAGATTTAGAATTCATTAACTTTAGTGTTTGCCAGTCAAAAGCTATGGGTTTTGAGAAAATTGTCTGATATTCGAAGAATGAAGAAAAACACCTTCCAAAAGTCGACAGGAATGGGATTGTCTTGAGGGGGGAATTTTCCATAGAAGAGGTGGAGGGTATTTTTACGTGAAAAAACAACTTCAACCGCCCCCAGCCCCCCCCCCCCCCGTGATCAGAAAGTGTTATCTTACAGATTGATGCGTAACTCGAGACATCTTGGTAAAGTTTTTAATAGAGGCTGTTTTCCAAAAGATTTTAGGATTCATTAACTTTAGTGTTGCCAGTCAAAAGCTATGGGTTTTGAGAAAATTGTCTGATTATCAAAAAATGAAGAAACACCCCTCCAAAAGTCGACCGGAATGGGATTGTCTTGAGGGGAGGGGGATTTTTCCATAGAAGAGGTGGAGATTATTTTTACGTGAAAACAACTTCAACCATGCCCCAGTCCCCCTGCGATCAGAAATTAAATTATAAAAAAAAGTTTTCTTCAACTGAAAGTAATGAACAACATCAAAACTTAAAAAACGGACAGAAAATAGAGGCTGTTTCCAAAAGATATAGGATTCATTAACTTTAGTGTTTGCCAGTCAAAAGCTATGGGTTTAAAAAAAATTGTCTGATTATCAAAAAATGAAGAAAAACACCTTCCAAAAGTCGACAGGAATGGGATTTGTCTTGAGGGGGGAATTTTCCATAGAAGAGCCGGAGGATATTTTTACGTGAAAAAACGACTTCAACCGCCCCCAGCCCCCCCCCCGCGATCACAAATTAAATTATAAAAGAGTTTTCTTCAACTGAAAGTTAGGAGCAACGTCAAAACTTAAAAACGGACAGAAAATAGAGGCTGTTTTCCAAAAATTTAGGATTCATTAACTTTAGTGTTGCCCAGTCAAAAGCTATGGGTTTTGAGAAAATTGTCTGATTATCGAAAAATGAAGAAAAACACCCTCCAAAAGTCGACAGGAATGGGATTGTCTTGAGGGGGGAATTTTCCCATAGAAGAGGTGGAGGGTATTTTTACGTGAAAACAACTTCAACCGTGCCTCAGTCCCCCCGCGATCAGAAATTAAATTATAAAAAAAGTTTTCTTCAACTGAAAGTAAGGAGCAACGTCAAAACTTAAAAACGGACAGAACATAGAGGCTGTTTCCAAAAGATTTAGGATTCATTAACTTTAGTGTTTGCCAGTCAAAAGCTATGGGTTTTGAGAAAATTGTCTGATTATCGAAAAAATGAAGAAACACCTTCCAAAAGTCGATAGGAATGGGATTTGTCTTGAGGGGGGGGATTTTCCATAGAAGAGGTGGAGGATATTTTTACGTGAAAACAACTTCAACCGTGCCCCAGTCCCCCCATGAGCAGAAATTAAATTATAAAAAAAAATTCTTCAACTGAAAGCAAGGAGCAACATCAAAACTTAAAAACGGACAGAAAATAGAGGCTGTTTTCCAAAAGATTTAAGGATTCATTAACTTTAGTGTTGCCAGTCAAAAGCTATGGGTTATGAGAAAATTGTCTGATTATCGAAAAATGAAGAAACACCTTCCAAAAGTCGACAGGAATGGGATTTGTCTTGAGGGGTATTTTTCCATAGAAGAGGTGGAGAGTATTTTTACGTGAAAAAACAACCTCAACCGCCCCCAGCCCCCCCCCCCGCGATCAGAAATTAAATTATAAAAAAAAAGTTTTCTTCAACTGAAAGTAGGGAGCAACGTCAAAACTTAAAAACGGACAGAAAATAGAGGCTGTTTCCAAAAGATTTAGGATTCATTAACTTTAGTGTTTGCCAGTTAAAAGCTATGGGTTTTGAGAAAATTGTCTGATTATCGAATAAATGAAGAAACACCTTCCAAAAGCCGACAGGAATGGGATTTGTCTTGAGGGGGGAATTTTCCATAGAAGAGGTGGAGGGTATTCTTACGTGAAAACAACTTCAACCGTGCCCCAGTCCCCCCGCAATCAGAAATTAAATTATAAAAAAAAGTTTCTTCAACTGGAAGTAAGGAGCAACGTCAAAACTTAAAAACTGACAGAAAAAAGAGGCTGTATTCCAAAAGATTTAGGATTCATTAATTTTAGTGTTTGCCAGTCAACAGCTATGGGTTTGAGAAAATTGTCTGATTATCGAAAAACGAAGAAAAACACCCTCCAAAAGTCGACAGGAATGGGGTTGTCTTGAGGGGGGAATTTTCCATAGAAGAGGTGGAGGGTATTTTTACGTGAAAAAACAACTTCAACCACCCCCAGCCCCCCCCCCCCGCGATCAGAAATTACATTATAAAAAATTTTTTTCAACTGAAAGTAAGGAGCAACGTCAAAACTTAAAAACGGACAGAAAATAGAGGCTGTTTTCCAAAAGATTTAAGGATTCATTAACTTTAGTGTTGCCAGTCAAAAGCTTTGGGTTTTGAGAAAATTGTCTGATTATCGAAAAATGAAGAAACACCTTCCAAAAGTCAACAGGAATGGGATTTGTCTTTTGGGGGGATTTTTCCATAGAAGAGGTGGAGAGTATTTTTACGTGAAAACAACTTCAACCGTGCCTCAGTCCCCCCGCGATCAGAAATTAAATTATAAAAAAAGCTTTCTTCAACTGAAAATAAGGAGCAACATCAAAACTTAAAGACGGACAGAAAATAGAGGCTGTTTTCCAAAAGATTTAGGATTCATTAACTTTAGTGTTGCCCAGTCAAAAGCTATGGGTTTTGAGAAAATTGTCTGATTATCGAAAAATGAAGAAACACCCCACCAAAAGTCGACAGGAATGGGATTGTCTTGAGGGGGGATTTTTTCCATAGAAGAGGTGGAAGGTATTTTTACGTGAAAACAACTTCAACCGTGCCCCAGTCCCCCCGCGATCAGAAATTAAATTATAAAAAAAAGTTTTCTTCAACTGAAAGTAAAGAGCAACATCAAAACTTAAAAACAGACAGAAAATAGAGGTTGTTTCCAAAAGATTTAGGATTCATTAACTTTAGTGTGTCCAGTCAAAAGCTCTGGGTTTTGAGAAAATTGCCTGATTATCGAAAAATGAAAAAACACCTTCCAAAAGTCGACAGGAATGGGATTGTCTTGAGGGGGTATTTTTCCATAGAAGAGGTGGAGAGTATTTTTACGTGAAAACAACTTCAACCGTGCCCCAGTCCCCCCCCGCAATCAGAAAGTAAGGAGCAACGTCAAAACTTAAAAACGGACAGAAAATAGAGGCTGTTTTCCAAAAGATTTAGGATTCATTAACTTTAGTGTTTAACAGTCAAAAACTATGGGTTTGAGAAAATTGTCTGATTATCGAAAAATGAAGAAAAACACCCTCCAAAAGTCGACAGGATAGGGGTTGTCTTGAGGGGGAATTTTCCATAGAAGAGGTGGAGGGTATTTTTACGTGAAAAAACAACTTCAATCACCCCAGCCCCCCCCCCCCGCGATCAGAAATTAAATTATAAAAAGTTTCTTCAACTAAAAGTAAGGAGCAACGTCAAAACTTAAAAACGGACTGAAAATAGAGGCTGTTTTCCAAAAGTTTTAAGGATTCATTAACTTTAGTGTTGCCAGTCAAAAGCTATGGGTTTTGAGAAAATTGTCTGATTATCGAAAAATGAAGAAAAACACCCTCCAAAAGTACTAAAGTTACACTAAAGTTAAATGAATCCTAAATCTTTTGGAAACAACCTCTATTTTCTGTCCCTTTTTAAGTTTTGATGTTGCTATTTACTTTCAGTTGACGAAAACTTTTTTTTATAATTTAATTTCTGATCTTGGGGGGACTGGGGCACGTTTGAAGTTGTTTTCACGTAAAAATACTCTCCACCTCTTCTATGGAAAAAATCCCCCTCAAGACAATCCCATTCCTGTCGACTTTTGTAGGGGTGTTTCTTCATTTTTCGATAATAAGACAATTTTCTCAAAACCCATAGCTTTTGACTGGTCAACACTAAAGTTAATGAATCCTAAATCTTTTGGAAAACAGCCTCTATTTTCTGTCCGTTTTTAAGTTTTGACGTTGCTCCTTACTTTCAGTTGAAGAAACTTTTTTTATAACTTAATTTCTGATCGCGGGGGGCTGGGCACGGTTGAAGTTGTTTTCACGTAAAAATACTCTCCACCTCTTCTATGGAAAATTCCCCCCTCAAGACAATCCCATTCCTGTCGACTTTTGGAGGGGTGTTTCTTCATTTTTCGATAATCAGACAATTTTCTCAAAACCCATAGCTTTTGACTGGGCAACACTAAAGTTAATGAATCCTAAATCTTTTGGAAAACGGCCTCTATTTTCTGTCCGTTTTTAAGTTTTGACGTTGCTCCTTACTTTCAGTTGAAGCAACTTTTTTTATAATTTAATTTCTGATCGCAAGAGGCTGGGCACGGTTGAAGTTGTTTTCACGTAAAAATACCCTCCACCTCTTCTATGGAAAATTCCCCCCTCAAGACAATCCCATTCCTGTCGACTTTTGGAAGGTGTTTCTTCATTTTTTGATAATCAGACAATTTTCTCAAAACCAATAGCTTTTGACTGGCAAACACTAAAGTTAATGAATCCTAAATCTTTTGGAAACAGCCTCTATTTTCTGTCCGTTTTTAAGTTTTGATGTTGCTCCTTACTTTCAGTTGAAGGAAACTTTTTTTTATAATTTAATTTCTGATCGCGGGGGGACTGGGGCACGGTTGAAGTTGTTTTCACGTAAAAATACTCTCCACCTCTTCTATGGAAAAATCCCCCCTCAAGACAAATCCCATTCCTGTTGACTTTTGGAAGGTGTTTCTTCATTTTTCGATAATCAGACAATTTTCTCAAAACCCATAGCTTTTGACTGGCAACAATAAAGTTAATGAATCCTTAAATCTTTGGAAAACAGCCTCTATTTTCTGTCCGTTTTTAAGTTTTGACGTTGGTCCTTACTTTTAGTTGAAGAAACTTTTTTATAATTTAATTTCTGATCGCGGGGGGGGGGGCTGGGGGTGGTTGAAGTTGTTTTTTCACGTAAAAATACCCTCCACCTCTTCTATGGAAAATTCCCCCCTCAAGACAACCCCATTCCTGTCGACTTTTGGAGGGTGTTTTTCTTCATTTTTCGATAATCAGACAATTTTCTCAAACCCATAGCTTTTGACTGGCAAACACTAAAGTTAATGAATCCTAAATCTTTTGGAAAACAGCCTCTATTTTCTGTCCGTTTTTAAGTTTTGACGTTGCTCCTTACTTACAGTTGAAGAAACTTTTTTTATAATTTAATTTCTGATCGCGGGGGGACTGGGGCACGATGAAGTTGTTTTCACGTAAAAATACCCTCCACCTTTTCTATGGAAAATTCCCCCCTCAAGACAAATCCCATTCCTGTCGACTTTTGGAAGGTGTTTCTTCATTTATTCGATAATCAGACAATTTTCTCAAAACCCATAGCTTTTGACTGGCAAACACTAAAGTTAATGAATCCTAAATCTTTTGGAAAACAGCCTCTATTTTCTGTCCGTTTTTAAGTTTTGACGTCGCTCCTTACTTTCAGTTGAAGAAAACTTTTTTTTTATAATTTAATTTCTGATCGCTAGGGGGGGGGGGCTGGGGGCGGTTGAAGTTGTTTTTTCACGTAAAAATACTCTCCACCTCTTCTATGGAAAAATCCCCCCTCAAGACAAATCCCATTCCTGTCGACTTTTGGAAGGTGTTTCTTCATTTTTCGATAATCAGACAATTTTCTCAAAACCCATAGCTTTTGACTGGCAACACTAAAGTTAATGAATCCTTAAATCTTTTGGAAAACAGCCTCTATGTTCTGTCCGTTTTTAAGTTTTGACGTTGCTCCTTACTTTCAGTTGAAGAAAACTTTTTTTTATAATTTAATTTCTGATCGTTGGGGGACTGGGGCACGGTTGAAGTTGTTTTCACGTAAAAATACCCTCCACCTCTTCTATGGAAAATTCCCCCCTCAAGACAAATCCCATTCCTGTCGACTTTTGGAAGGTGTTTCTTCATTTTTTCGATAATCAGACAATTTTCTCAAAGCCCATAGCTTTTGACTGGCAAACACTAAAGTTAATGAATCCTAAATCTTTTGGAAACAGCCTCTATGTTCTGTCCGTTTTTAAGTTTTGACGTTGCTCCTTACTTTCAGTTCAAGAAAACTTTTTTTATAATTTAATTTCTGATCGCGGGGGGACTGGGGCACGGTTGAAGTTGTTTTCACGTAAAAATACCCTCCACCTCTTCTATGGAAAAATTCCCCCCTCAAGACAATCCCATTCCTGTCGACTTTTGGAGGGTGTTTTTCTTCATTTTTCGATAATCAGACAATTTTCTCAAAACCCATAGCTTTTGACTGGGCAACACTAAAATTAATGAATCCTAAATCTTTTGGAAAACAGCCTCTATTTTCTGTCCGTTTTTAAGTTTTGACGTTGCTCCTTACTATCAGTTGAAGAAAACTTTTTTATAATTTAATTTGTGATCGCGGGGGGGGGGGGGCTGGGGGCGGTTGAAGTTGTTTTTTCACGTAAAAATACCCTCCACCTCTTCTATGGAAAATTCCCCCCTCAAGACAAATCCCATTCCTGTCGACTTTTGGAAGGTATTTTTCTTCATTTTTCGATAATCAGACAATTTTCTCAAAAACCATAGCTTTTGACTGGCAAACACTAAAGTTAATGAATCCTAAATCTTTTGGAAACAGCCTCTATTTTCTGTCCGTTTTTTAAGTTTTGATGTTGCTCCTTATTTTCAGTTGAAGAAAACTTTTTTTTATAATTTAATTTCTGATCACGGGGGAACTGGGGCCCGGTTGAAGTTGTTTTCACGTAAAAATACTCTCCACCTCTTCTATGAAAAAATCCCCCCTCCCCTCAAGACAATCCCATTCCTGTCGACTTTTGGAGGGGTGTTTCTTCATTTTTCGATAATCAGACAATTTTAACAAAACCCATAGCTTTTGACTGGCAAACACTAAAGTTAATGAATCCTAAATCTTTTGGAAACAGCCTCTATTTTCTGTCTGTTTTTAAGTTTTGACGTTGCTCCTTACTTTCAGTTGAAGAAAACTTTTTATTTATAATTTAATTTCTGATCGGGGGGGGGGCTGGGGGTGGTTGAAGTTGTTTTTTCACGTAAAAATACTCTCCACCTCTTCTATGGAAAAATCCCCCTCAAGACAAATCCCATTCCTGTCGACTTTTGGAAGGTGTTTCTTCATTTTTCGATAATCAGACAATTTTCTCAAAACCCATAGCTTTATACTGGCAACACTAAAGTTAATGAATCCTAAATCATTTGGAAAACAGCCTCTATTTTCTGTCCGTTTTTAAGTTTTGACGTTGCTCCTTACTTTCAGTTGAAGAAAACTTTGTTTTATAATTTAATTTCTGATCGCGGGGGGACTGGGGCACGGTTGAAGTTGTTTTCACGTAAAAATACCCTCCACCTCTTCTATGGAAAATTCCCCCCTCAAGACAAATCCCATTCCTGTCGACTTTTGGAAGGTGTTTCTTCATTTATTCGATAATCAGACAATTTTCTCAAAACCCATAGCTTTTGACTGGCAAACACTAAAGTTAATGAATCCTAAATCTTTTGGAAACAGCCTCTATGTTCTGTCCGTTTTTAAGTTTTGACGTTGCTCCTTACTTTCAGTTGAAGAAAACTTTTTTTATAATTTAATTTCTGATCGCGGGGGGACTGGGGCACGGTTGAAGTTATTTTCACGTAAAAATACCCTCCACCTCTTCTATGGAAAATTCCCCCCTCAAGACAAATCCCATTCCTGTCGACTTTTGGAAGGTGTTTCTTCATTTTTCGATAATCAGACAATTTTCTCAAAACCCATAGCTTTTGACTGGCAAACTCTAAAGTTAATGAATCCTAAATCTTTTGGAAACAGCCTCTATTTTCTGTCCGTTTTTAAGTTTTGACGTTGCTCCTTACTTTCAGTTGAAAAAAACTTTTTTATAATTTAATTTGTGATCGCGGGGGGGGGGGGGGGCTGGGGGCGGTTGAAGTTGTTTTTTCACGTAAAAATAACCTCCACCTCTTCTATGAAAAATTCCCCCCTCAAGACAAATCCCATTCCTGTCGACTTTTGGAAGGTGTTTTTCTTCATTTTTCGATAATCAGACAATTTTCTCAAAACCCATAGCTTTTGACTGGCAAACACTAGAGTTAATGAATTCTAAACCTTTTGGAAACAGCCTCTATTTTCTGTCCGTTTTTTAAGTTTTGATGTTGCTCATTACTTTCAGTTGAAGAAAACTTTTTTTTATAATTTAATTTCTGATCGCAGGGGGACTGGGGCACGGTTGAAGTTGTTTTCACGTAAAAATACTCTCCACCTCTTCTATGGAAAAATCCCCCCTCCCCTCAAGACAATCCCATTCCTGTCGACTTTTGGAGGGATGTTTCTTCATTTTTCGATAATCAGACAATTTTCTCAAAACCCATAGCTTTTGACTGGCAACACTAAAGTTAATGAATCCTTAAATCTTTTGGAAAACAGCCTCTATTTTCTGTCCGTTTTTTAAGTTTTGATGTTGCTCCTTACTTTCAGTTGAAAAAAACTTTTTTTTATAATTTAATTTCTGATCGCAGGGGGACTGGGGCACGGTTGAAGTTGTTTTCACGTAAAAATATTCTCCACCTCTTCTATGGAAAAATCCCCCCTCCCTCAAGACAATCCCATTCCTGTCGACTTTTGGAGGGGTGTTTCTTCATTTTTCGATATTCAGACAATTTTCTCAAAACCCATAGCTTTTGACTGGCAACACTAAAGCTAATGAATCCTAAAATCTTTTGGAAAACAGCCTCTATTAAAAACTTTACCAAGATGTCTCGAGTTACGCATTAATCTCTAAGATAACCCTTTCTGATCGGGGGGGGGGGGCTGGGGGCGGTTGAAGTTGTTTTTTCACGTAAAAATACCCTCCACCTCTTCTATGGAAAATTCCCTCCTCAAGACAAATCCCGTTCCTGTCGACTTTTGGAAGGTGTTTTTCTTCATTCTTCGATAATCAGACAATTTTCTCAAAACCCATAGCTTTTGACTGGCAAACACTAAAGTTAATGAATCCTAAATCTTTTGGAAACAGCCTCTATTTTCTTTCCGTTTCTTAAGTTTTGATGTTGTTCCTTACTTTCAGTTGAAGAAAACTTTTTTTATAATTTAATTTGTTATCGCGGGGGGACTGGGGCACGGTTGAAGTTGTTTTCACGTAAAAATACTCTCCACCTCTTCTATGGAAAAATCCCCCTCTCCCCTCAAGTCAATCCTATTCCTGTCGACTTTTGGAGGGGTGTTTCTTCATTTTTCGATAATCAGAAAACCACTCTTGATAGCACAGACTGTGCCAAGGAACCTAATCTGCCCAAACACGTCAATCAAACAATTAAAAATGTTCACGTGTAAATAAAATAACTAGTCTGGTAATCTGCCTTGGAAAGCTGCCAGGGAACGCAAAGTAGGCAAATTCAATATGTAATTACTACTAACAAATTGTTTGATATACCTTATTTTGTAACAATACAACAAGCAGTGTTATAACTTGCAGAACATTCATTCCATTTTTAGTACTTTTCAGGAATGAGCTATATATTATTTATAGGCTATGTTATTCATTTACTAATTTTTTCTCTTATGCACTTCATATAGAAAAAGACGGTCCAAGAAACTTGGAGGAGGACTAATTTGATTGAATAAAAAGTTTGAAATCGGTATTGCAGATATTAATATAGAGATGAATAAATATTTCTTAAAAAGAGTAAAAATTAAATTGAGTTTTAATTTCTTAAGTTAATTTAAGCTTTAGTCTACCAAAAAAAAATATATAATAAGCATTTTCTTGTATTTATAAAATTGAAAGATGAAAAAATAAGGGTTAAATAAAATACTGAATTACTGAGGTTTCCAGAAAATAGTACCATTATATAATAAATATTCAATTTATTTTCACTAGCTTCTTCCATTCAATTTGATTACATAGCGGTTATTTTTTTATTTTTTGTTAATGTTTTGAAAAATTAAAGCACACTCTTCAATTGTTTTCAATAGAACACAAATAACACAATTGACTTTAGAACTTCTACGAATAGGGAAGGAGGACAGTATCCAAAATTCTTTCTGTAGTAATTTTTGTTTGTTTTAGTTTGACTTGAATATTCATTTCAGTTTTTACTCGTTTTAAGATTTACACATTTATCTACATCAATATCTGTTATCTTTATGTTTGATATGATTATTTATTTTAATTCCTATTCATTATGGGTTTCATTTATTTGTTGATAGTAATTTCTTGTCGCTTTGAATTCTTATGGGAAAAATGATTTTTTGGAGGGGAAGGGGAGATTTTTGCAGATGTTTAAGTCAGTTGAATATTTATTGTTCATTGAGATGAAGCTTTCTTATGTTGTTAAAGGAATAAATAAATTTAAATCTATTGTTATAAATCAATTGATATGACCTTCACGAGGGCACATTTTTTTTTTACACATGTACTTTGAGTGTTTGCAGATCTGTCATTGATTATTTTTTAACACAGATAACGTAGCATGAGTATTGAATTCGCTATTTTTATATTATTACGATTGTAAGGACCTGAATGGCCCTGAGATGACGGCAAATAAATGGCCCTCTGTGGCCCAAACCCCTTCCCCCCCCCCACAAAAAACACGACTTTTTAATGAAGTTTTATTTAAAAACTTATGGGAGCCTTTGTTGGCAGTTGTCCTTTGTTATGCCATAAGGTTTCCAGGCAAATCAATACAATTTTGCATTTCTGGTGCAGTTCAAATTGTCTTTAGATTTGCCATTTTCTGAGTTATGTTTCTTAGACATTTGTAAGTGTGTAGTCTGAAAGTTAAGGTTTGCTTTATTAAGTTTTGGTATTTTGTGGTCTGACATGTCTGGAACTGATGATTTGGCCTTTTCCAAGTTTGGTTTTTTAGCCTTTCATAAGTGTATTGTACAAGTTATGGTGTGCTATATTAAGCTTTGGTATTTTGTGGTCTGACTTGTCTGGAACTGAAGATTTGGTATTTTCCGAGTTTGGTTTCCTAGACTTTCATAAATGTGTTGTCTGAAAGTTAGGGTTTGCCATGTTCAGTTTTGGCATTTTGTGGCTTGACAGGTTTCTTAGCCTTTCTATACTAGGTTTCTTAACCTTTTATAAGTGTATTATCTGAAATTTATGTTTTTTTTGTTAAGTTTTGGTATTTTGTGGTTTGACCTGTCAGCAACTGATGATTTGGTCTTTCCTCAGTTTTGTTTCTCAGCCTTTCATAAGCATGTTGTCTGAAAGTTATGATTTGCAATGTTAAGCTTTGGTACAATTATTAGACATTAATAATTATTTAATTAATAATAATAGTTAAAATATTTATAATTATTAAATTAATAATGATAGTTAAAATATTCATAATTATTAAAAATAATTAAAAAACTAACTTTCCAAAACAAAGTTTTTTAAAAAAAATGAAAAGGCCATATTTAACTTAAGACCAGCAGAAATACCTCAGGCAAAGGGCAGATGCTGTTCTTTTTGGACCCCTTTAACAAAGGTCAAGCAGTTACAGTTGCAATTGCAAGTTGTCACAGTTGTAGTTGCAGCAGTAGTACTATTAGTATTTGTAGCAGCACTGAAAGTTTCAGATGAATACCCTTAGCTGTTCCTAAGATAATGCAGATATGACTCTTTGATAAATTGGAGGCTGATAGTTTCTTTTGACATAGCTCAATATTTTAAATTATACATATTTAGAATCAGCATTCAAAGGCGATTCTTTTGATATGTATATTGGAAAAACATATTTTGGGGGGATAATAAAAAAAACGAAGGACGTTAGTCTACTGAAATAGGGTCATTAGAAGCAAGCAAATTTGGAGTTGAGCTCAACCACTGCTGGCCTCTCGTTGTTAAGTGGATGCAAAGCATCTACTATCCTTTGACTCTTTGAGGTGACACTTTCAGTCAAATTAAAAAAAAAATTGTTTTGAAGAAATTTTAAAATAATTATAATGAGGAAAACAGCAAGAGTTTACATTAAGTCGACTACATGTACAAGCTAGCTGTAATCTTGTTATAAATAGTAGAATATATAATAAATTAAACACTTACCAATAAGGACGGTATATATAAATAGGAAGCCGTAGATAATTTGAGTCACAATTTAAAAAAAGTTAACACCGTGTAAAACAAAGTTTTCTCTGGTATAATTAATTTCACATATTAAATAAATTCACAACCAACCGTTAACAGAAATAACAGGGGGACGACATTGCAGGTGAAAAACACCAATGACAGGCCAATTGGCATTTAAAAATGAAACTGCTAAACGTCTTGTCATTGGGGGGATCCACCAAGCTAACCAAATATAGATCAGAAATAAAAGTCAAACTGAAGAAGGTTTCAGCTGAGTGTTCGGGTAAGGTTCCAAGTCCCAACAAAAATAAATGCATGGGATGTTGTAACATTACCTGAACACTAAACCCATACACTTGTAGAACAGAGTAATAGTCAAAATATAACGAAAGGGACAAATTACACTCAATGACTGTATAAAACTAAGGCGCAAATTAAACTGAGGATAATTCGAGACACGAATAATATAAAAATTATAGGGAAACCACAAAAGACAACCCCTATCTCTAAGCAACTTTTGGCACGACATAGGCACTAATTTTTGGTAAAAATACCACAGACAGAAATATGTGTCTGCGATGAAAACCACACAATTTTGTGGGAAGCAGGATATCGTAAAAACGTACATTTTCATGAATAAATAAGAACTAGAAATTTCGGGGCAAAACTTTATTAAAAGTTTTCAAAAAAATTAGCTGAAAAACTACAGTACTTTTCTAACACCAAAAACTTTCGAAAGAAAAAATTTAAATAATTTCAAAAATACAGGTTGCAAAAATTAGACAACCCCCCCCCACCTCTTAGAAATATGAAGATAATGAATTTGATCATAAAGGGCAATCAGCATAAAAACTTGTTAAGGTTATTGAAGAAGAACATGGAATATATAAATATAGGCTTTAAAAAAAAGGACATATTTTACTGAAAAAGCGGGAAAAGACTTGAAAAAACCCTTAGGCTCCATTTAAATATCAAATCAAAAAAAAGAGAAGGGTTCAAGTTGAAAATATAGCCAGACGAAACTAAATGGAAAATAAACTGAATGAAGTCAGTTAAACTCTGTTAGACGCACTTATTGAACTTGCCGAACGAACTAGTATGAAAATTGTACTAAATAAGTACAGATAAGTAGCATTAATACTACGGAGCTACCGTTGCACTGGTTAACGCGGGCCGAGATTAATAGAAATATTGGAGAGATGCTCCAAGTAGTCAAGAAAAGAAATTTGGCTCTCTTATGTGGAAGTCGTTTTCAGAAAAATGACTAGCATGACATAGAAAATTGAAAGTAATTCAAATAATAGCCTTAAGAACTTGAGTTTAAAACCTTAGACAAGACCAATAAAAGTGTGGAAGTTAAAGTGAAAATATTCATTGTCACTTGTATGTCAAAAACTGAATTACTGTGTGCCGTTAAGGCCAGGTATTTTCGTTAGAAGGGCTACTTTTTCTGAAAAATGAATAGCCCAAGAAAAAATTGTAGCCACAAATTATTAAATAATTAATTATTTTGTGTGCAGGTTCATAATAGTCTTTTTAGCTGTAGCCCATGACAAGAGGACCTGGAAACGTTATAAGGAGCTACCAGAAGGCAGTCCTGGTAAGCGAACCTTCAGAGTACAGGCAAAGTCATTTGATAATGACATTACAGGTATAAGGTGAACAGCAAAATTTTTTTTACCTTATCAAATATAAGCTGTAAATAAAAGCCTTAAACCAAAAAGACATTAAAGCTGAAAAAAAGAGAAATTACAGACAAAAACTTTATAAAACTGTCTAAAGTACCTAGAAATTCGAAAAGAATTGAAAAGCTTAAAAGTCTGAATAGACAAACAGGCTTATAAGATAATGACAATTAATGACACAAGTGGATTCGAAATAGAACCAAAGTTTTAAAACAAAATGTATGTAGTCGTATCCGCACGGTGGGGGTTCACCCGCAGCCGGCCTTCGGCCCACGGCCCCTGGGGGTGCAGGGTATTCTCATCTTTTAAATTCCTAGAAATTTGTTCAACTGTGCTGCTATTGTTATTGTTCGTGTTGTAAGTTTTTTTATGTCAATAAGTGAAAAATGTTGTTCTTATGGTTGTGCAAATAGTGTGTGCTATTTTAAGTTGTGTGTACTATTGTTGTTGTACAAATAGTGTGTACTATTGTTGTTCTTGCTATACAAAAAGTGTTGTTGTTATAGTGTGTACTATTGTTGCTGTACAGAAAAGTGTTGATGTTAATAAATATTGTTGTTCTTGCTGTAAAAAAAAGTGTTTTTGTCAATAAATGAAAAATGTTGGTGTTGATGTTGTTGTTAATAAATGAAAGATGCTATTGTTCTTGTTGAAAAAATAGTGTGTACTATTGTTGCTGTACAGAAAAGTGTTTTTGTCAATAAATGAAAAATGCTGTTGTACAAATAGTGTTGTACAAATTAAAAATGCTGTTGTTGAACAAATAGTTTGTACTATTGTTGCTGTACAGAAAAGGGTTGATGTTAATAAATGAATGAAATATTGTTTTTGGTGTTCTTGAATAGATAGATCTATGGGAAAATTATTATTTATTCATTGGACAAGTATGGTTTACAGTTAGTTGTAGTCCGACTGTTGTCAACAGCAGTATGTAGCAATTTAAAACACCATTCAGAGCGTTTTTGTGGGGCCCATCAATTTCTGGGAAAACGACAATTCTGGCTAAAATAATTAAAAATTGTAATAAAATGTTTTTGGAAAAACCAAAGAAAATTTAAGATTGCTATAGTATTTGGCAGGAATCCTACGATCAAATAAAAGCTATTGCCAAATCCATACCAATACAATTCATACGGGGACTTGATGTTTTCAATAGTATTGAACCAAACTCATGGCTGATTATTTATGATTTGGCTGAATCAATTGAACAGTTCTCACAGGAAATGCTACAACTGTTTACCGTTCGCTCTCATCATGAACACATTTCCATAGCCCTAGTTCTGCACAATCTGTTTCATCAGAGCAAATGCATGAGAACCCTTGCTTTGAATTGCACCATCTATATTATCTACCGAGTTGTTCGTGATTCTAGTTCGCTAATAACTCTCAATAAGCAAATATATCCAGGCGCTCCCAAATTTCTGCTGTCAGCGTACAGTCAGGGGACAAATAAGCCCTATGGGTACATTTTTCTAGATCTTAATCAGAATACACCCGAGATCTACGTCTAGTCACGGATATTTTCGACAAAGAAATTACTGTAGATCTTCCGGTGAACAGTAGAAAAAGCTATTAGTTGCCATCATGACACTGATGAAACTACACGAACAACGGCATTTATTTTCCGTTTTAGGTATTTCAAAACCTCCACTCAGGAAGGCCATACTCAAACATGGTGTTGACAATGATTTCATTAATCTAATATCTGAACTTTGTTTAAATTTAACTGAGGGCAATGTACACTTACCAGAAGGTGTTAGACGACAGAGAAAGCAACATTGTTCTACTGTACGTGCTCTGGCTTGCAAAAAAAGGACACATTCTTAAAAGAAAACGTCTCCTTCAAGTGGGCAGTAGCTTTTTCACACTTTTACTATCATTAATTGCAGGACTTGTAAACAGTTTTCTCTAGATTACTAAACCCTATTAATTGACCCCAATAAAACTTGTCCTCTCACCCATGGAACATTTTGAAGACAATATAAGCAAATTCATTAATGATGAAAATATTGCCGATGATACAAAGCTAGTTTTACTTCAAGATGCATTGCGACGGTTGGAAAAACATAGACCGTATCATGAGAGACCCGCCGTCACCATCACAGATCCCCCTAATTAGGAAACATCTCCTCAAGATTCTGCAGCACTGTAATCAAAGGAGAAGGAATTGAATTCCATAGTGATATAAACTGGAAACCTATTGCCAGTGACCTATTGAGAACAGAGTAAAAGAGTATTAGCATATCTCATGTTGGAAAGTGGTGGTGGTGGTGATCAATTTCAGGTCGATAGCATAGGGAAACGAATTATAATTCAGGGAAAAAGTTATAATCTATTTGATTTAATTTGTGATATGGTGACGAATCGTAAGGGACTTTTATCATTTGACAATAATCTATACACTTTTCTAAATGCATCAAACTTCCCTAAAAGTCTTATTAGCAATAAGCAAATTCTAAAGAAACTAACGAATATAGTCCTCCTACAACGCCAACACCATTTAAAAAAAGAAGATTATATATTGGAAAATATTAGCAGCAGCAGTAGCAGCAATGATTTTATAACACCGACGACTGTGGCGGCTAGACAAAATCGAAGACGTATTTATTCACCCTCCAGTGTGCAAAAGGGGAGTGGACATTACACCACGTGTTTGCGTTCAAAATGGATTAAGTTTTAAAACATGTCTATGAAAATATTGGTGAAGCGGGAAGTCTAAAATCTCCCACAACACTTTCTAAAGTTGCCTCTGACATAAATGGCAGCACATTAAAAAAAAGCAAAAGAGTAACTAGAAAATGAATCGAGTGACACACTGCATCGGAATCGCAGGCTTCGTGGCAAAATATATTGACAAACTAAAACCCTTTTCCCTCTGCATATAATGCAAAATGATCTTTTAACTTTAGATGCGATTCAACGGCGTCACAATACACCCTACAAATATATTCTAGTGGCAATCAGTGTCTTCAGTCGCTATGCCTATGCCATTCCATTGCAATCAAAGAGAGGTGTTGAAGTTGCTCATGCTTTAGAAAGTATTCTTCAACAGGATTGCTATAGAAAAATTAAATCGGATCGCGGTAGCGAATTTGTTAATCCTCAAGTGCAAAAGGTTATATTGAAATATAATACAACGCTTTATCATAGTCAAAGCCCGATAAGGCAGCATTGACTGAACGATTGATAAGAACGATCCGTCTATTAGTTTCAAGATATTGCACGCTGAAAAATACTGCTGCTTTTATTCATGATTTAGATAAAATCATGTAAATATACAACCAACGATCACATCGATCCCTGTCCAATGTTAGCCCTCGGGAAGTTCATTTGAAATTCATTTGAAAATACAGTGAAAATACATTTGATGCTTTTCTAAAGCAATATTCCAGTGAAAAAGAAAAAAAATTGTGAAGAAAAAATTAAATGTTGGTGATACTGTTCGAATTAATAGAACCACCCATATTTTTGAAAAGGGGAATTATTTATGGAGCACTGAACTTTTTAAAGTGTCCACAATCCTAAACACTGCACCCACGACCTATCGACTGCGAGACACCAAAGATGATGAGATTCTCTTCGGTTTTTATGAATACGAACTACAAAAAGTTAGAAACACTAATAAAATTTATCAAACTGAAAAGATATTAAAGACTCGTACTCGCAGGGGCAAGAGACAGTTGCTTGTTCGCTGACTAGGATACAACTCTGATTTTGATTCTTGGGTTGCAGTTGAAGAAATTAACAATGCCCAATGATTTCTATGTGACATTCATGTCCAATGTTTCTTATCCTCTCTACAATGATTTGAATAGAACAAGTGAGTTTTGGACGAAACTCTCCCCAACAACAAATTCGACGATGGAAAGTATGAAGTGGCTCTTTTCGACTGTATTCTCAAAAATACCTATGATATTCTGAGAAAAGATCTCAAATATGATATAAAAATTAGACCCTATGATTGGCCGCCACCCTCAGGTGATCAAGAACAAATTCAAAAGATTAATTGGATGAATTATCCATATATTGAATTACCCTACGAAGAACTCACCTGTATGAATGATTTATGTCGTTCTATCAATAAAAGAATTTCCGCTCGTAAAAAAGGAGCCTTTCATTTCAACTATTCAAAGGAGGAGGGCAAGATCTACATAAGTTCACCCATTGCCGATGAAAAGGTTATTCTCAATGATAATCTAAAAGATGTTCTTGGCTTTAAACTCAATATAATCAATGGTAAAAGTATTGGAAACACCAATTTCATTTTTGCTGACTACCCGCCACCTTCTCCATGGACACTTGTTTATTTCTCTAAGCTTCATTTGTTGTTCTTGAACGAAAAATCAATCAAGAACATATTCACCATAACAATACAAAGCATCTTCAGTATATCCCCGTAAACACTTCCTATTTGGAACTCTGTCAGTTAACACTAAGAACTGAATTAGGAGATCCTCTAGCAATAACAAAAGGTTTGGCTGTGATTACATGCCATTTTCGACCAGTTCAACAACAAGATGTCTAACAGAAAAGTGGTATTCATTTGTCCTTATATTGACTGCTATGTTAATACTCTTGGCCCAAGACAACTGGGCAATAGAATGGACTATTACAAAGGTCGCTCATCGATTTCTGGCTATGGTCTTGGCAGTTGGTTTGCTAAGCTGTTTTGCTCTGCACTACCTCTGGCTGGAAAATATATTTTGCTGGCTGCGACAGATTTTGAATCCTCTACACTATATGATTGGAGCTCTGGCAAGGATTTTATAAAAAGTGCTTCGGAAAATCTTAGGTCCAGTGCGCGAATCCTTGGTGAACAATTGAAATCTCATCAAAATGGAAAAGGTTTAAAAAGGTCGAGAAACAGTGTACCACTCATTAGTCTCTAATCAGGTCAGAAACGAAAGACATCACCCCTGGCAAAGAAAAGAAGGAAAAAGACGACACGTACAGTAAACACTAGAAGAAGAAGAAGAAGCCCCAGGAATGAGAACTGTTAGATCGAAACTACATTTCTTTTCCTATGATGTCATATCTACCGCATAAGAATTCCCAACCTTCAGTCACTTCATCTTTAAATCTATGCAATGCCGAAAATGCTGATGTGAGTGTAAAACTCGGATACTATGAACAATTATATCCACAACAACCCCTCTCCGATAATATCCACTTTCAAATTTATTCCAATGAAGATTACTTTATGGACATGTCTTCAACATTTATAGATTTACGAATGGAAGTCCGGAAATATGATAATACATTGCCAATTATTGCCGATGGAATATCGTATGAAAATTACATATTACATAATTTATTTCGTCAAATCAGTGTCTACATAAATGCCACACTGGTGAGCACAAGCAACAATCTCTCAAAATTATACAAGCTATATGCAATTCATGCTGATGACACCGAAGTCATACAAGGAATTGAGACTCCCATGGATATGAATATATTACTAATATTGATAGTACAGATGCACTTAATAATGCTACAACTAGTGAATTACATCTAGTGGGAAAAATATATCATGAGATATTTAATATAATCCAATGGCTACGACCCAATATTAAAGTGGATATAAAATTGACACTTGCTCAGTCCAATTTCATTTTACGAAAAGAACTTGCTGCCAATCCAGATGTAACTCTCTCCCTCACCTAGGCAATACTACAAGTACGCAAACAGCAGGTTATGAATTCTGTTGCTTTGGCAGTGGAAAAACTGAGACCCAGTGGAAATAATATTAAACTACTCGTTCATCATACAATCACCAATCAACGTCATATTGCCACAGGCTCACGTACCTTCACCGACACATCCTTTATCAATGGCGAAATTCCGTCAAAATTAGCCTTGGCATTTGTAAAAAGCGCAAGTGCAATAGGATCGTTGACTGGAGGCCCATATAAATTTGAAATATTTGGGCTTTTATCTCTTGTCTGCAAAGTGAATGGAATCCCACTCTACAATCTATCTTTTGATAAATCCTATAGGACATTGTATGAGTTGACCATGCAAACCCTAGATCATGATTCACAACTATTTGAAAATGGTATAACCGGAGAAATGTTCACTAAAACACATGGTATCATTGTATTGGATTTTTCTGGCACCCAGGATATGAGTATAGTGCGAACGGGGAGTGTGCGCTTAGAATGTACATTTGCCGACCCATTAGCTGTGAGTATTGCACTAATCTCGCTAAATCAATTTGAAACCTATTGGGTAATCACTCCCGAAGGTAGTGTTCTACTAGACCTTGCACCATGAACACCAGTCAAATAATCAATGTATTTAATATGGACCCCTACATGTCCAAATACAGATCCTATTGTCTGCCCTCGGACTTTCTTGAAAAATTCAAAGTGTCAACAATACTCTAATCATTGTTAATAGCAGTCCGTCGACTTTGAACACTGGTCATTGGCTGTGCATCTTTCAAACAATGAAGACGATTGAATTTTTTGATCCTCTCAGCCTACCCTATACATTCTACACTCCACACATCAGCGACTATATTGAGAGCCGTGGGAAAACCATTATTCAAAATCGGAAGAGAGTGCAGAATCTGACGACTAAAAGCTGTGGCTTTCATGAGCTACTATATTTCGTTTTCAGATGTCGAGGCTATACTTACAAGCAGTTTCTCAACATTTATGTAGACAATCCATGTCTGAACGACTTTATGGTGGAAAATATCCTCTCAGGCCTTTATAATATTGATTTTAGTGTCCTACGAGTAAAGTGCTTAAAAAATGTATGTGAATTTGTTTATTAATAAAAGAAATGTATATACACAATAACAATGTTTTTATACTTCACTTTAGATTTCTTCTTCTTCGGTGCATAGGCATATGTCGTGAACCACTAATGCTGGTAGATCATTTGAATTCACTGTATATTGATCTTGATTGGCTGCAAAGTCAGGGTCACATTTTTACAGTATAATGTAACTTCACTCTTGTCTTATCTCTTTGTATAGTCAATGATACTGTAACGGAATCAAAATTCAAAGCCTCAAATCTTCCAAATTAAAGTAACCCACGTAAAATAAAGTCACCCAAAATATGAACCTAAAAATTCAAGTAACCACGGATCGAGTAAGGCTTGATCTCGCAATTTAAAAAGCAGCAAACAAATGTATCTAGATTTAACAAACTTTGTATAATCTTTCCCATAGAAAATATAATAGCAATAAATTAATCCGCCTTTGTATCGCCAAAATATGCAATAAATATTAGTTTGACCAAATGTTACGTGACATGCAACCAACAATGTAGTTTAAATTTTAAGAGCTTGAATTTCCAAACTGTCAAGAGAAGGCAGAATTTATCATACAAAAAAATAGTCACTAAAGATACAAAGTATTTTCATGTAATCTAGTTGCATTGTTCTGAAACTAAGTTCAGGATTATGTATTCCAATGTAACTAAGTTTTATTGTCCCTTAACAAGCTTCACCGTGATAAATTATAAGCCACCTGGAAACTAAGTGACATGTCATTAGCAATAAAATTACAAAAGTAACACTTTGTTTTGTTAAGAAAAATTCCAAAGTGAAGTCTTAGAGCTATAAATCGTATGAAATTTGAAGTAGCCAATTGGTGTTTCCCTGTTCAATAGAAATATAGGACATACTATTGAACTATTAGGACCAATGTAAAATACTTTTTAGTAACGCCTGAATGTAATCTCTGGTGAAATTGCAGAGTAAAGTTAGTTAGAACTTAGCAATTTGCGCCAGTCTATAATCAGTTTTGGAGTAGAGTTCTAGAGCAGTCTAATGTAAGTGAACTATGATCTAACTATTAATAACATTGAACAATTTGTTTGAGATCATTAATAGACCTATATTGCATTGCATGTGCCCAGTGTGTAATTATATCCAAGTGCTCATGACATTGAATTAAAGTGCAGATATTTGATATTCCTGAATCAGATTCGTATCGCAAATGTGAGTAAAAATAAATACATTACTTTCTTAATTTTGTCTCTTCATGTTAGTATTTCTCAAGATAATTAGTCCTTGTGGCTCCAACCGCTCTCTAGGGAACCTGCATCATAGTAATCTGATTTCGACTCAGTATGTCCATTGACATACACTCCCCGATTGACCCGCTGTTTTAAATCCCCCGCCATGAGAAGTTCCCCCTCCAAGCTACGGAAATATTCTTACATAAACCCCCCATTAGAATTGGCGCGGCTCTGTTTAACGGAGCGAAACACAAGAACAAAATTTCCCCTTAATGATTACTGAGAAATACTACGCATAGAGAAAGTGCTATATTTTGTTAGGCCTAAGATCCCTTAAGCTAGAACAAAAAAAGAACACCCCCAAGAAAAAGATAAGAAATATAACCCCCTCATAAGCTAAGTGAAATTTGACAGTTTCAAATTTAAGTAATATCAAAAAACCAAAGGGCCGAAATTTATAAAGTTTTTGAGATAATTACCAATATGTCGTTAGATCCAAACGAACAACTGTTAAAACATAAACTTATTGCTAAAACAGTGGAAATTTCAAAATTCCTTTCCTCATACAATGGAGATTCAGATGTAGATAAATTTATTATACAATTAAACCAATTTGTAGAAGTAACTCAAACGGACTTCAAATCATTGGTGGGCATGCTGTTAATGAGACTGAAAGGGCAAGCGCTAACATTCTTAAAAAAAATAGAGAACACCATAGGAGAAGATAACAACCTTCCAACAAACTCCATAGAAAAAGTGCTAAAAGCATTCCGAGAAAGATTTGTTGAGACCAGTTCAACACACAAATTAAAGCACGGAACAGTATGTTTTGACGAAACCCAAAATTTTAGGGAATACCTACACAAAGTAATGGTCTCAATAGAAGAAAAATATGGGAAAGAATCTGGTAGCTTATATGATAAAATTGTGCTAAACGCTTTCTTACAAGGACTGAGCCCCAAACTATACCGAATGATAATATACAAAAATATTCAAAAATTAGAGCTAGTAGTCGAAGAAGTAGAAAGAATGGTTGAAATCGACCAAAAGAAAAGAGTAATTCACTATGAACCAATAAATCTTCCTAATGGCACATTAAAATCACAAGTAGGAGGGACCTAATGACTCCAGGAAGAAGTGTACCCTATTGCCAGATAAGAAAGGTACTATTTGGTACTTTAAAAGTACCTTTCTTATCTGGCAATGTTGTGAAATGCGCATGCGCACTGAATACTAACGGGGCAATGTATTGATCCACGAAGGGGACAGGATTTCTTGGCAATTTGTTTGCATAATCGACGGGAATTATCATTTCTAACGGGGCAGGATCAAGTTTCTCTTTCTAGGCCAATCAGGGGGCCAGAAACACCAACGGGACAGGATCATGTGTCTCTTTCTTGGTCAATCTGGGAGTTATGTAAGGTTTCCCTTACATCACAATTCGTTCTTGAGATTTTGTTTATAATGGACATGCGTTGAGGTTAAATTTTCATACAGTCTCAAGACACCATGGAGAGAACATTAAATATTGTTGAGTTGGAAGCTTTAGCTACACAGATTTATAATGTATGTTCTTTTTAGTAAATTTTCTTAGGTATTTCCAAATATAATCATTTTTGTAGTCCCCAACCAGTATATTAAAATTCAAGGTATACCCCCCCCAATAAAAGAAAATCGCCACTATGCGATGTTTATAGTCGCTAAAAAGCGTAAAATACGTTCTTTTTTTACCATGTAACCCCCCCCCCCCCAACTGTTAACAATTTTAATTCTTTCATTGGAAATAATTCCTTTTTCGACACATATATACATTTTCATTGCATCTTTCTGTATCCTAGCTAAAAGTGACAACTTACATCCGTCAACTCTTAGATATTAATATATTGATCCCCTTATGATATTAAGCCGCTAACTTGACTTAAACATTTCCGTAAAGATTTAAATAGGAGTAATTATTTGCACCCGTCAAGTGCACATCCGGCATGCTAATTCTCGTGAATTTGCGCTTAAGCATTATATTGATTTCACAAAAAGGATGCTTTTTTCCAGTCAAATTGACTACAGTAAATCCTTTGAATTGCTAGGGGTGCGGGTGTTAGTTATGATAAATAGTTTCATATAGTATTTGTTTTCCATTCTGAGTACTCAGTGTTTATAAGGGGGGAGGGGGGTTAAGAAAAAGACACATACCTACGCTGAGAAGGTTTATTGAAGCGCAGGTCATTTTAAATTATATAAACCTTTGACCCTAGAGGAATAATGTGCAAATATATGCGTTACCTCTCTATGGCGTGTCTTTAAATTTTGTTTCTAAATGGTAAAAGTAGGATTTCTATACTTTTTGGGTTTATTTCGAACACGGAGTGTATTTATTTTTTTCTCTAAATAGTAAAAATAGGAGCTACTGACTGTCGCGGTATATTTCTCGCAATTTTACTTTTTGCTTTGCTGAAAAGGGAGGGGAGGGGCTTCTTTGGGACAATGGCAGATGCTTTCTAGACAAAATTATGCCTTACAATAAATTCTTTAAAAGGGGGTGCTAATTGTTCTTCTGTAAAAGGAAAATCGTTATTTTATACTAAATTGTTTCTTGATTTAAGGACAATTATGAGAAATGCCCTCCTCCTACCAGTAAGAGGGCAAGGGGTAATGATGTATCTCCTTTGCAACGGCTGAAGATGGCTGGCCCATCCAGAGCCACCCACATCCGTTCCAGACCAGTGCTGCCTGCCCAAGTCCAATCCGAGCATGCACCAATGCAGCCTGGCAGAAAATTAAAGAGAGAGTGGATGGCTGTTCATACGATGGTGAACCCCGCTGGCTCATCTGTGCAAGCCAGTGACATCGCTGCCACAGCTACACAAGATTTTGAGGTTGCCCCCTATCAAGCATTGGCGGGCCCATCACGAGCAATGCAAGGCGAGAATGTGGCCCCTTCAGATGAGGGGGGGGTTGAAGAAGAAGAAGAAACAAGTCATGAACTCATTGAAGGGGCAATAAAGTTTCATGCCATTCAGAACAATGAAACATCACCTATCAACGAATGGCAGGGTATCGTTAACTCTGATGAGATACCTTCTAATATTGACGATTTTCTAAGTTAATATTTCAAGTTAGATAATGGCACAGTTGCGCAAGGCAATGTAGCTAGTTCAGAGGGGGACTTACCATTGCTAAGTCCAAATACATTGCAAATTTTATATGATTTTACCAATGAATTAACTGAGAGCCCTCCTCCCACTGATTTAATAGACATAGTTCCAGTTCAAACAAATGAAATGACTACAATGGATTTGCATAGTCCTATTATTGAACAAAGTGGGGGTGGAGGGGGGGATAATATACAAGAGGGGGAGGGTAACAATACACAATTTACAATACTACCAGATTTTCATCAATCAAATTCAATATTAAATACAATAGTCGTCTATAGTGCAACATTTGGAGATCCATTTAATACACTTATGGGGGGGGGGAATTTTATATTTGACCCTATAGAGATTGTTCATGTATATGAAGAAAAAAATTGTGCACTTTTAGAAAACCAGATTCAGTTGTGGGGGGGGTAGGGACTCTATTAAGGCTTCAATTGTTTTAAAGATATTTTATTTAAATGAGGGCAAAAGCGAGGTGTATGATCATTATGTACACACTGAGATGCTAGTGGTCTATCCATATTTGGAAAATTATGAAACAGTTTTTATGCAGTGGATAGACCACATTCTTACGCATTTCGAAAATTATAATGAAAATGGTAGTGGTTCCGTGGTTTTATTTATTGAAAATTTAAGCGTTAATATATGTAAATTTAAAATGATTTTATTTTAAGAGGTTGGGCAGGAGGGGCGGGGCAGGGTCTATAGTTTTAAAATATCATCCAGATTTCGAGGGTTGTAAGGGCGTTCAACGAATCTGTTTTGAAACAGGCCAAAAATGTTTCATGTACGCTTTCCTCATATCAGGTTTCCGACCTTTATTATGTGACGCTACAAGGGAAAATTTAGAATACTGGCCTGTACATGGGAAGGAAGGGTCTGATTTTCTCTCTGTAGATTTCCCTTGTTTAGTGGGAAAATTTCATGTAACTCTAAGGTCAATAGATATTTTTGAAAGGGCCAATGCCCATTTAAATATTGGCGTTACTGTGATCCAATATGAAACTGAATTTGAGGATGGAGCAAGTTCTAATAAAAAGGGTGTGTTTTTCCCAGTAAGGGGTCCATCAATTGAATTGGTGAAGCACGGGTTTTGGTTGTTATACACACCACCTAGTGAATTCAATGCAATTGGCCATTCTAGTCCTATTACAGATATCAGTAGAGTTATTGGAGGGGGTAAGAAAATGGGGGTGTGTTTCTACTGTCCAACATGCCTGTCTAGATTTCGTAGTGATTTAAACCTACAGAATCACATGAAGCATTGTAGACAGCATGGCTATCAATAAGTTGAAAAAGTTTTGGGTGACAGGGCCATTTTAAGATTTAAAAATTTTCAAAATACGCTCCTTCAAAGCAATAAGATCACTTTGGATTGTGAAGCTAGGCTAGTGGATTTGAACGACACTCGATTTCCGAATCGAATCAAAGAACATCAAGCTATTGCGGTTTCCTATGTCCACGCACAAAGAGACAACTCTAACACAATGCAGTTGTTAGAAATAGTCGAGATATTGGACGAGAGTGAGTGCATGATCAAGGCATTGACTAAATTAATTGTCACTGCAAATGGAGCTATTTCTCGTTTGAGAGATACTCATTACCCGATGTTGCTGTCCGTAGAGGATCATCTGGCGATTAAAAATCCAAAAATTTGGATTTCCAAAAATCATGTAAATATACAACCAACGATCACATCGATCCCTGTCCAATGTTAGCCCTCGGGAAGTTCATTTGAAATTCATTTGAAAATACAGTGAAAATACATTTGATGCTTTTCTAAAGCAATATTCCAGTGAAAAAGAAAAAAAATTGTGAAGAAAAAATTAAATGTTGGTGATACTGTTCGAATTAATAGAACCACCCATATTTTTGAAAAGGGGAATTATTTATGGAGCACTGAACTTTTTAAAGTGTCCACAATCCTAAACACTGCACCCACGACCTATCGACTGCGAGACACCAAAGATGATGAGATTCTCTTCGGTTTTTATGAATACGAACTACAAAAAGTTAGAAACACTAATAAAATTTATCAAACTGAAAAGATATTAAAGACTCGTACTCGCAGGGGCAACAGACAGTTGCTTGTTCGCTGACTAGGATACAACTCTGATTTTGATTCTTGGGTTGCAGTTGAAGAAATTAACAATGCCCAATGATTTCTATGTGACATTCATGTCCAATGTTTCTTATCCTCTCTACAATGATTTGAATAGAACAAGTGAGTTTTGGACGAAACTCTCCCCAACAACAAATTCGACGATGGAAAGTATGAAGTGGCTCTTTTCGACTGTATTCTCAAAAATACCTATGATATTCTGAGAAAAGATCTCAAATATGATATAAAAATTAGACCCTATGATTGGCCGCCACCCTCAGGTGATCAAGAACAAATTCAAAAGATTAATTGGATGAATTATCCATATATTGAATTACCCTACGAAGAACTCACCTGTATGAATGATTTATGTCGTTCTATCAATAAAAGAGTTTCCACTAGTAAAAAAGGAGTCTTTCGTTTCAACTATTCAAAGGAGGAGGGCAAGATCTACATTAGTTCACCCATTGCCGATGAAAAGGTTATTCTCAATGATAATCTAAAAGATGTTCTTGGCTTTAAACTCAATATAATCAATGGTAAAAGTATTGGAAACACCAATTTCATTTTTGCTGACTACCCGCCTACCTTCTCCACGGACACTTGTTTATTTCTCTAAGCTTCATTTGTTGTTCTTGAACGAAAAATCAATCAAGAACATATTCACCATAACAATACAAAGCATCTTCAGTATATCCCCGTAAACACTTCCTATTTGGAACTCTGTCAGTTAACACTAAGAACTGAATTAGGAGATCCTCTAGCAATATCAAAAGGTTTGGCTGTGATTACATACCATTTTCGACCAGTTCAACAACAAGATGTCTAACAGAAAAGTGGTATTCATTTGTCCTTATATTGACTGCTATGTTAATACTCTTGGCCCAAGACAACTGGGCAATGGAATGGACTATTACAAAGGTCGCTCATCAATGTCTGGCTATGGTCTTGGCAGTTGGTTTGCTAAGCTGTTTTGCTCTGCACTACCTCTGGCTGGAAAATATATTTTGCTGGCTGCGACAGATTTTGAATCCTCTACACTATATGATTGGAGCTCTGGCAAGGATTTTAAAAAAAGTGCTTCGGAAAATCTTAGGTCCAGTGCGCGAATCCTTGGTGAACAATTGAAATCTCATCAAAATGGAAAAGGTTTAAAAAGGTCGAGAAACAGTGTACCACTCATTAGTCTCTAATCAGGTCAGAAACGAAAGACATCACCCCTGGCAAAGAAAAGAAGGAAAAAGACGACACGTACAGTAAACACTAGAAGAAGAAGAAGAAGCCCCAGGAAGAGGATTGTCAGATCGAAATTACATTTCTTTTCCTAAGATGTCATATCTACCGCATAAGAATTCCCAACCTTCAGTCACTTCATCTTTAAATCTATGCAATGCCGAAAATGCTGATGTGAGTGTAAAACTCGGATACTATGAACAATTATATCCACAACAACCCCTCTCCGATAATATCCACTTTCAAATTTATTCCAATGAAGATTACTTTATGGACATGTCTTCAACATTTATAGATTTACGAATGGAAGTCCGGAAATATGATAATACATTGTCAATTATTGCCGATGGAATATCGTATGAAAATTACATATTACATAATTTATTTCGTCAAATCAGTGTCTACGTAAATGCCACACTGGTGAGCACAAGCAACAATCTCTCAAAATTATGCAAGCTATATGCAATTTATGCTGATGACACCCAAGTCATACAAAGAATAGAGAGGCACCTCCAATGGATATGAATATATTACTAATACTGATAGTACAGATGCACTTAATAATGCTACAACTTGTGAATTACATCTAGTGGGAAAAATATATCATGAATATTTAATATAATCCAATGGCTACGACCCAATATTAAAGTGGATATAAAATTGACACTTGCTCAGTCCAATTTCATTTACGAAAAGAACTTGCTGCCAATCCAGATGTAACTCTCTCCCTCACCTAGGCAATACTACAAGTACGCAAACAGCAGGTTATGAATTCTGTTGCTTTGGCAGTGGAAAAACTGAGACCCAGTGGAAATAATATTAAACTACTCGTTCATCATACAATCACCAATCAACGTCATATTGCCACAGGCTCACGTACCTTCACCGACACATCCTTTATCAATGGCGAAATTCCGTCAAAATTAGCCTTGGCATTTGTAAAAAGCGCAAGTGCAATAGGATCGTTGACTGGAGGCCCATATAAATTTGAAATATTTGGGCTTTTATCTCTTGTCTGCAAAGTGAATGGAATCCCACTCTACAATCTATCTTTTGATAAATCCTATAGGACATTGTATGAGTTGACCATGCAAACCCTAGATCATGATTCACAACTATTTGAAAATGGTATAACCGGAGAAATGTTCACTAAAACACATGGTATCATTGTATTGGATTTTTCTGGCACCCAGGATATGAGTATAGTGCGAACGGGGAGTGTGCGCTTAGAGTGTACATTTGCCGACCCATTAGCTGTGAGTATTGCACTAATCTCGCTAAATCAATTTGAAACCTATTGGGTAATCACTCCCGAAGGTAGTGTTCTACTAGACCTTGCACCATGAACACCAGTCAAATAATCAATGTATTTAATATGGACCCCTACATGTCCAAATACAGATCCTATTGTCTGCCCTCGGACTTTCTTGAAAAATTCAAAGTGTCAACAATACTCTAATCATTGTTAATAGCAGTCCGTCGACTTTGAACACTGGTCATTGGCTGTGCATCTTTCAAACAATGAAGACGATTGAATTTTTTGATCCTCTCAGCCTACCCTATACATTCTACACTCCACACATCAGCGACTATATTGAGAGCCGTGGGAAAACCATTATTCAAAATCGGAAGAGAGTGCAGAATCTGACGACTAAAAGCTGTGGCTTTCATGAGCTACTATATTTCGTTTTCAGATGTCGAGGCTATACTTACAAGCAGTTTCTCAACATTTATGTAGACAATCCATGTCTGAACGACTTTATGGTGGAAAATATCCTCTCAGGCCTTTATAATATTGATTTTAGTGTCCTACGAGTAAAGTGCTTAAAAAATGTATGTGAATTTGTTTATTAATAAAAGAAATGTATATACACAATAACAATGTTTTTATACTTCACTTTAGATTTCTTCTTCTTCGGTGCATAGGCATATGTCGTGAACCACTAATGCTGGTAGATCATTTGAATTCACTGTATATTGATCTTGATTGGCTGCAAAGTCAGGGTCACATTTTTACAGTATAATGTAACTTCACTCTTGTCTTATCTCTTTGTATAGTCAATGATACTGTAACGGAATCAAAATTCAAAGCCTCAAATCTTCCAAATTAAAGTAACCCACGTAAAATAAAGTCACCCAAAATATGAACCTAAAAATTCAAGTAACCACGGATCGAGTAAGGCTTGATCTCGCAATTTAAAAAGCAGCAAACAAATGTATCTAGATTTAACAAACTTTGTATAATCTTTCCCATAGAAAATATAATAGCAATAAATTAATCCGCCTTTGTATCACCAAAATATGCAATAAATATTAGTTTGACCAAATGTTACGTGACATGCAACCAACAATGTAGTTTAAATTTTAAGAGCTTGAATTTCCAAACTGTCAAGAGAAGGCAGAATTTATCATACAAAAAAATAGTCACTAAAGATACAAAGTATTTTCATGTAATCTAGTTGCATTGTTCTGAAACTAAGTTTAGGATTATGTATTCCAATGTAACTAAGTTTTATTGTCCCTTAACAAGTTTCACCGTGATAAATTATAAGCCACCTGGAAACTAAGTGACATGTCATTAGCAATAAAATTACAAAAGTAACACTTTGTTTTGTTAAGAAAAATTCCAAAGTGAAGTCTTAGAGCTATAAATCGTATGAAATTTGAAGTAGCCAATTGGTGTTTCCCTGTTCAATAGAAATATAGGACATACTATTGAACTATTAGGACCAATGTAAAATACTTTTTAGTAACGCCTGAATGTAATCTCTGGTGAAATTGCAGAGTAAAGTTAGTTAGAACTTAGCAATTTGCGCCAGTCTATAATCAGTTTTGGAGTAGAGTTCTAGAGCAGTCTAATGTAAGTGAACTATGATCTAACTATTAATAACATTGAACAATTTGTTTGAGATCATTAATAGACCTATATTGCATTGCATGTGCCCAGTGTGTAATTATATCCAAGTGCTCATGACATTGAATTAAAGTGCAGATATTTGATATTCCTGAATCAGATTCGTATCGCAAATGTGAGTAAAAATAAATACATTACTTTCTTAATTTTGTCTCTTCATGTTAGTATTTCTCAAGATAATTAGTCCTTGTGGCTCCAACCGCTCTCTAGGGAACCTGCATCATAGTAATCTGATTTCGACTCAGTATGTCCATTGACATACACTCCCCGATTGACCCGCTGTTTTAAATCCCCCGCCATGAGAAGTTCCCCCTCCAAGCTACGGAAATATTCTTACATAAACCCCCCATTAGAATTGGCGCGGCTCTGTTTAACGGAGCGAAACACAAGAACAAAATTTCCCCTTAAAGTTTACTGAGAAATACTACGCATAGAGAAAGTTCTATATTTTGTTAGGCCTAAGATCCCTTAAGCTAGAACAAAAAAAGAACACCCCCAAGAAAAAGATAAGAAATATAACCCCCTCATAAGCTAAGTGAAATTTGACAGTTTCAAATTTAAGTAATATCAAAAAACCAAAGGGCCGAAATTTATAAAGTTTTTGAGATAATTACCAATATGTCGTTAGATCCAAACGAACAACTGTTAAAACATAAACTTATTGCTAAAACAGTGGAAATTTCAAAATTCCTTCCGTCATATAATGGAGATTCAGATGTAGACGAATTTATTATACAATTAAACCAATTTGTAGAAGTAACTCAAACGGACTTCAAATCATTGGTGGGCATGCTGTTAATGAGACTGAAAGGGCAAGCGCTAACATTCTTAAAAAAAATAGAGAACACCATAGGAGAAGATAACAACCTTCCAACAAACTCCATAGAAAAAGTGCTAAAAGCATTCCGAGAAAGATTTGTTGAGACCAGTTCAACACACAAATTAAAGCACGGAACAGTATGTTTTGACGAAACCCAAAATTTTAGGGAATACCTACACAAAGTAATGGTATCAATAGAAGAAAAATATGGGAAAGAATCTGGTAGCTTATATGATAAAATTGTGCTAAACGCTTTCTTACAAGGACTGAGCCCCAAACTATACCGAATGATAATATACAAAAATATTCAAAAATTAGAGCTAGTAGTCGAAGAAGTAGAAAGAATGGTTGAAATCGACCAAAAGAAAAGAGTAATTCACTATGAACCAATAAATCTTCCTAATGGCACATTAAAATCACAAGTAGGAGGGACCTAATGACTCCAGGAAGAAGTGTACCCTATTGCCAGATAAGAAAGGTACTATTTGGTACTTTAAAAGTACCTTTCTTATCTGGCAATGTTGTGAAATGCGCATGCGCACTGAATACTAACGGGGCAATGTATTGATCCACGAAGGGGACAGGATTTCTTGGCAATTTGTTTGCATAATCGACGGGAATTATCATTTCTAACGGGGCAGGATCAAGTTTCTCTTTCTAGGCCAATCAGGGGGCCAGAAACACCAACGGGACAGGATCATGTGTCTCTTTCTTGGTCAATCTGGGAGTTATGTAAGGTTTCCCTTACATCACAATTCGTTCTTGAGATTTTGTTTATAATGGACATGCGTTGAGGTTAAATTTTCATACAGTCTCAAGACACCATGGAGAGAACATTAAATATTGTTGAGTTGGAAGCTTTAGCTACACAGATTTATAATGTATGTTCTTTTTAGTAAATTTTCTTAGGTATTTCCAAATATAATCATTTTTGTAGTCCCCAACCAGTATATTAAAATTCAAGGTATACCCCCCCCAATAAAAGAAAAATCGCCACTATGCGATGTTTATAGTCGCTAAAAAGCGTAAAATACGTTCTTTTTTTACCATGTAACCCCCCCCCCCAACTGTTAACGATTTTAATTCTTTCATTGGAAATAATTCCTTTTTCGACACATATATACATTTTCATTGCATCTTTCTGTATCCTAGCTAAAAGTGACAACTTACATCCGTCAACTCTTAGATATTAATATATTGATCCCCTTATGATATTAAGCCGCTAACTTGACTTAAACATTTCCGTAAAGATTTAAATAGGAGTAATTATTTGCACCCGTCAAGTGCACATCCGGCATGCTAATTCTCGTGAATTTGCGCTTAAGCATTATATTGATTTCACAAAAAGGATGCTTTTTTCCAGTCAAATTGACTACAGTAAATCCTTTGAATTGCTAGGGGTGCGGGTGTTAGTTATGATAAATAGTTTCATATAGTATTTGTTTTCCATTCTGAGTACTCAGTGTTTATAAGGGGGGAGGGGGGTTAAGAAAAAGACACATACCTACAATGAGAAGGTTTATTGAAGCGCAGGTCATTTTAAATTATATAAACCTTTGACCCTAGAGGAATAATGTGCAAATATATGCGTTACCTCTCTATGGCGTGTCTTTAAATTTTGTTTCTAAATGGTAAAAGTAGGATTTCTATACTTTTTGGGTTTATTTCGAACACGGAGTGTATTTATTTTTTTCTCTAAATAGTAAAAATAGGAGCTACTGACTGTCGCGGTATATTTCTCGCAAATTTTACTTTTTGCTTTGCTGAAAAGGGAGGGGAGGGGCTTCTTTGGGACAATGGCAGATGCTTTCTAGACAAAATTATGCCTTACAATAAATTCTTTAAAAGGGGGTGCTAATTGTTCTTCTGTAAAAGGAAAATCGTTATTTTATACTAAATTGTTTCTTGATTTAAGGACAATTATGAGAAATGCCCTCCTCCTACCAGTAAGAGGGCAAGGGGTAATGATGTATCTCCTTTGCAACGGCTGGAGATGGCTGGCCCATCCAGAGCCACCCACATCCGTTCCAGACCAGTGCTGCCTGCCCAAGTCCAATCCGAGCATGCACCAATGCAGCCTGGCAGAAAATTAAAGAGAGAGTGGATGGCTGTTCATACGATGGTGAACCCCGCTGGCTCATCTGTGCAAGCCAGTGACATCGCTGCCACAGCTACACAAGATTTTGAGGTTGCCCCCTATCAAGCATTGGCGGGCCCATCACGAGCAATGCAAGGCGAGAATGTGGCCCCTTCAGATGAGGGGGGGTTGAAGAAGAAGAAGAAACAAGTCATGAACTCATTGAAGGGGCAATAAAGTTTCATGCCATTCAGAACAATGAAACATCACCTATCAACGAATGGCAGGGTATCGTTAACTCTGATGAGATACCTTCTAATATTGACGATTTTCTAAGTTAATATTTCAAGTTAGATAATGGCACAGTTGCGCAAGGCAATGTAGCTAGTTCAGAGGGGGACTTACCATTGCTAAGTCCAAATACATTGCAAATTTTATATGATTTTACCAATGAATTAACTGAGAGCCCTCCTCCCACTGATTTAATAGACATAGTTCCAGTTCAAACAAATGAAATGACTACAATGGATTTGCATAGTCCTATTATTGAACAAAGTGGGGGTGGAGGGGGGGATAATATACAAGAGGGGGAGGGTAACAATACACAATTTACAATACTACCAGATTTTCATCAATCAAATTCAATATTAAATACAATAGTCGTCTATAGTGCAACATTTGGAGATCCATTTAATACACTTATGGGGGGGGGGAATTTTATATTTGACCCTATAGAGATTGTTCATGTATATGAAGAAAAAAATTGTGCACTTTTAGAAAACCAGATTCAGTTGTGGGGGGGGGGGGGGGTAGGGACTCTATTAAGGCTTCAATTGTTTTAAAGATATTTTATTTAAATGAGGGCAAAAGCGAGGTGTATGATCATTATGTACACACTGAGATGCTAGTGGTCTATCCATATTTGGAAAATTATGAAACAGTTTTTATGCAGTGGATAGACCACATTCTTACGCATTTCGAAAATTATAATGAAAATGGTAGTGGTTCCGTGGTTTTATTTATTGAAAATTTAAGCGTTAATATATGTAAATTTAAAATGATTTTATTTTAAGAGGTTGGGCAGGAGGGGCGGGGCAGGGTCTATAGTTTTAAAATATCATCCAGATTTCGAGGGTTGTAAGGGCGTTCAACGAATCTGTTTTGAAACAGGCCAAAAATGTTTCATGTACGCTTTCCTCATATCAGGTTTCCGACCTTTATTATGTGACGCTACAAGGGAAAATTTAGAATACTGGCCTGTACATGGGAAGGAAGGGTCTGATTTTCTCTCTGTAGATTTCCCTTGTTTAGTGGGAAAATTTCATGTAACTCTAAGGTCAATAGATATTTTTGAAAGGGCCAATGCCCATTTAAATATTGGCGTTACTGTGATCCAATATGAAACTGAATTTGAGGATGGAGCAAGTTCTAATAAAAAGGGTGTGTTTTTCCCAGTAAGGGGTCCATCAATTGAATTGGTGAAGCACGGGTTTTGGTTGTTATACACACCACCTAGTGAATTCAATGCAATTGGCCATTCTAGTCCTATTACAGATATCAGTAGAGTTATTGGAGGGGGTAAGAAAATGGGGGTGTGTTTCTACTGTCCAACATGCCTGTCTAGATTTCGTAGTGATTTAAACCTACAGAATCACATGAAGCATTGTAGACAGCATGGCTATCAATAAGTTGAAAAAGTTTTGGGTGACAGGGCCATTTTAAGATTTAAAAATTTTCAAAATAGCTCCTTCAAAGCAATAAGATCACTTTGGATTGTGAAGCTAGGCTAGTGGATTTGAACGACACTCGATTTCCGAATCGAATCAAAGAACATCAAGCTATTGCGGTTTCCTATGTCCACGCACAAAGATACAACTCTAACACAATGCAGTTGTTAGAAATAGTCGAGATATTGGACGAGAGTGAGTGCATGATCAAGGCATTGACTAAATTAATTGTCACTGCAAATGGAGCTATTTCTCGTTTGAGAGATACTCATTACCCGATGTTGCTGTCCGTAGAGGATCATCTGGCGATTAAAAATCCAAAAATTTGCTGGGTTTGTAAGGGAGAATTTGAAAAGGGGACTAAGGGAAAAGGGACTAGGGGGAAAAGAGGGGGGAAGGGATAGTCAGAGATCATAATCACTTGTGGCAGGAAATATCGTCAGGGGGTAGTAATTTCCGTGGGGTAGCACATCAATCGTGCAATGTGAATGTGAGCCAGCAGTTCTTAATTATTTTGATTTTTCCAAAAAATACGCTAACTTAATTAGCCAGCAAGAATTTTTACAGAATTGTAGGTTTCATAGAATTCTTCCAAAGTCTCTTCGGTTTCGATTAAATTTAAGCACGCAATCAGAACTTAAATTTAGTGATAGGGTTGGTTTTCAATCATTGAACCACATTTTAAAAGACCATAAAAACCGACGTTTTTTCCTTAGTAACATGATTTCTAGAGTTCGACATTTTTTACAGTGTAATCTCTCGTCACCAAATTTTGAACAGATTTCTAAAATAGCTCAAAGTTCTTTCCGTCATGACTTTTTTATGGCTAGAGCTCGTTTATCAGAAAATTTTTTAAAATTACAATACGAAAAATTTCAAAATTCCAGACATTTCCTCCCTAGATTCTGTCCTGGCCCGGCCATTGAGGACCTATCTTCGAAAGTTCTCACACCGGAAGAAATCCATATCTTGTCTAAGGGACAAAAATTTTGCTTGCCTCATCCACGAGTAAATTTCTCAGAGATAGTATCCAGTGAGGAGGCGGGTATATTTGGCTCAAGAGGTATTGTGGAAATTCCCGATTTACTTCGAGGGGAGGTTGTTAAGAATCTTCTTAACTTCACTCCTCATTCCTCAAATTCAAAAACTCGGGAAACACAAATTCTGGTAAATTTAAAAAGAGACCCAGACATCATTATCACCAGGGCTGACAAAGGGAATAAAATTGTTATCCTTGATAAAATCTCATATAATAAAAAAGTTACGGATATTTTGTCCGACACTCACACTTATAAACGTATAGAGTCAGACCCCACCGACAAATTCACCCGTGAAGTACGAAAAGAGCTGGGAATTTTACAAAAAGAAAGACTCGTTACTCCACAAATGTACAAAATGTTTTACCCTAAAGGGTGCTCCGCTCCTAAATTCTATGGTCTCCCAAAAATTCACAAAGATGGAGTTCCTCTGCGCCCAATCGTGGCCTCTTATAGTTCGCCAGCTTCCAGACTGGGAAAATGGTTAGCCACAATTTTTCGTCCTCTTATGTCGACGCAAGCTTCTTACATTAAAAATTCAGTACACCTTGTGGAAAAATTAAAAAACCTTGATATAAAAAAAGACATAATTTTGGCCAGTTTTGATGCCATTTCGATGTATACATCATGTGATATAAAAAAATGTGAATTTGCCCTTCAAAAGAAACTAGAAGATAATATTGACCGGATGCATTACAAAACATTAGATATTGAAACTATTATGCGACTTGCTCGCCTTTGCAATAGATATTCCTTATATTTTCGGTATAACAATCAATTTTTCACCCAAACAAATGGGCTCCCTATGGGTACAAGCCTTTCACCTTTTTTGGCCACATTTTACATGGAATTTATTGAAACCTCCGCTTTGAATACTTTTCCTTTGAAACACCGGTTCTGGGGCCGGTTTGTCGATGATGTGATCTCTGTCTGGAATCACGGAGAAATAGAACTTAACGCTTTTTTACTTCATCTTAATAGTTTCGATTCCAACCTTCAGTTCACCTTGGAACTGGAAGATAATCATAAACTGCCTTTTTTAGACGTCTTAATCTTCAACAAATATCTCAGCCTTGAACATTCAATTTATAGAAAACCTACACATAATGATAGGTATTTGCATTTCTCTTCCAACCACCCTCCTTGTGTAAAAAGAGGAGTGGTTATATCTTTAGTTGATCGTATCATAAGAATTTGTTCAAAGGCTCATATAATCCCAGAATTAAATTATCTGAAGGACATTTTGTTTTGCAATGGATATCCCAACAAGTTACTGGAATCCATCATAGAAAAAAGACAAAAAAAGGCAGAAAAAGATTTATCATCTCCACAACCTCCAACGGATAACATCCCTTTAGTGGGTGATAAGAAAGTTTTTACGGTTTTGCCCTATTTTCGCAAATTAGGTGACAAATTGCAAAGAATTCTTAAAAAACATAACTTAAATGTCACCTTCAGAAATTCTAATAAAATCCAGAACTATTTTAACAGCGGTAAATATAAAACGAGCCCTATTTTGGGCAGTGGTGTATATAGGGTTCCATGTTCTTGCGGCTGTTTCTATGTTGGAAGAACCCATAAGCAATTGGGGGAGAGATTGTTGGAACAGAGGTCCTCAATCGACAAAGCTATGGAGCTATGCCAAAGGCCTGAGACTTTTGATTCCGCCTTGGCTCAGCATGTGTATGACAACCCGCACCATTTCGCTTTATTCGATAACACCTCCATTATTGCCCCTGTTAAAGGTCTCATCCAAGTTTTCAGGGAGGCAGTTGAGATAAAAAAGTACATTCACCGAAAGGTTGCTCTCAATAGAGACACGGGAGAAACTTATTTAAGCCCCATTTATAATGAACTAATTAATTTTGATCGTTTTTACTTAAATATTTAAAAAAATCACATTTTGCAACCTAACCTAATCTCTGATGATGTTTTACCTGGAAAGCGTTTAGCTTTTAAAAATGCTCTGTATAAATTAAAAAATTGAACTCCCATTCAGTACTGTATTTTTTCATTCAGTTACCCTTTCACCGTTACATGGAGAGGGTCTTCAAATTTTAGTTGCGTTTCGTTTCAAGGTTTGAAAAAAAAAATTTATAGTATCCATGGAGTTTTATTAGTAATTTTGATGTTATTATCCTGCACTGAGGACGGTCAAGTGGAGGTCTTGACCATAATATTTGCATTTTAGTTCATATGTTTCACTGGCTTGTATAATCCTCGTTTTTCTCTTTTTTACTATTGTTTCGTTTTATGGACTATCTACTCCCCTCCCTCCCTGTGCATACGTGCCAAAGCCGGTAAAATAAATTTGAAATCGTAATTTGAATTTTGAATGAAAACCGGTATAAAAACTGCTGGCTCACATTCACATTGCACGATTGATGCGCTACCCCACGGAAATTACTACCCCCTGACGATATTTCCTGCCACAAGTTATTATGATCTCTGACTTTCCCCTTCCCTCCTCTTTTCCCCCTAGTCCCTTTTCCCTTAGTCCCCTCTTCAAATTCTCCCTTACAAACCCAGCATATTTTTGGATTTTTAATCGCCAGATGATCCTCTACGGACAGCAACATCGGGTAATGAGTATCTCTCAAACGAGAAATAGCTCCATTTGCAGTGACAATTAATTTAGTCAATGCCTTGATCATGCACTCACTCTCGTCCAATATCTCGACTATTTCTAACAACTGCATTATGTTAGAGTCGTCTCTTTGTGCGTGGACATGAGAAACCACAATAGCTTGATGTTCTTTGATTCGATTCGGAAATCGGGTGTCGTTCAAATCCACTAGCCTAGCTTCACAATCCAAAGCGATCTTATTGCTTTGAAGGAGTGTATTTTGAAAATTTTTAAATCTTAAAATGGCCCTGTCACTCAAAATTTTTTCAAGTTATTGATAGCCATGCTGTCTACAATGCTTCATGTGATTCTGTAGGTTTAAATCACTACGAAATCTAGACAGGCATGTTGGACAGTAGAAACACACCCCCATTTTCTTACCCCCTCCAGTAACTCTACTGATATCTGTAATTGGACTAGAATGGCCAATTGCATTGAATTCACTAGGTGGTGTGTATAACAACCAAACCCCGTGCTTCACCAATTCAATTGATGGACCCCTTACTGGGAAAAACACACCCTTTTTATTAGAACTTGCTCCATCCTCAAATTCAGTTTCAAATTGGATCACAGTAACGTCAATATTTAAATGGGCTTTGGCCCTTTCAAAAATATCTATTGACCTTAGAGTTACATGAAATTTTCCCACTAAACAACAGAAATCTACAGAGGGAAAATCAGACCCTTCCTTCTCATGTACAGCCCAGTATTCTAAATTTTCCCTTGTAGCGTCACATAATAAAGGTCAGAAACCTGATATGAGGAAAGCGTACATGAAACATTTTTGGCCTGTTTCAAAACAGATTCGTTGAACGCCCTTACAACCCTCGAAATCTGGATGATATTTTAAAACTATAGACCCTGCCCCCGCCCCTCCTGCCCAACCTCTTAAAATAACATCATTTTAAATTTACAAATATTAACGCTTAAATTTTCAATAAACAAAACCACGGAACCACTACCATTTTCATTATAATTTTCGAGATGCGTAAGAATGTGGTCTATCCACTGCATAAAAACTGTTTCATAATTTTCCAAATATGGATAGACCACTAGCATCTCAGTGTGTACATAATGATCATACACCTCGCTTTTGCCCTCATTTAAATAAAATATCTTTAAAACAATTGAAGCCTTAATAGAGTCCTTACCCCCCCCCACAACTGAATCTGGTTTTCTAAAAGTGCACAATTTTTTACTTCATATACATGGAAAATCTCTATAGGGTCAAATATAAAATCCCCCCCCATAAGTGTATTAAATGGATCTCCAAATGTTGCACTATAGACGACTATTGTATTTAATATTGAATTTGATTGATGAAAATCTGGTAGTATTGTAAATTGTGTATTGTTACCCTCCCCCTCTTGTATATTATCCCCCTCCCCCTCCATCCCCACTTTGTTCATTAATAGGACTATGTAAATCCATTGTAGTCATTTCATTTGTTTGAACTGGAACTATGTCTATTAAATCAGTGGGAGGAGGGTTCTCAGTTAATTCATTGGTAAAATCATATAAAATTTGCAATGTATTTGGACTTAGCAATGGTAAGTCCCCCTCTGAACTAGCTACATTGCCTTGCGCAACTGTGCCATTATCTAAATTGAAATATTAACTTAGAAAATCGTCAATATTAGAAGGTATCTCATCAGAGTTAACGATACCATGCCATTCGTTGATAGGCGATGTTTCATTGTTCTGAATGGCATGAAACTTTATTGCCCCTTCAATGAGTTCATGACTTGTTTCTTCTTCTTCTTCAACTGATGAGGGGGGAGACAGAGAATATGGAACCAATGCAATCTATAAAAGAAAATAGCTCATTTCCAAAGTGTCTAAATCATCCTATTTTCAAAATTCGATTATTATTTACATGTGCTTAAAACTCGTATAGTAGTAGTAGTAGTAGTAGCAGCAGAAGCAGTATGCACATAGTAGCATTTGGTTAATTCACTGTTCCCCGCTCTATATATCCTGGAAGTTCCAATTTCCAACTTAATACAAGATATTAACAATCTAAAACATGACATAGTAGGTTTTGATTTTGTTCAAACAACCCCCCCCCCCAAAAAAAAAAATTCATATTAATGCTCTTTATCTGCTTTAGAAAAAAAACCGGGGTCTTTGCTTGGTTTGAAATGGATAGCCTATCCCTTTCAGGCCATCTCCTGTCATGATACACAACTCATTCTAATAGAAAGTTGTTTTTATGATATCTGTAGAGGCAAGGTGAACCATTCATTAATAAAGCAGTTTTAACTTGAGAGACAATATCGTAAGAGATTTTGCTACTTACTATTGGAAATTATGACCGGAATATAGTGCCTTTTTTGGCTTCGCTAACCTAATTTAAGAGAATTCAGCAGGCTGAATACATGCACTTGACATGATTCAAAGGAGAGCATTATATTTCCTTTGGGAGAAAAAATCTTTAGCGAGAAATAATATTTAAACTTACATTTAGGTCTACAGCTTGCAAGTTGGGGGCTGAAGGGGCCACATTCTCGCCTTGCATTGCTCGTGATGGGCCCGCCAATGCTTGATAAGGGGCAACCTCAAAATCTTGTGTAGCTGTGGCAGCGATGTCACTGGCTTGCACAGATGAGCCAGCGGGGTTCACCATCGTATGAACAGCCATCCACTCTCTCTTTAATTTTCTGCCAGGCTGCATTGGTGCATGCTTGAATTGGACTTGGGCAGGCAGCACTGGTCTGGAACGGATGTGGGTGGCTCTGGATGGGCCAGCCATCTCCAGCCGTTGCGTAGGAGATACATCATTACCCCTTGCCCTCTCACTGGTAGGAGGAGGGCATTTCTCATAATTGTCCTTAAATCAAGAAACAATTTAGTATAAAATAACGATTCCCCTTTTACAGAAGAACAATTAGCACCCCCTTTTACAGAATTTATTGTAAGGCATAATTTTGTCTAGAAAGCATCTGCCATTGTCCCAAAGAAGCCCCTCCCCTCCCTTTTCAGCAAAGCAAAAAGTAAAATTTGCGAGAAATATACCGCGACAGTCAGTAGCTCCTATTTTTACTATTTAGAGAAAAAAATAAATACACTCCGTGTTCGAAATAAACCCAAAAAGTATAGAAATCCTACTTTTACCATTTAGAAAAAAAATTAAAGACACGCCATAGAGAGGTAACGCATATATTTGCACATTATTCCTCTAGGGTCAAAGGTTTATATAATTTAAAATGACCTGCGCTTCAATAAACCTTCTCATAGTAGGTATGTGTCTTTTTCTTAACCCCCCTCCCCCCTTATAAACACTGAGTACTCAAAATGGAAAACAAATACTATATGAAACTATTTATCATAACTAACACCCGCACCCCTAGCAATTCAAAGGATTTACTGTAGTCAATTTGACTGGAAAAAAGCATCCTTTTTGCGAAATCAATATAATGCTTAAGCGCAAATTCACGAGAATTAGCATGCCGGATGTGCACTTGACGGGTGCCAATAATTACTCCTATTTAAATCTTTACGGAAATGTTTAAGTCAAGTTAGCGGCTTAATGTCATAAGGGGATCAATATATTAATATCTAAGAGTTGACGGATGTAAGTTGTCACTTTTAGCTAGGATACAGAAAGATGCAATGAAAATGCATATATGTGTCGAAAAAGGAATTATTTCCAATGAAAGAATTAAAATCGTTAACAGTTGGGGGGGGGGGTTTACATGGTAAAGAAAGAACGTATTTTACGCTTTTTAGCGACTATAAACATCGCATAGTGGCGATTTTCTTTTATCTGGGGGGGGGGGGTATACCTTGAATTTTAATGTACTGGTTGGGGACTACAAAAATGATTTTATTTGGAAATACCTAAGAAAATTTACTAAAAAGAACATACATTATAAATCTGTGTAGCTAAAGCTTCCAACTCAACAATATTTAATGTTCTCTCCATGGTGTCTTGAGACTGTATGAAAATTTAACCTCAACGCATGTCCATTATAAACAAAATCTCAAGAACGAATTGTGATGTAAGGGAAACCTTACATAACTCCCTGATTGACCAAGAAAGAGACACATGATTCTGTCCCGTTGGTGTTTCTGGCCCCCTGATTGGCCTAGAAAGAGAAACGTGATCCTGTCCCGTTAGAAATGATAATTCCCGTCGATTATGCAAACACATTGCCCAGAAATCCTGTCCCCTTCGTGGATCAATACATTGCCCCGTTAGTATTCAGTGCGCTTGCGCATTTCACAACATTTCCAGATAAGAAAGGTACTTTTAAAGTACCCAATAGTACCTTTCTTATCTGGCAATAGGGTACACTTCTTCCTGGAGTCATTAGGCCCCTCCTACTTGTGATTTTCAATAATATCTCTTGACTTTTTGAGGGTGTTTCCCCCATTTTTTCGAAAACTCGGTAAAGTGTCGCATTCTCATAGCTTTTGATGGATAATATTAAACCTAATGAATTTTGTATATTCAGAATCAAAATATAACCCTTTTCCTCTGATACATCTATCTTATAAAAATTCCTTTTTCTTAGTTTCGGTACTTTTTGGCCGAGTCACTCCTTATCTTACAGTTCGTTACCAAGGACTATTTGAAAACATTTTTAAAACTCTTTAGATTTGTAACTCAAAACTTCTTATGCAAAATTTTTCCCTTCTAAGCTGCCAAAACTTAAGACTGGTCAGACATTTCTTATGAGTGGACAGGCTACGTCTACTTCCAAAAAAACTATATTTTTAAGATTGAGTCAGGCACATAAGCAATAGGACCTGCAAGCTCGTATCTTCTAAAAGTCCCAAAAGTTAAACGATTTCCCCAATAATTTATCATGTTTTCGATATAATTCACTTTTATTGGTCTTGTTGTCTTAATTATACCACCCATCCTTCAAGTGGCGGCTCTGGCCTCTCTGGTGCCCAGGGCAAAATATTGATTTGAGCCACCCCACCCTGTCGTCCAAACAATTTTCAAAGGCACTTGTGTAGTATGCGCAACTCACTCAAGTTTATGTTGTATAAACCCGACAATAAACTAGTTTTTTTTTGTTAGTTACTTTCAGCTTAGCGTGAGACAAGACAAAGACAAGTAACAAGATGGATGGAAAATATATAATTTAGGCTATATATTTACAAATTAGGGGGTGGGGGATGAAGCATTTGGTCAGTTTGAAATTAAAAAATAATTCTTACATCATAATATGTAGAATAATTGTAGCCTACCTAACATTTTGCATGTAGACCCGCTATACTTCTCCTCCTCCCCCTCTAATGTGCAAATATATAGCCCAAATTTGTTTCTAAAGTATCGAAAAAAACTGGTTGGTTCTCAAGTTTTAAACAGTGTAAATTTGAGTGAGTGGCGTATAATACACAAGTACCTTTTCAAGCCGAATTGTAACAAAATTCTCCATTTATTTAAGTCTAACTTCTTACTTTATCCTCTCCAAAATTATTAATTATTTCGAGATCTTGGAAAATACGAAAAGGAATGATTGCAAAATATCATTAAAAAAACTACTTAAATTGAATATTTCAAGTGATGCTAATCAAAATGTGGAAAAAATGAAAATTTCAAAATCAGTTTGCTAATATTTACTGCCAACTGCACCCTCTACTTTATTTTGATTAAAATAAAATTGCTTAATGATTATAAGAGTTCAGTGTCAGTTTCGGCTTCTCTTGTGCCTGGGGCAAAATCTTGATTAGCCCACTCCCCCCTATCTCTCACAAAATTTTCTGGACAAATTCTAACAAAATTTTCATTTATTAAAAATTATTTTCAATTTATTAATTAATTAGTAGTTTAATTATTATTAATTATTCTAATAACTATCGTTCAATATACTGGTTGGGGACTACAAAAATGATTTTATTTTAAATACCTAAGAAAATTTACTAAAAAGAACATACATTATAAATATGTGTAGCTAAAGCTTCCAACTCAACAATATTTAATGTTCTCTCCATGGTGTCTTGAGACTGTATGAAAATTTAACCTCAACGCATGTCCATTATAAACAAAATCTCAAGAACGAATTGTGATGTAAGGGAAACCTTACATAACTCCCTGATTGACCAAGAAAGAGACACATGATCCTGTCCCGTTGGTGTTTCTGGCCCCCTGATTGGCCTAGAAAGAGAAACGTGATCCTGTCCTGTTAGAAATGATAATTCCCGTCGATTATGCAAACACATTGCCCAGAAATCCTGTCCCCTTCGTGGATCAATACATTGCCCCGTTAGTATTCAGTGCGCTTGCGCATTTCACAACATTTCCAGATAAGAAAGGTACTTTTAAAGTACCCAATAGTACCTTTCTTATCTGGCAATAGGGTACACTTCTTCCTGGAGTCATTAGGCCCCTCCTACTTGTGATTTTCAATAATATCTCTTGACTTTTTGAGGGTGTTTCCCCCATTTTTTCGAAAACTCGGTAAAGTGTCGCATTCTCATAGCTTTTGATGGATAATATTAAACCTAATGAATTTTGTATATTCAGAATCAAAATATAACCCTTTTCCTCTGATACATCTATCTTATAAAAATTCCTTTTTTTTAGTTTCGGTACTTTTTGGCCGAGTCACTCCTTATCTTACAGTTCGTTACCAAGGACTATTTGAAAACATTTTTAAAAACTCTTTAGATTTGTAACTCAAAACTTCTTATGCAAAATATTTTCCCTTCTAAGCTGCCAAAACTTAAGACTGGTCAGACAGTTTCTTATGAGTGGACAGGCTACGTCTACTTCCAAAAAAACTATATTTTTAAGATTGAGTCAGGCACATAAGCAATAGGACCTGCAAGCTCGTATCTTCTAAAAATCCCAAAAGTTAAACGATTTCCCCTATAATTTATCATGTTTTCGATATAATTCACTTTTATTGGTCTTGTTGTCTTAATTATACCACCCATCCTTCAAGTGGCGGCTCTGGCCTCTCTGGTGCCCAGGGCAAAATATTGATTTGAGCCACCCCACCCTGTCGTCCAAAAATTTTCAAAGGCACTTGTGTAGTATGCGCAACTCACTCAAGTTTATGTTGTATAAACCCGACAATAAACTAGTTTTTTTTCTTAGTTACTTTCAGCTTAGCGTGAGACAAGACAAAGACAAGTAACAAGATGGATGGAAAATATATAATTTAGGCTATATATTTGCAAATTAGGGGGTGGGGGATGAAGCATTTGGTCAGTTTGAAATTAAAAAATATTTCTTACATCATAATATTGTAGAATAATTGTAGCCTACCTAACATTTTGCATGTAAGTACCCGCTATACTTCTCCTCCTCCCCCTCTAATGTGCAAATATATAGCCCAAATTTGTTTCTAAAGAATCGAAAAAAACTGGTTGGTTCTCAAGTTTTAAACAGTGTAAATTTGAGTGAGTGGCGTATAACACACAAGTACCTTTTCAAGCCGAATTGTAACAAAATTCTCCATTTATTTAAGTCTAACTTCTTACTTTATCCTCTCCAAAATTATTAATTATTTCGAGATCTTGGAAAATACGAAAAGGAATGATTGCAAAATATCATTAAAAAAACTACTTAAATTGAATATCTCAAGTGATGCTAATCAAAATGTGGAAAAAATGAAAATTTCAAAATCAGTTTGCTAATATTTACTGCCAACTGCACCCTCTACTTTATTTTGATTAAAATAAAATTGCTTAATGATTATAAGAGTTCAGTGTCAGTTTCGGCTTCTCTTGTGCCTGGGGCAAAATCTTGATTAGCCCACTCCCCCCTATCTCTCACAAAATTTTCTGGACAAATTCTAACAAAATTTTCATTTATTAAAAATTATTTTCAATTTATTAATTAATTAGTAGTTTAATTATTATTAATTATTCTAATAACTATCGTTCAATCATTTTTAATTTGTGTTTGTGTTATTAATTAATTAATAATTTTCAACTTTTTTTATTTATTAATTGCTCCCTCTACTTCATCTTAATAAAAATAAGATTTCTAAAATAAAAATAATTATAACCATTAGATTGTTTATTTAAAGTTTTTTGCTCCTAAAAAAACTGCACCCGGTGCAAGTATCCCCTCTGTCCTTTCCTTAAAACTGCCTCTGTTACAGTCGGATTTTTTTTTTCACTCCTAAAATTTTTGTGCCCGAAGTAAGTCCCCCCATCCGTCCCATCTATAACCTCCATTGCTTCCTCCCTCCACCAACCCCCCAAAACAGAAGTGTGCATTCATAGATTTATGCTTTTTTACGCATTAAATCGTTGTAACAAAATTATGCTGAAGATATACTTTCAGGAACCATGTAGGGAATTACCTCCCCATCAATACTTTCCTCCAGCATACGGATATGCTTAACAAATATTATAGACAGTTTAACAATTTTCAAACAGTTCGTGGTAACGAACTGTAAGCAAGGAGCGTCAGTAGATACCTATCATGAGCTCGTGTCACCATACCATATATGGGCATAGCCTCCCTAGGGAGAATGATTGCATAATCGAAGTGGGTCAATGACCTAAATTTCCAAAGGTCGATTTATTTAATGTTATTGTTGTTTTGGCCAAATGCATGCTCGAGGCGAATGTCAAGATGTTTCCAGGAATAGGAAACAGTTAGATCACGTGTTTCCTTCTCAGCCAATCAGCGAGTCGGATACATCTTCTTTTCAGCCAATCAGAGGCTCGCTTACATATTAGCAGCGGAGGGAATATAAGGAAAGGATTTTTGCTATAGTTTTATTAGTCTGTGAATAGAATTCAAAGGAGTGAGAACAGTTTAACTTTACTCATTTGGATATATATTTGTGTTGATGAGTGGAATGTTTACCCTCTTAGATGTTGATAGTGGAGTTGAAGGTAATAATACAAGAGCACCAAACATTGCGGTGGAAATCACGAAAGGATCACGGCTTTGTCTGGAATGGGATGTAGTATATGCAAGATATGTGATATCCTTGAGCAAATTTAAAATGGAGGATCAATTATGTTTCGCTGCAAAAGTTGATATAGCATATGTGAATAGACTTCAATGTGCTTTAAGTGCATTGGTGAAACATATCGAAGACAATAAACTGTATCGCTAATTGTACATGCTTAGTATTATTATTGTTGTAATTATTCAATAAAATTGTTTCGAAATCGAAAATGTTCCCTTTCTTTTCTGGTCAGGGCTAATGAATCAGGATCAGTCTAGAGTCAGCATTCAGAGTGAAAGGATTGAAAAATGAATAAATTTGAGAAAGAGAGAATTAGATCAAATCTAGTGTTTATGGAAAAACATTTTATTTTGGATGATGATTTTCTCGAGTTATCTCTTCAACGCAGGATATTCTCTCGTCAGGGAACACTTGACAATATAATGAGGAGTGATTCTCCCCCATTGGACTATTGTATGAAACTTTTAAAATGTGACTCAAGTGCTTATAGTCAATTTATTGATATATTAATTGGAACAAAGCAGAATCATATCGTGGATATACTTTTGAAAACAATGCCAATGAATTCAATATAGATGGCTCCCCCGCCATTCGAAAGAGCTAACGTCACAGAGCTACTCCTCTCCCCATTCCCCTCACTGAATTTATGCATGGCTTTGTCTGGAATGGGATGTAGTATATGCAAGATAAGTGATATCCTTCAGCAAATTTAAAATGGAGGAACAATTATGTTTCACCGCTAAAGTTGATATAACACATGTGAATAGACCTCAATGTGCTTTAAGCGCATTAGTGAAACATATCGAAGACAATAAACTCTATCGCTAATTGTACATGCTTAGTATTATTGTTGTTGTTGTAATTATTCAATAAAATTGTTTTGAAATCGAAAATGTTCCCTTTCTTTTCTGGTTAGGTTAGGTTAGGGCTAACGAATCAGGATCAATATACAGTGAATCCAAATGATTTACCAGCATTAGTGGTTCACGACAGTTGCCTATACACCGAAGAAGAAGAAATCTAAAGTGTAGATTAAAAGATATTATTGTATATATATATGCATTTTAACAATAAACAAATTTACAAACAATCTATCTTCAAATATTTATTCCTTTGTAATATCGATATTTATCACTGTTTTAATGTATACTATCTCAGGAGGTTATATTATTTGAACCTCATCCTCCTCCACTGGTATAATATTTATGAGAGAGGGTATCTCCTCAGCAATAAATCCTCGGTCCCACTCCTCAAGAGATCCTCCTCCACTGGCACAATATTTATGAGAGAGGATATCTCCTCCGCAAATAAATCTTCACGCACTCGAAGTCTCGGGTTAAGTATTCTATCCGAAGACCCACTCCTTAAGAGATCCCCCGATCTACATGTACAGAGAAGTTCTTCCTCCTCCTAGGGTGTAATCCCGATGGTCTCCATCTCTGTACATGTAGCTAGAAGATTCTCCTCCTCCTCGATAGTGAGCCCCCACACATGCCATACATCCTAAAAAATATTGAGAACACTATGATAGAAATATAAATTAAAATTTAAACAATTTTGTAGGAGAATGATTCTTAGAAATTTTCAGCGGGTTTCAATTTCTGGAAAAAATTACATTTTGACATCATTTGACAATTTACTAAATTTTAAAGTTTTCTTTAGTTTCAAAAATGTTTTTTGTCACTCATCATCTTTTAATCATTCACAAAAATACTAAAGAAAACCAGTTTCCACTGTTTATCGTTGTTAAATTATTAAGAAGGCTATTATTTCTTTGAAATATACATTTTACATTTTTAATTTTCATGTTTTTGATTTTATATTGATGAAGAATTTAAACACAACTTCAAGTAGTTATTTTTTTGTTCGACATAGATGAAAGGTCCAATACCTCAGTTAAACTAAGAGGTTACTTTCTGTAAACCTATGTATAGTGATAAACTTGTTAGAGTGACAAAAACTTTTTTTCCATAAGAGGATATTTTTCAACTAAAAGTAAAGAGCTACTAAACTAAATCAAAGATGTGTAGAAATAATAATGAATAATTGTTCAAACTTAAATTTTCTGTAAAGTTATGTCTAGTGATAAACTTGTTAGAGTGACAAAAACTTTTTTTCCGCAAGAGGACATTTTCAACTAAAAGTAGAGCGAGGGTTGAGGCGGGGGCAGCCCCATTCATATACAGAATAATTTTAGTTCGTCTTAAGTTTTAGTGTTGCTTCTTACTTCCAACTGAAAAATTTATTTTTTAATTTGATGTTTTACCTTTTTTTCAAATCATGCCATAAATATCCGTTTGAATAGACCCTCTCTTATCAGTTTAATTCGATTTGAGTACTGGTTCGATTCGAACAGCAAACATTCTTTCTAGTCTTTAGACTTTTCAAGCATAGTAAACTTGATTACGGTATGTAATTTGTAGGGACGGTGGTGTTTTCCTTCAAAAAACTTTCTCATACAGCTAACCGTTGATGTGAAACTATAAAACTAATTCATTTTAAATATTTGCAATTGGAATAAAAAGCAAATTCTGTGGGGGCGTACTAGCTACCACAGACCCAGATGGGCTGAATTCAAATTTTAGAGTCAAATAGAGCACACAAAAAAAAAGCAAATATAATAGTCATTTAAAATCTCCCTTCCCCCTAAACTCAAAATTTCTGGGGGAACATATTTTCATCGTATTTTGAATATTTTCTTTGGAAAACACACTGAAAAACCATATTAAGAGCTAAATTTGTGAGTTTTTCACTGACTATTCCTTTTTTAACCTTCATCAAAATCCGGGTTACCATGTTCCTTAGTAAAATATTGGCCATAATCATGAAAAGTATTAGCCTATTTTTTCTATAAAGTCTAAATCTAGTTAGACAAGTCTAGGCCATCAAGCCCATTAGTTCAGTCTAATCAGGTGTGCTATAAAAGAAGAAGCAAATTATGATGGACAGATAGAGCTTATGCATAGAAATCAATGTCTAGCTAAGCATACATGTGAATTGGACGGGAGTTGACAGTCACAAGTCAAGTGACCAACAATTGACTGAACGAAAACAAAAACGCTTTTTTAGCCCGTTTTTGACAGAAATGACGCAAAAAACGCAAATGAAGGAATAGGGTTTAGAACTTTTGCGCTTAAGGGAGAGGATAGGGGACAGTAACCAAATTCCTGTTTGTATTAATTTTTGCTCGTTTTAAGTTTGACTTGAATATTCAGTTAATTTTACTCGTTTTAAGATTTATTGATCTATTTCAGTATCTATTATTATCTTTAAGTTTGATATGATCATTCATTTTAATTTTTCATTGTTTTGGATTTCATTTATTCTTTAACAGTAATTTGTGGTTGTTCTGAGTTTAAATTACGATGGGGATTTATTTTTGTTGGTCTTAAGTTCTTTACTTTTTCCTGAATTTTTTTCGCAGCATTTTGTTTTCTTCAATCAACAAGTTTGTTGTAACGAACTGTAAATAGGAAGAGACTCGGCCGAATAGTAACCGAAACTCTGAAAACAAGTTTTTTTCAACTGAAAGTGAGGAGTATTATGAAAACTTAAAACGAACAGGAATTATTCCGTATATGGGTGGGGGGACTGTACCCTCTTTAATGTCTCGCTCCGTACGCTAAAGGTTTTAGTACTTTAAAAAAGGTTTTATTCTAAGTGAACGGTCTTGCCTTTCAGGAGTGAGGAGTCGTTCTCATAGGATTGGGAATAAAAGTCAAACTTAAGCGCAAAGAGCGAGGATTGAGGTGGAGGGCAGCCCCGCTCATATACAGAATAATTTTTTGTTCGTCTTAAGTTTTAGTGTTGCTTCTTACTTCCAACTGAAAACTTATTTTTTAATTTGATGTTTTACCTTTTTTCAAATCATGCCATAAATATCCGTTTGAATAGACTCTCTCTTATCAGTTTAATTCGATTTGAGTACTGGTTCGATTCGAGCAGCAAACATTCTTTCTAGTCTTTAGACTTTTCATGCACAGTAAACTTGATTACGGTATGTAGTTTGTAAGGCCGGTGGTGTTTTCCTTCAAAAAACTTTCTCGTACAGCTAACCGTTAATGTGAAACTATAAAACTAATTCATTTTAAATATTTGCAATTGGAATAAAAAGCAAATTCTGTGGGGGCGTACTAGCTACCACAGACCCAGATGGGTTGAATTCACATTTTAGAGTCAAAAAGTGCACACAAAAAGAGCAAATATAATAGTCATTTAAAATCTCCCTTCCCCCCAAACTCAAATTTTTCTGGGGGAACGTATTTTCATCGTATTTTGAATATTTTCTTGGGAAAACACACTGAAAAGCCATATTAAGAGCTATATTTGTGAGTTTTTCACTGACAATTCCTTTTTTAGCCAAGCCTTGACCTCCCTAATTGAAGGATATGAATTATAATCAAGGGAACATAGTTCATCGTATTTTACATATTTTTTGTTGGAAAACACACTGAAAAGTCATATTATTTAAACTTACATCAAACGTTGGAGAGCATACATTTGAAGAACTATCCATTATTTTTTATATCTTGTTCTATATTTCAACTTATACTGATTTTTAATCCTTCAAGACCCTGAAATATACTAACCTAACGGTTAATTATTTACGAAAATCGTGCGAGGTGACGATTTTAGAACAATAATTACCTTCTATTTATCACATAACACTCACGGGAATTATCACATAACACTCACGGGAAAAGGATTCAAAACAAAACTTCTTACATCATATAGTGTTTCTATTCTAAATTCTAACGGCACGACCGAGTCGAAAATTAGTCTAAAAAACACCCGTAAAGACAAAACCTTACCAGAAAAAAGGTGCTATAAAAAAAATCGGGTAAACCCCCATTTTCCATGTCTTTTCTCCGGGATATTTTCCGTGGGGATTATTTTCCTCGGGCTGTATTTTCTGGGGGTGTGGGTAAATACCAGCTATCGAAAAAGGATAAGGAAAGATAAAAAATACCGTTAATACTTTAAATGCATCGAACGAGGCATGCTCAATGCAGATTAAAACCAGAAAAGAACAGAAACGTCTAAAAATAAGAAAAAAAGGAATTGCAACTAATCATAGGCAGAGCGCTAGTGCTGCCTAAGTAAAGAACGATGTGGGCACAATATGTTGTATTTTGGTTTTTTCTTCATAGCCGGGCACTTCGTATAGTTAGGTTAGGTTAGGTTAGGTTAAGTGGCCAGTGACCGGCCACTTAACCTAATCTAACCTAACCTAACTTGCTAACCCTAGACCTAACCTAACCTAACCTCACAAATATAGCTCTAACGAAAATATTTAAAATTCGATGAAAATACGTCCCTAGAAATTTTTGAGTTTGGGAGGAAGGAGGATTTTAAAATCCTCTGGAAAATTTGAGTTTGGGGGAGGGGGGGGGGATTTCAAGAGTGAGGGTTGAGGCGGGGGGGGGGGGGCATCCCCACTCCTAAAGACTTTTCTTTCTAGTCTTGCATATCAAAGTTAAAAACCATAGTTTTCACGCCCCCTCCTGGGAATGGGCACTAGCCACTTTAATTTCCAATCAAATGAACCCTTTTCAAAGTTTCTGTGACGACTCCTTCTATACGAAGTGCCCGGCTATGAAGAAAAAACAAAAAACAACATATTGTGCCCACATCGTTCTTTACTTAGGCAGCACTAGCGCTCTGCCTATGATTAGTTGCAATTCCTTTTTTTCTTATTTTTAGACGTTTCTGTTCTTTTCTGGTTTTAATCTGCATTGAGCATGCCTCGTTTGACGCATTTAAAGTATTAAGGGTATTTTTATCTTTCCTTATCCTTTTTCGATAGCTGGTATTTACCCACACCCCCAGAAAATACAGCCCTAGGAAAATAATCCCCACCGAAAATATCCCGGAGAAAAGACATGGAAAATGGGGGTTTACCCGATTTTTTATAGACACCTTTTTTCAGGTAAGGTTTTGTCTTTACAGGTATTTTTTAGACTAATTTTCGACTCGGTCGTGCCGTTAGAATTTAGAATAGAAACACTATATGATGTAAGAAGTTTTGTTTTGAATCCTTTTCCCGTGAGTGTTATGTGATAATTCCCGTGAGTGTTATGTGATAAATAGAAGGTAATTATTGTTCTAAAATCGTCACCTAGCACGATTTTCGTAAATAATTAACCGTTAGGTTAGTATATTTCAGGGTTTTGAAGGTTTAAAAATCAGTATAAGTTTGAAATATAGAACAAGATATAAAAAATAATGGATAGTTCTTCAAATGTATGCTCTCCAACGTTTGATGTAAGTTTAAATAATATGACTTTTCAGTGTGTTTTCCAACACAAAATATGTAAAATACGATGAACTATGTCCCCTTGATTATAAGTCTTTGGGAGGTCAAGGCTTGGCTAAAAAATGAATTGTCAGTGAAAAACTCACAAATTTAGCTCTTAATATGGCTTTTCAGTGTGTTTTCCAAAGAAAATATTCAAAATACGATGAAAATACGTTCCCCCAGAAATTTTTGAGTTTGGGGGGAAGGGAGATTTTAAATGACTATTATATTTGCTTTTTTTGTGTGCACTTTTTGACTCTAAAATGTGAATTAAACCCATCTGGGTCTGTGGTAGCTAGTACGCCCCCACAGAATTTGCTTTTTATTCCAATTGCAAATATTTAAAATGAATTAGTTTTATAGTTTCACATTAACGGTTAGCTGTACGAGAAAGTTTTTTGAAGGAAAACACCACCGGCCCTACAAATTACATACCGTAATCAAGTTTACTGTGCATGAAAAGTCTAAAGACTAGAAAGAATGTTTGCTGCTCGAATCGAACCAGTACTCAAATCGAATTAAACTGATAAGAGAGAGTCTATTCAAACGGATATTTATGGCATGATTTGAAAAAAGGTAAAACATCAAATTAAAAAATAAGTTTTCAGTTGGAAGTAAGAAGCAACACTAAAACTTAAGACGAACAAAAAATTATTCTGTATATGAACGGGGCTGCCCCCCCCCCCCGCCTCAATCCTCGCTCTTTGTGCTTAAGTTTGACTTTTATTCCCAATCCTATGAGAACGACTCCTCACTCCTGAAAGGCAAGACCGTTCACTTAGAATAAAACCTTTTTTAAAGTACTAAAACCTTTGGCGTGAGGAGCGAGACATTAAAGAGGGTACAGTCCCCCCCCCCATATACGGAATAATTCCTGTTTGTTTTAAGTTTTCATAATACACCTTACTTTCAGTTGAAAAAAACTTGTTTTCAAAGTTTCGGTTACTATTCGGCCGAGTCTCTTCCTATTTACAGTTCGTTACAACAAACTTGTTGACTGAAGAAAACAAAAGGCTGCGAAAAAAACTTCACGAAAAAGTAAAGAACTCAAGACCAACAAAAATAAATTCCCATCGTAATTTAAACTCAGAACAACCACAAATTACTGTTAAAGAATAAATGAAATCCAAAACAATGAAAAATTAAAATGAATGATCATATCAAACTTAAAGATAATAATAGATACTGAAATAGATCAATAAATCTTAAAACGAGTAAAATTAACTGAATATTCAAGTCAAACTTAAAACGAGCAAAAATTAATACAAATAGCAATTTGGTTACTGTCTCCTATCCTCTCCCCTAAGCGCAAAAGTTCTATACCCTATTCCTTCATTTGCGTTTTTTGCATCATTTCCGTCAAATATGGGCTAAAAAAGCATTTTTGTTTTCGTTCAGTCAATTGTTGGTCACTTGACTTGTGACTGTCAACTCCCGTCCAATTCACATGTATGCTTAGCTAGACATTGATGTCTATGCATAAGCTCTATCTGTGCATCATAATTTGCTTCTTCTTTTATAGCACACCTGATTAGACTGAACTAATGGGCTTGATGGCCTAGACTTGTCTAACTAGATTTAGACTTTATAGAAAAAATAGGCTAATACTTTTCATGATTATGGCCAATATTTTACTAAGGAACATGGTGACCCGGATTTTGATGAAGGTTAAAAAAGGAATTGTCAGTGAAAAACTCACAAATTTAGCTCTTAATATGGTTTTTCAGTGTATTTTCCAAAGAAAATATTCAAAATACGATGAAAATATGTTCCCCCAGAAATTTTGAGTTTAGGGGGAAGGGAGATTTTAAATAACTATTATATTTGCTTTTTTTTGTGTGCACTTTTTGACTCTAAAATGTGAATTCAGCCCATCTGGGTCTGTGGTAGCTAGTACGCCCCCACAGAATTTGCTTTTTATTCCAATTGCAAATATTTAAAATGAATTAGTTTTATAGTTTCACATCAACGGTTAGCTGTACGAGAAAGTTTTTGAAGGAAAACACCACCGTCCCTACAAATTACATACCGTAATCAAGTTTACTATGCTTGAAAAGTCTAAAGACTAGAAAGAATGTTTGCTGTTCGAATCGAACCAGTACTCAAATCGAATTAAACTGATAAGAGAGGGTCTATTCAAACGGATATTTATGGCATGATTTGAAAAAAAGGTAAAACATCAAATTAAAAAATAAGTTTTCAGTTGGAAGTAAGAAGCAACACTAAAACTTAAGACAAACTAAAATTATTCTGTATATGAATGGGGCTGCCCCCGCCTCAACCCTCGCTCTACTTATAGTTGAAAATGTCCTCTTGCGGAAAAAAAGTTTTTGTTACTCTAACAAGTTTATCACTAGACATAACTTTACAGAAAATTTAAGTTTGAAGAATTATTCGTTATTATTTCTACTCATCATTGATTTAGTCTAGTAGCTCTTTACTTTTAGTTGAAAATGTCCTCTTGCGGAAAAAAAAAGTTTTTGTCACTCTAACAAGTTTATCACTAGACATAACTTTACAGAAAATTTAAGTTTGAACAATTATTCGTTATTATTTCTACACATCATTGATTTAGTCTAGTAGCTCTTTACTTTTAGTTGAAAATGTCCTCTTGTGGAAAAAAAGTTTTTGTTACTCTAACAAGTTTATCACTAGACATAACTTTACAGAAAATTTAAGTTTGAACAATTATTCGTTATTATTTCATCACATATTTGATTTAGTCTAGTAGCTCTTTACTTTTAGTTGAAAATGTCCTCTTGTGGAAAAAAGTTTTTGTCACTCTAACGAGTTTATCGCTAGACATAACTCTACAGAAAATTTAAGTTTGAACAATTATTCGTTATTATTTCTACACATCTTTGATTTAGTCTAGTAGCTCTTTACTTTTAGTTGAAAATGTCCTCTTGTGGAAAAAAAGTTTTTTGTCACTCTAACAAGTTTATAACTAGACATAACTTTACAGAAAATTTAAGTTTGAACAATTATTCGTTATTATTTCTACACATCTTTGATTTAGTCTAGTAGCTCTTTACTTTTAGTTGAAAATGTCCTCTTGTGGAAAAAAAGTTTTTTGTCACTCTAACAAGTTTATCACTAGACATAACTTTACAGAAAATTTAAGTTTGAACAATTATTCGTTATTATTTCTACACATCTTTGATTTAGTCTAGTAGCTCTTTACTTTTAGTTGAAAAATGTCCTCTTGTGGAAAAAAAGTTTTTTGTCACTCTAACAAGTTTATCACTAGACATAACTTTACAGAAAATTTAAGTTTGAACAATTATTCGTTATTATTTCTACACATCTTTGATTTAGTCTAGTAGCTCTTTACTTTTAGTTGAAAAATGTCCTCTTGTGGAAAAAAAGTTTTTGTCACTCTAATAAGTTTATCACTAGACATAACTTTATAGAAAATTTAAGTTTGAACAATTATTCGTTATTATTTCTACACATCTTTGATTTAGTCTAGTAGCTCTTTACTTTTAGTTGAAAAATGTCCTCTTGTGGAAAAAGAGTTTTTGTCACTCTAACAAGTTTATCACTATACATAGGTTTGCAGAAAGTAACCTCTTAGTTTAACTGAGGTATTGGACCTTTCATCTATGTCGAACAAAAAAATAACTAGTTGAAGTTGTGTTTAAATTCTTCATCAATATAAAATCAAAAACATGAAAATTAAAAATGTAAAATGTATACTTCAAAGAAATAATAGCCTTCTTAATAATTTAACAACGATAAACAGTGGAAACTGGTTTTCTTTAGTATTGTTTGTGAATCATTAAAAGATGATGAGTGACAAAAAACATTTTTGAAACTAAAGAAAACTTTAAAATTAAGTAAATTGTCAAATGATGTCGAAATGTAATTTTTTCCAGAAGTTGAAACCCGCTGAAAATTTCCAAGAATCATTCTCCAACAAAATTGTTTAAATTTTAATTTATATTTCTATCATAGTGTTCTCAATCTTTTTTAGGATGTATGGCATGTGTGGGGGCTCACTATCGAGGAGGAGGAGAATCTTCTAGCTACATGTACAGAGATCGAGACCATCGAGATTACACCTGAGGAGGAGGAAGAACTTCTCTCTACATGTAGATCGGGGGATCTCTTGAGGAGTGGGTCTTCGGATCGAATACTTAACCCGAGACTTCGAGTGCGTGAAGATTTATTTGCGGAGGAGATATCCTCTCTCATAAATATTGTGCCAGTGAAGGAGGATCTCTTGAGGAGTGGGACCGAGGATTTATTGCTGAGGAGATACCCTCTCTCATAAATCTTATACCAGTGGAGGAGGATGAGGTTCAAATAATAGAACTTCCTGAGATAGTGTACATTAAAACAGTGATAAATATCGATATTACAAAGGAATAAATATTTGAAGATAGATTGTTTGTAAATTTGCTTATTGTTAAAATGCATATATATATATACAATAATGTCTTTAAATCTACACTTTAGATTTCTTCTTCTTCGGTGTATAGGCAACTGTCGTGAAGCACTAATGCTGGTAAATCATTTGGATTCACTGTATATTGATCCTGATTCGTTAGCCCTAACCTAACCTAACCAGAAAAGAAAGGGAACATTTTCGATTTCGAAACAATTTTATTGAATAATTACAACAACAACAATAATACTAAGCATGTACAATTAGCGATAGAGTTTATTGTCTTCGATATGTTTCACTAATGCACTTAGAGCACATTGAAGTCTATTCACATGTGTTATACCAACTTTAGCGGTGAAACATAATTGTTCCTCCATTGTAAATTTGCTCAAGGATATCACATATCTTGCATATACTACATCCCATTCCAGACAAAGCCATGCATAAATTCAGCGAGGGGAATGGGGAGAGAAGTAGCTCTGTGACATTAGCTCTTTCGAATGGCGGGGGAGCCATCTATATTGAATCCATTGGCATTGTTTTCAAAAGTATATCCACGATATGATTCTGCTTTGTTCCAATTAATATATCAATAAATTGACTATAAGCACTTGAGTCACATTTTAAAAGTTTCATACAATAGTCCAATGGGGGAGAATCACTCCTCATTATATTGTCAAGTGTTCCCTGATGAGAGAATATCCTGCGTTGAAGAGATAACTCGAGAAAATCATCATCCAAAATCAAATGTTTTTCCAGAAACACTAGATTTGATCTAATTCTCTCTTTCTCAAATTTATTCATTTTTCAATCCTTTCACTCTGAATGCTGACTCTAGACTAATCCTGATTCGTTAGCCCTGACCAGAAAAGAAAGGGAACATTTTCGATTTCGAAACAATTTTATTGAATAATTACAATAATAATAATACGAAGCATGTACAATTAGCGATACAGTTTATTGTCTTCGATATGTTTCACCAATGCACTTAAAGCACATTGAAGTCTATTCACATGTGCTATATCAACTTTTGCAGCGAAACATAATTGATCCTCCATTTTAAATTTGCTCAAGGATATCACATATCTTGCATATACTACATCCCATTCCAGACAAAGCCGTGATCCTTTCGTGATTTCCACCGCAATGTTTGGTGCTCTTGTATTATTACCTTCAACTCCACTATCAACTTCTAAGAGGGTAAACATTCCACTCATCAACACAAATATATATCCAAATGAGTAAAGTTAAACTGTTCTCACTCCTTTGAATTCTATTCAAAGACTAATAAAACTATAGCAAAAATCCTTTCCTCATATTCCCTCAGCCGCTAATATTTAAGCGAGCCTCTGATTGGCTGAGAAAGAAGATGTATCCGACTCGCTGATTGGCAGAGAAGGAAACACTTGATCTAACTGTTTTCTATTCCTGGAAACATCTTGACATTCGCCTCGAGCATGCACTTGGCCAAAACAACAATAACATTAAATAAATCGACCTTTGGAAATTTAGGTCATCGACCCACTTCGATTATGCAATCATTCTCCCTAGGGAGGCTATCCCCATATATGGTGTGGTGACACGAGCTCATGATAGGAATCTATTAGCGTCCCAGCTCAATAGTAACCGGAAATCTAAAAAACGGAATTTTGATACAAATATCCATCAAAATAATCAGATTTTGATGCTCATTTCAAATATACAAGTTTCATCAAGTTCAGTCACACCATCACACCATCAGATTCAGCTTATCAGAGAACAGTACTGTCTCTTTTCTTTAGACGTCTCTTTACTTACGTATGCTGATGATATCCTAAATCTTAGTCGCACTTTCTCTGGTTGTGAGAGCACTTTCTCGAAGCTAAAACTAGAATATCAGCAGATTGGTTTAAGTTTTAATGTGGATAAAACTGTGGCTGTCGGTTTCAACCTCAAAGGATTCTCTTATAAATCCCTCCAACTTACTGAAACTTGTATCTCCCTCTCTAAAAGCCTTATCTTCCTGGGAATGCCCATTGGAAATTCAATTAAGGAAACTATTAAGCTTGCCATCCAAAATCATAAGCAGCGCGCTAGTGCTGCCTAAGTAAACAACGATATGGCCACAATGTGTTTTTTTTTCTTTGACAGGCACTTCGTATCGAAGGAGTTGTCGTAGAAACTTCGAAAAGGGCTCATTCGATTGGATATTGGGGTGGCTAGTACCCTTTTTGATAGTGGAAAGTGATTCGAGGAAAACTAGCCCTCCCTCCTCCCACGCCAATCATTCCCCAAAACACATCAAATCAAAATTTTGAGAGAGCCATTTTGTTCAGCGTAATTGATTTCCAAATAGAAAATATGTTTTTGAGGAGGACACTCCCCCACAGCCCTCAGGGAAAGGGTTTTAAGTTATGCCCTGGGGACATATAAGGTTTTTATAGAAGGCGTTGTCGAAGAAACTTCAAAACAGGCTCATTCGATTGGAAATTTGAAGGGCTAGTACCCTTTTTAATAATCGAAAGTGATTGGAGGGTAACTAGCCCCCCCCACGCCCATCATTCCCCCAAACACATCCAATTAAAATTTTGTGATAGCTATTTTGTTCAGCGTAGTTGATTTCCAGATATAAAATATTTTTTGAGGAGGACACTCCCCCACTACCCTCAGGGCAAGGGTTTAAGTTATGCCCTGGGGGCATATAAGGTTTTTATAGAAGGCGTTGTCGTGGAAACTTCAAAAAGGGGTCATTCAATTGTAAATTCAAAGGGCTAGTGCCCTTTTTAATAGTGAAAGTGATTGGAGGGCAACTAGCCCCCCCCCCCCCCCACGCCCATCATTTCCCCAAACACATCCAGTCCAAATTTTGAGATAGCCATTTTGTTCAGGGTAGTTTATTTCCAAATAGAAAATATGTTTTTGAGGAGAACACTCCCCCACAACCCTCGGGGCAAAGGTTTTAATTTATGCCCTGAGGTCATATAAGAACAATGTTGGCACAATGTACTATTTAATTTTTTTTCCTTTAGAGCTGGGCACTTCATATGGAAGGGGTCGTCGTAAAAACTTCAAAAGAGGCTCATTCGATTGGAAATTGAGAGTTCTACTGCCCTTTTTAACAGTCGAAAGTGATTGAAGGGCAACTACCCCCCCCCCCCACATCCATCATTCCCTTAAACATATCCAATCAAAATTTTGAGATAGGGATTTTGTTCAGCGTAGTAGATTTCCAGATAGAAATAAATTTTTGAGGAGGAAACTCACCCACAACCCTCAGGGCAAGGATTATAAGCGAGGCCCTGGGGGCATAATGAGGTTTTTATAGAAGGCGTTGTCGTATAAACTTAAAAAAGGCTCATTCGATTGGAAATTCAAATGGATAGTGCCCTTTTTAATAGTCAAAAGTGATTGGAGGGCAACTAGCCCCCCCCCCTACACCTATCATTCCCCCAAACATATCCAATCAAAATTTTGAGACAGCCATTTTGTTCAGCGTAGTTGATTTACAGAGAGAAAATATGTTTTGAGGAGGATAATCCCCCAGAGCCCTCAGGGCAAGGGTTCTAAGTTATGGCCTGGGGGCATATAAGGTTTTAATAGAACGCGTTGTCGTAGAAACTTCAAAAAAAGCTCATTCGATTGGAAATTCAAAGGGCTAGTGCTTTTTTTACTAGTCTAAATTGTACTCTTAAGTATTCATATGAACCACATTCAGATGCTGAAAATACAGTTTTATGGACATCCTTTTCGGCTATTTTCACTTTGTGGTAGCCTTGGGTAAGGTCCAAAGAAGTAAAAATTTTGTTTTTGCTTGAAATTGAGTCAAGAATTTCATCTATTCTTGGTAGAGGAAATTTATCGGTAACTACTTGTTTGTTAAGGGCTCTATAGTCTTCTACAAGTCTAAGATCACCATTTTTCTTTGGTACTAATATCACTGCCTCACTATACGGACTTATACTTGGGCGTATAATTTCATTTTTTCTAATTCCTGAATTTTATTTTTAACCATTCTTTGTGCTTATTTGGCACACGATATGGCTGTTTTGCTACGGGATTACCAGTCGTTAAAATTGAATGTTCATAAAATGGTATCAGCCCGATGTCATCTTCAGATGCAGAGAATACATCCTTAAAATTCCATAATAATTCGCATAATTTTTTCTTAAGTTCGAAGTCCGTAATATGATCCATATTAAATTTGTTTAAAAATTGCGATTTAATTAAAGAATATTTGTTACTTGAAGTTTTAATACCGTTAACTAGGTTTCTTTTAGAATTTTCCCATGTATTTAAATCATTCTCCGTTAAAACCTGGATTTGAACTAAACACGTCCCCTTTTTAATTGTGATTGTATCATTTTCGTGATTATTAGTTACCCAAATAAAACCTTCTCCTTTGTCATAAGATATAATCTGTTCCTCGCATAGCAGATTTTCGGGTATTTCAGATGGGGTCGCGAACCATATTTCGCATTTGCTAACCACTGGCTCAATCATCTGTGATATTTGAATTTTTTGCATCGTTTTGGGAGGGACTTTTGTTTTCCTTATCGCGAATCCATAATATTTCTCTTTATTTTCATTGTTTATTAGATTCATACTGGCGCTCTGCTGCGCCATTGCGGCATCTTGCGGCGTCACTTTGGGTTTTACTATGTTTTTCCATAATTCCGCTATTTTCTTAATTTCGTTTGACCTGTACTGTCGCATATCTCCTATTTTTATTTTCGCAGATTCAATACTTTTATTATTTAAATTTACTTCATTTCTGCAATGTCTCTCAGGGTAATTGAACAAATTTCCAATTATGCCATGTCTTTGCGAGACATGAGGTTCAAAATACTGCGACATTATACCACCAGAAATTTTGTTTACTGTTACGTTGTCTTCGTAACCTTTGTTACGATTTCTTAGGGTAGAAATTTCTTCCTCTACCTTAGCTGGGTAGACAAACCTCTCATTTGCTACGTTTAATAGTATTCTATTGGACCTTAAAAAATTTGCACCTATGATTGCTTCATATGGAAAGTTATCGCATATTATAAAATTTGTCATAAAGGTCCTATTGCCTCTTTTTCCGTTTAGGCAAATTGAACCTTTTGCGTTCAATTTATGGCCTGTTACACTCGCTAAATTGGAATTATTAGGGTTACTCTGTCGCCTAATATGCAGAGGCAACATATTAAATACGCAAGAGTTTATGATACTAATCGTTGCACCGGAGTCAATCAAAGCCTTAAAATAAACATTTTCTACACAGAAATCATTAAATATAGGTAACTTGTTATTAATATCACTACAAGACGGCACTAATATTGTATTGGACCTATTAAATATTCCGGGCACCCTCTGGGTCCAATTTATATTTCTGATGGGCCTGAAACGTTTCCCTGGGGATTTATATCATGTGTCGGTGCCTGTAATAGATATTCAGACGTATGAGTTTCCGTATGCATATCTAACTGATTTACGTCTGTCTGTCTTCGCCATGTATTATTATGGTAACGTGGATGTCTCGTGTCAGTGCCGCTTGCTGGCGCTGACTGCCAATGCCGTTGGCTTGCAAAATTCTCATTTCCCGTCGGCAAATTTTCGTGATTTCTATATTGCATTCTCACATTATGTTGGCTTTGGCGAGTATTTGGGTTTTCAAATCGGTAATTAATTTGTCTGTTGGGGCGAGGGTTATACAAATTTGGTTGGTACGTGTTGTAAGGTACTGATCGGCGCAATCCCCCTGGCTATAGCCTATTGCACGACCGGTGCTAAAATTTGTTCTTCCGAACATATGGTTGCCGTAATTATGCGTATTACCGACAGCAATTCTTGGTATGCGATTTGGGACATAACGGCACTCTCTCGCGATGTGGCCAACACGATTACAATTATAGCACCTTATTATTGTAGGGTTATTTCCGTAATTAGATTGTTTGAAAGGCTGAAAACGTACTGTTTTCTGCCTAGCGGTTTCTTGCGTTTTATTTGTTTGTGGTACTGGGGAGTTATCCCTTGAAAAGAAATTGGGGGACGCCTGGTCACTCTTGAAGTTTATGTTCGCATTGGAATCGCCTAGGCTATTTATTTTTGCTTTACTATGATTTGCGACCATCGTATCGACTTCGATCAATCGCTCTACCTCCTGAACTGCGAGATCTAGCGTCTGAATATTTTTGGATATTACCACTCTATATAGTTTTGGGGTTAGCCCTTACAAAAAGGTATTTAGTATGAGTTTTTCATACAGTTGCCCAGAACCACTTCCATATTTTGCCTCTACAGAAATGTGTATATTATCAAGGTATTCTCTTAAATTCTGTGAAAAGTCAAAGCTCACTGTTCCGTGTTTTAATTTATTTATGGAACTGGTGTCTATAAATCTGTCTTTAAATGCTTTTAACAATTTATCAACCGTATTTACTGGCAAGTTGGCGTTATTGCCTATGGTATGTTCAATCTGTTTAAGAAAAGTTAAGGCTTGGCCTTTTAATCGTAGTAGGAGCATGTCTTTTAACGCTCCTAGGTCTGTTTTTGTTAGTTGTACAAACTGGGTCAATTGGATATTAAATTCGTCAATATCTGATTGACCGTTGTACTCCGGTATAGATTTCGCTATTTCTATATTTTTCGCGACCAATTTCTGCACTATTAATAACTCGTTAAGGTCGTCCGACATATTTTTTTGCGTTTTAATCAACGTAAAATAAATTTGATTTTTTCTCTTAACCTATTTTGGGGGAGGCTATTATCTCCTATGAGATATTTTAAAGGGTTTCCTATGGTAGCTTAGCGGCTATAGGCCTAATCACTTTACTTATATGTCTGTATCTTTCTAATAATTAAATTCGAATTACAAAGTTTATAGCGTAATTATTTCGTAATTTTTCTTCCAATTTCCGACCGTGCCATTTGTAGCGATGGAAAATTTTGGCTGGCGATACTAAATGTGGTACTAAATACTGACCGCGTCAAAGGCAATATTATGCCCAAAGGTCGTGAACTTACACCTTGTGATTTCTCCGATAGCGCTGCTTATAGCGCTGAAGATTATGCCAACAAGGCCTGCGGTACCTTCAATTATTGAGTGAAAATAAAACATACAGACATGTAAACGTGACCTTTTTTTCTTGAGCTATCTGGAGATCCAATTTCCTGGGAGCGTTACCTTCGAGACATGCGAACTAATTACCTATTATTAGACTAGATCCAGACATATAAAATGAAATAAACACAGATAAAAAAAACAATAGGTATATTGGGACTTACATACTTAGGTGCACAGCAATGGGTCACTTCAAATGACAATAACGGTGACAACGATGGAGGAATATAAGAATTCTGTCTGAATGGTCCTGAATCTGATTTACGAATCCTCTCAAACAGCACTTCTACCCCACTATCAAAGGTAGCTCTTCAGTCCTGCGCTGTAAAAACTGGCTCATAATTGGCCCGAGTGGTCCAAGGATGCGAACCTTTCGTCCAATAAATTCTTTTAAATATTTCTGATGATTCAAGCGTTCACACGGTTCTTACCATTTAAACTTCCTTAGAAATATTGTGCGTAGCATTTTTTTGTTACTAATTATCTTAGCGAAATTCGAACGACTAGCGTCGTTGTTTGACTGAAGCTAGAATGCAATTTCTCTTTTTGCTGATTTAGACTCTTGGAAGCGGTATTTGAACTCAATTAGGGGACGTTTAATTTCTGTCCGAATCATCTTTAGAAGGAAAGAATCGTGTATTTTAAATATATCGCATTTTGCTCCCGGTACACATTATTCAAATTTTTCTGTCCAACAGTGTTTGTGTTAGAAAATTACTGTATTTTTTCAGCTGATTTTTAGAACATTTTTAATTACGTTTTGCCCCGCATTTGCTAGTTCTCATTTCTTCATAAAAATGTACGTTTTTGAGATATCCTGATTTTCGAAAAATTGTGTGGTTTTCACAAAAAATTAATGCCTAGTTCGTGCCAAATTTTGTTTAGTGATAGGGGTTTTCAGTACCCTCTGTGGTTTCCCAATAATCTTTTATATTATTCGCATCTGGTATTTATCCTCAGTTTAATTTGCGCCTTAGTTTTATATAGTCATTGAGTGCAATTTGTCCCTTTCGTGATATTTGACTATTACCCTGTTCTAAAGGTTTATGGGTTTAGTGTCCTGGTAACGTGACTACGTCCTATTTATGTATTTTTTTTCTAGGACATAGGACCCTACCAGAATATTCAGCTCAAATCTCCTCCCAAGTTTGACTTTTATTTCTGATGTATATTTGGTCAGCTTGGAGGACCCCCCCCCTCCAATGACGAGGCGCTTAGCAGTTTCGTTTTTAAATGCCATTGGTCCTGTCATTAGTGTCTTTCATCTGCAATGTCCTCACCCTGGTTATTTCTGTTAATGGTGTATCGTGAATTTATTTAATGTGTGAAATTATTTATACCTGACAAAAATTTTTGTTTTCTACTGTTTTATACTTTTTAAATTGTGACTCATTTGTCTACGGCTTCTTATTTATATATACTGTCCTTATTTGGTAAGTATTCTTTTGTTATCTTCTACTGTTTATAGTAAGATTACAGCTAGCTTATACATGTCGCGACTTAATCTAAACTCTTGCTGTTTTTCCCATTATATAATTTTAAAATTCTTCAAAAATGTTTTTTTTTAAATAATCCCCACAAAATATATTTTTTTCAATATATATCTCAAAAGAATTGCTGTTTAATACTGATTCTAAATATGTATTAGTTTCACTACACCCATTTAAAAGTTACGTGGCCTTACTTAATTTCTTTTATGAAACGTAATTAATTATGTTTTTGACAAGTCTTATCAGTGCACCATTCGTGAAGTTTTATTTCGTCCCGGAGACAAAATTTTTGCAGAAAGCTATGATATCACTTTAGATCGGAGCTCATTTCTTTTCTGGAAACTTACGAGTAATTAAGCTAAAAAAATGTTTAGTTTCTTTTCTACGTGACGGTAATAATTTTTACTGGCGATAATTATTTGAAGGAAAACTTTGATGTTATTTACATACCGATTAAAAGAAGGAAAATATAGATAGTTCGTTTGTGGCTCTTTTACTTGTTTTATTTTTATTTTTTTTGTTCGTTATAATTATTTTATTCAAATATTAATCGGCTGGGTACTATGCTTGTTCTGCCTTTCTCCATTTCCTGGTCCGAATTTTGGACTCCAAATTTTGCTTCACTTCTTTATAATATTTGCAAGTTTTTCCGTGGTCTCTATAGTGTGGTTTACAAGGCTCTGAATTTGAGCGCGGTTTTGTTGCCTCGTCAAATATCTTTAATCTTTGTTTCTCCTGATGTTTGTCCTTTTTCATAAGTGATTTAGCTAATTGTGCTGCTGACGAAGGAACTTGTTGCTGTCCTTCTGGTTTCTTTACTTTTCTCCATAATTTCTCTCTTAAGGAGGGTTTTCTTAACGATGGCCCAGGTTTAGTAATATTGGTTTCTCTAGAAGAATTATCGGTGTCACATTCTGTTAGCTCGCGTCTGGTAGATGGCGTTTGTTCCAAAAGCCATTTTTGCGTTAAGACTGTAGGTGAGTCTATGCATGAAAATCAAATAATTCATTGGTTCCTTCCAATTTTTCTTCCTCTGTGGATTTTACCTTTGGTTTATCACGTTTTAAACCATTATGATGTGTTTGAGGCTCTTCATCACTAGTATCCGATGAGCTTCGAATATTTCCCTTTTTCTCTTGTTTGTTGTGGAGAGTTTGTAAACAAGACTGGGCTAAATACTCCTTCCACTCCTCCTAACCTTAGTGGTCATTAAAAAGGTCATAAAATTCATATATTCTTCTGACAAATACTGGTGAAATTGTTTCCTCTATTTCTTCGTTTGAAAGAATAGGCTCTGATTTCTACGGTTTTGAAAAATATCCCTTTTTCATTCTATTATGGTGTACTACTTCTTCCTTTTCCTTATACTGATGCTTTAGATCATATGTTAAGTTATTTGGTAGAATTTTTATAATCCTGTAGGGCCCATCCCATTTCTGTTTTAACTTTTTTGTCCCTTCCAGGTTGGTTTTGTATGCGTAAACCAAGTCTCCTAAACAGTAATTTGTTTTATTTTTGCTTTTTCGGTCATGTTTTCTTTTTGTTCTGTTTTCGCATCTTCCAGATTGTCTTTAACCTGTTCCATAGCTTTTTTCATTCGCATCACCATTTCTTGCTTATATTGTTCTAGGTTGTAATATATTCTATCATTTTGTATTTCATCTAAACAAATTCTGGGATCTCTTAGATGTTGCAAAGAAAATGGCGTTTCTTTTAAGGAACGTGAAAAGTCCGTATTTTTTGCAAAGACTACAAATGGTAAATGTTCATCCCAATTTTCATTTTTCCTCTCTTGCATTTATTCCCAGCATATAAGCTAATTCCCTATGTTTACGTTCAACCTTTCCATTAGCGGCTGCCATATAAGACGATGTAAACCATCGTTTCACACCCAGATATTCTGTAATTTCGTCTAATCATATGGCTCTAAAACAAGGCCCATTGTCGCTAAGTAAAACTCTAGGAAAAATTCCGTGTTAAAAAATAGGCAACTTACCAAAACTTTCAAAGTGGTTTTTGTCTTTTCGTCTTTAATTGAAAAGCGTATAAGTATGAGTTGAAATGGTCAACTACGGTTAGTACACACCTGTTTCCTTTCCTGGAAACTGGTAAACTTCCTCCTGTTCCCCAAATGTCTATTGACATTAATTCTCCTACCCCTGAAGGGGTGGGGTAGATACCTAATTCAGCCCTAGGGGTCCTTGGTGGTGACTTTTGTTTGGCACACTCTTGGCAGCTTTGCATGAAAGCTTTTACTTTTGGGTACATTTTTGGAAAATAAAGATTTCCTTTCAGCCTCCCCATAGTTTTCGCTTCTCCCATGTGACAGCCAATCGTTGCAAGTGCCATCTGTAAAATTTCTCCTTCCAGTGATTTTGGAATTACTGGAATAATTTTTAAGTCATTTTTTCTATATTCTTGCGATGGTTTGTGATATCTTACCAAAATATTTTTATTTTCGTCAAGATCAAAATTATCTAAGTCCTTTAAAAAATGTTTTAAGTGCTCTGGCAGTTCCGTTCCTTTTGATAAAAAGGATTTCATCGCTAAACAAAATCATCTTTATCTTGATGATTCGAAATATTTTCATTAGATAGTATTTTTACCCCTTCCAGTTCGCTCTGGATGGTTGTAATCAAATTTCCTTCCTTATCGGGATTTCGTGATAAATAGTCTGGTAAAATGTTTGTACAGCCCTTTATATATATTGGGGTATATGAATATGCTTGCAGACATAGTATCCACCATGTCAGCCGGGCTGAAGTATTTTGCATCGTATGTAGCCAAATTAATGATTTTTGGTCTACGCGTAAAATGAATTTTTTCCAAGTAAAAATTGTCGAAAATATTCTGTAAAAACTACAACTGCTAAACATTCCCTTTCAACTGTCAAATATTGTCTTTCTGCCTCCGACAGTGACTTGCTGGCGTATTGGACTATTGATTCTACTCCTTCAGAATTTACATTTAATAATATGGCTCCAATACCGTACCCCGAAGCATCTGTTTTTAAACAGAAGTCTTGTGACGAATCTGGTAGTTCAAGTATTGATGCCTGTAATAATTGCCTTTTTATTTCATTTAGCGCTTGTTTTGCGTCCGCTGGACATGCGAATTCACCTGATTTTCTCAAAAGATTTGTCAAAGGTTGCTCTATTGTTGCATAATTTTTAATATATCGTCTGAAATAGCTTAATAAACCACAAACTGACCTGCAGCTTTTTTTATCTTTAGGAGGCTGTAGATTTTCTATGACTGTAATTTTTTCTGGATTTGGTGAAATAGTACCTTGGTTTATCAGGTGTTCATGAAAAACTAATTTTGGTACTGCTATTTTTAACTTTTCCGGTTTTAATTTTAAGCCTGCTTTTTCAAATTTTTCCAGCATTTTTCTAAGTCTGACCAAGGGGTCTTCCAGGTTTTCATTAAACAAAATTACATCATCTAAATAAGCCAAGGAATCTTTTTTCCTTCGTGGTTCGTTATCTTTTAACACCAAATTCATTAGTCGACTAAAACAATTTGGACTAAATGATAAGCCGAAAGGCATACGTTCAAATGTGAACGTTCTTCCATCGTCTAAGATTACTGTAGCTTTATGCTTTGTTTCTGCATCTAAAGCGATTTGCCAATATCCTGCTATTAAGTCAAAACTAGTGTAGTATTTTGTACCTCCTAGCGAATCTAAAGTCGTATCAATTCTTGGTAAGTTCATCACGTCTTTTACCGTGACGGCATTTACTGCTCTAAACATATACATAATCTTCAGGTGTTATCTTTTTTCCTGACTATTACTAGTGGAAAACACCAATCGCTAACACTTTCTTTAATTATTCCCTGATCTTTCATTTCCTTTATTTGGCTTTCTAGCCATGGTTTTAAATGATAAGGTGTTTTATCCGGTGACTTTTTGATTGTAAGGCCCTCTGTTGATATCTTGTGCGTGATTAAGTGAGTTAATCCGTAATCCGCTTTGTGCCTTGCAAGATTCCATTTGAAATCCCAAAGAATATTTTCCACCCTAGTTCTTACGTTTTCCGGTAAATGTTTTAAATCAAATAGTTGCAAAAAATCCGTTTTCGACATTTCATACTTTTCTTGTGGTTGCGATCTTAATGAGGATAATTGTTCGTGGCTAGTGAAATTTACACTTAATTCTGGACTGTTTAGAGATTTTATTTCTGAATTTGAAATCTATTCCACGTATCCAAGTTCTATCTGGTTCAGTTTTACTTTATTACTACTTAGATTTGATAGTTTTAAGTATGTTATACCATTTTCAATTTTATAACTTGATTTTCCACGAAAATCAGGGGGTATTCTTTTATAGTATATCCTCCTATTATGGCGTCCATTGTTTTAACCTTTCCTTCTTTTGTGTTTAATGTCGCTAGAACTTGAGCTGTCGTTTCCCTTTCTATTGTGATTTTTCCGCTTATTTTTAGGTTATAATTCGAATCTTCACTTTCGTTATCTGTTGTTACGCAAATTTGCCTATTATTTTCATTTGTCTGGTTTATGGTTATTGTATCAGACATGGGTTCCCATACGATCCCATATTTTCTTATAGCGTCTACTCCTAGAATACAAGGAAATGGTAGCTGCTTGCATATTATCACTGTTACTGTTATTTTTTTATCTCCTGTGCTAAATTTTAATGAACATTCTCCCAAAATTGTCAGCCTGTGCCCTGTCACTGATGTCAGGGTATTCTGGCATCTGCTTACGCGATTTTTGACACTAGGAGGAAACCGCTTAAAAACTTCCTCTCGAATTAATGATTTAGATGCACTTGTATCTAGTAAACATGGTAAATTTTGAAAACTCTCAATTTTAAAATAACGCAAAATCGGTAGACTATTATTATTTGCATTTTTATCACAACATTCTAAACTATGTAGGGGTCTTTGTAAGGAAACAGCTCTGTCGACCCTTACAGGCTGGTTTCTCCGTTCAAATGCCCACTGTTCGGCCAAACGTTTCTGGGGTTATCCTAGTTTTCTTCAGCGTTGCTAATTTGACCCTGGGTATTGTTAACCGTTTGCCTCCTAGGCCTAAATTCAGATATATTATTAGGTGTTTGCCAAGTATTATTTGTTCCCTGCCTTCCTAAATTTCTGCCCCCCCCCCTGCGTTCTGAACTGGTGTTTTGTCTTGTACGTCTAGCCTTCTTTGCGTATTCTATGCAAGCAATCTGCTGCATAGTGGTTAGGTTTGTTACAAAAATAGCAATAAAATTTTCTCTTAAATTGTTTGTTTGTTTCCTAATTACTTCTAAATATTTTTGATCTGTCATTGTTGGTTCCCCAGCTATCTGTCTTTAGTGGGGGAGGGTGCCCATATTTTCTATAGTTATTAGCTGCTAATCTCTCAAGGTCGTGGAATTTGTCAGCTATTTCCCTAGACGGTGACCCTCTGCCTCCGTTGCGCCTTTTTGGTTCACGATTTGGCTCCTCAAAGTTCACCCGTTTCTGTCCCCTTTCATATTTTATACTTTCTTGGGCTCCTGTGTTATTTTTGACATTTGATCAAATTTTTCCATAGCTTCGTTGATTTTTACCTCTGTTTCGACTAGTAATATAGCCTGCTCTAAATTTTCAGGTTTCCGTGATAATATTAAACTTAATAACTTTTTTGGTAACCCTTGGTCTCGTCATTTCCGCCTTTCTCTAATTGTAAGCACACGGATCTACAAATTTTGTGTGCATATTCCCTGATACTAGTTGAGGTATTGAATGTCACTACCTCTGTTCTTAGCCTCTCGGAGATGCTTGTGTCTATGAATCTTGTTTTAAAAGATTCAATTGGAGTACTGATGTCCTTGGGCTCTTTTTCCTTAATTGCCTCAAAATGTTTAAGGGCGCATCCTTATAATCTGGCTGCAACGCATTGCTCTTTGACCTTATCCTCAAACGATTTAGTTAGTTCGTCGAAAATTTCGAATTTTTCGTTAAACTCATCTACATCTGAATTTCCCGCGTATTCTGGTATAATTTTTGCAATTTCAAGTACTGTTGATAGGGAAGTCATTTTTTCCTCTGGTAAAGCCATTTTATTTCAATCTACTATTTTTATCTTGCCCTCTCGACCCAGTTTTTCCAACGGTGACCAGTTGTGGTAACGTGGTTTTTATGGGTATTTAAGTGGTGTGGTGTATGCCTTCATTTGTTCCAGAATAGTCTCTTTCAGTGACCTCTGGGATTTTATTATGGAAACATTGAAACACTTTTTGTATGTAATTTTTAATAGCTTGACTAGTATGCATGTATTTCACAAGTTTTACCTGACATAGGGTTACCATATAGATCTTATGGTAGAGGCTCCACCGTGCCGGGTAAAGAATGTAAAGCCTCGAAACCCGTTAAGGCAGGTGGTATTTCTTCTGATGAGCCCTAAATGGAAGGTTCTACTTGGAAATATTTTGCTAGATTTAAGGTGCTTTTGCTGGTAAATTTACAACGACTTACATTTATTGATGACGACTTTGCATGGATTTAGACATTTCTATTTTGTTGACGGTTCGGGTATACTGTTTGGTCCTAGGTAGTTGGATAGATGGGTAAGGTAAAAGCTTCGTTCAAGTGCACATTTGTCTCAATTGCTGGATTGGGACAACAGTTTTTTTTTTTTTTTTTTTTTTTTTGCCAAGTAATTACCTCTTAAACATAATATAATAATACCAGATATATATATTCTACTGGGACTAGCTGTCCCAAGTAGACCATAAGTCTCAGAAAACTACAATAATATATAATAAGATACCTAGACACTTACAGTAATCCGAAAAAATTCCAAGGTATTTCTAAAACAACGGACCAGAGGTCAGTCCGGCATAAAGTTAGTATCAATCTCCCCCTTCCGATAAAATGTATCTTTTATACATTTTTATCAACCACACCTTCCTTTAACCAACCGACGCAATAGCTAGGAAGTGGTGATTTCTCAATTTCCCGGTAAGCAGAAACTTGGCAGGATATATTCCTTATCCTAATAAAAAGTGGTATTTCTAAACTTTGTATTTGCGTCTTATTATATTTTTACTAAATTCATAATTAATTAAATTAGAAATCTTTACCACAGTTTGAAAATAAAATCATGAGATATTTAATATATCTCAATGGTTACCTCCCAATGTCAAGATTGACATAAAGTTACAACTAGCTACGTCGAATTTCATTTTGAGAAAAACACTTGCTGCAGCATCTGATGCAAATGTCATTATCACTTCAGCAATTCTTCATATTCGAAAACAACAAATTATGAGCTTTTGTTGCATTGGCAGTGGAAAAGCTGAGAGCCAATGGTAACAATATAAAACTTCTTGTCCCCCATACGGTCACCAAACAACGTCACATTGCCACTGGCTCTCGCAGTTATACCGATTCATCATTTATCAATGGAGAAATCCCATCAAAACTTGCTTTGGCCTTTGTAAATAGTACTAGTGCCGTTGGATCCTGGACTGCATCCCTCCATGATTTTAATTTTTTGGTCTATCTAGCCTTGTGTGCAAAGTGAATGGAATTCCCTGTACACTTTATCATTTGATAAAAATCCTATACAACTCTGTATGGATTGACTATGCAATCCCTAAATCACGACTAACAACTATTTAAAAATGGAATAACCAATTCGATGTTTTCAAAAAATCCTAGGGTAATTGTTTTGGACTTGTCTGGCACTCAAGATATGAGCATAGTAAGAACAGGCATTATACGTTTAGAGTACACAAATGCCGATGCTTTGACTGAAAGTATCACATTAATATCACTGAGTCAATTTGAAACTTGTTGGGAAATCACACCCGACGGCAGTGTTCTACTAGACCTTGCACCATGAACACAAACCAAATAATCAGCGCATTTAGTATGGATTTTTACAAGTCCCAATGTAAGTCTTATTGTATACCACCGGACTTTATTGAAAAATTCCAAGTGTTAACAATACCCTAATCATTGTTAATAGCGATCCGTCGAGTTTGAAGACAGGTCATTGGCTATGCATCTTTCAAACAGCAAAGAATATAGAATTTTTTATCCTCTTGGCCTATCATATAAATTCTACACACCACAGAACAATAATTTTATTGAGAGCAGTGGGAAAACTATTATTCAAAATTGGAGAAGAGTAAAGGATTTAACGACTAAGGCCTGTGGTTTTCATGCACTACTCTTTTTCATGTTCAGATGTTTTGCTATACAGTTTCTCAAAATTTACGTCGACTTTCCTCGTTTGAACGACTTCCTGGTAGAAAATATACTTTAAAGCGTTTTTAATATTGATTTTAGCGCCCTACGAATAAAATGTTCTAAAAATATAAGTAGGCTTATAATAATAGTAGCCATTGTCTTCACAACGATGACACAGAAACCAAATTCTTTTGTTATTCCAACAGTTGAATCGTAGACCTGGTTTCTCCTCCCAAAACAATTTAAAGCCACGACGATACCAGTCTTTTAGTAATAAACTAAAATCACGTTTAGGATTCTTTCCAATCATACCAGGATATGTATTCTCCAACTGATTACATTTATCATAATGGCAATTAGAGCATAGGTGGCCTCTAGGGTGAGAGTCACACATCTCTTCAAGACAGGAATTACAACCAAGTCTTCCCAGTGTATACATGCATAGTGGACATGTATAGAAAATTTTTTCATGTGTTGACACTCTCACCGCCTAAATGAAACTGATCTACGATCAATAAATTGAGTGGGAGAGATAGAGAGAGGAGTAAATCCTCTTTGAACAACATCTTTCTCGTGAAAAAGAAAATCATAGTCTTAAATTTCTACAGTAATGTGTTCAAAAGCAAATCCACATTGTCATTTTGTCTTGCTTCAATTAATATGTCAATAAATTGTGTAAATGCCTTTGGACCACGACGTAAAAGCTTCATACAATAGTCTAATGATAGAGAATCAGTTTTCATTATATCGACAAGCATTCCCTGAGAAAATATCTTCCTTTGAAGAGATAACTCCAGAAATTATCTTCTAGAATCAAACGATTTTCCGTAAACACATGATTCTGTATAATTTTTTTCTTTCTCAAATCTATCTATTTTTTTACAGTCCTAACACTCTCACCGCCAACTTCAGACTAACCAGGATTCTTTTTTCTACTTCAAGAATATACGCAAACCTACTATAAAAAAATATCTTCGATTTAGAAACAGTTTTATTAAATATACTTACAATAATAATAATAAAACTGATACAATTTATTCTCCTCGATATATTTTACTAGTGTATCTAAAGCAGCTTAAATTCTATTTATATGCACTATATTTAATTTCGCAGTAAAGCATAACTGCTCCTCCAATTTAAATTTGCTCAATGATATCACATATCTTGAATACATATCGTCCCATTCAAGGCTTGGTCGAGATCCTCCTGTAATTTCCACTGCTACGTTTGGTACTCTCGCCTTTGTATCAATGCTGCTACCTGCTCCACCATCAAGCTCCAATAGTGTAAAAATAGCACACATTTTCTATGCTAATATCTTGTCAAATAATAGAATATAAAAAATAAACTGTTCTCTCTCTGAATTCAATTCTCTTACTAATATGAACTACATTGAAAATCACTCCTTATATTAGATCTGGTTGCTATAGATTGGTTGCTATAGCATCATAGCTATGATAATCAAGTCACCGTATATTGAGTACCTTCTGTATTCATTGTCTCTGATTGGTCCAGAAAATGGGTGTTGACTCAGAAACCTGTCTGGCAGGTCTTGTTTTCGTCGAAACTGCACACATATTCTTATCCTGGTAATTCTGTGTATATGGTTACTACTAACGTAGACTAATTTCATTACAAATAAAGCGAATCAACTTGGTGGAATCCAGTACTGCCATCGTTTGGCATTACTTCTTTTGCAACTGGGAAGCCAAAAATATGGTTATTAATACTTTTAAATCAATTAGCTTCTCAGGAATTTTAAATTGATTTCAAATTCGTTCTCTTCAGGGTAAAGTCGTAGTTTGGTGCCCTAAACCACCAAAACTGTCACCAAACCACCACTGCTATTTTGGCGTCTGCCCCCCCCCCCTGGAAAATTTAATCCCGGCACCCTTGGGCCAGTTAATATCAATTATGACAAAACAAAAAAAAATCCAAATAAAACATTCATACAAAATGACTTGTAATATGAACTCATATTACAAGTATTACAAGTACTGTATATGAACTCATATATATACTTAATACCTTACTTTGGAGAAAATTTTTATTTACGACATCTCTGGCAAACCTGGAGGCTCAAAAAAGAAAGAAAAATACCGAGACAAAGCACTATTTTGGTAGAAAATGATATATTTTTTTACCGAAGTACGTATGTTTGGAAATATTTTGTTTTGGGTGATAAATTTACAAAATGAGTCCTCTTTTCGCCCTTGAATGTCCCAAATTTCTAAAATGTATTCCTTGTTTCCCTTTTATGTCATTTTGTCCCGGAACTTGGGATTGTGTCATGTTGACATCCCTGTTTATCCATGAAAATAACAATTTTCGACTTCTGCCATGGATATTGGAAATACCTTAGATTTAATCTAAAAAAACATGAATTCCTCGTGAAGTCAAGGATTTTGTTTTGAATCATGAATTCTACTTTGTTTCTCACGTTATAAAATTACTGTCACTCTGAAACAGCAAAAACCATTTTTTGTACGGTACGAAATAGGTTCACATTGTTCACAGAAGGCTTCGCCAGCTCATTGAAGATGCGTGGGAAATTCAAAATTTTCAGTACAAAAATTTGTGATTTCTTTCTACTATGGCTAAAAACAAGAAATCTGTCCCTGCTCTTGCCCCCGCTAAGGTAAATTGGACATATTCGGTACAGGAGAGTTGTATTGGTTGAGTGCTGTCATTTAGGTTCTTTGCAGAAGAAATACTGAGAAAATGGAAAACAGATTAAAAGATTAAGAAACAGATTTCAGCACACCTTTATCCAAGTGACAAACTTAAAACGAACAGAGATTATTCCGTATATGAAAGGGGCTGTCCCCTCCTCAACGCCTCGCTCTTTACGCTAAATTTTTTTATTGTTTTAAAAAATAAAGTTGTGAGACGAAGTCAAATTTTAGCGTAAAGAGCGAGGCGTTGAGGAGGGGACAGTCCCTTTCATATACGAAATAATTTCTGTCCGTTTTAAGTTTTACTGTTGCTCCTTACTTTCAGTTAAAAAAAATAGTTTTTTATTTAAATATGCAGTAAGAATTGTTTTCTAACTTCACACTGTCCAAATACTTTACCTCCCCTTCCCCCTAATGTGCAAATATATCTTGTCTAAATATAACCCAAATTATATATTTTCCATCTATTATGTTAATTCTCTTTGTCTTGTCTTACGCTAGGCTGAAAGAAACTAACGAAAAAAGATGTTTCTATAATGCGCCAATGAAGTAACAACTTGAGCGGTAAGGTGGATATCATACAAGTAACAAGTTTGGTATATTACAAACAGGCAACATCTGTAACACTTACTCCTCCAAACCAGTGTTTAAGTGTTTTCTTATGGCATTGTGTTATCGCTTGGCTTTACTTTTTTCTGTAGTCATTTCTCTTTTTGATCATCTGGTTTATTCGCCTCAAAAACCTTATTGCTAATTTCTGTAAGAACTACTTGAAAACATGTTTGAAGATTTTGCTGTATAAATTATTCCTCTTGGCTCCGATTGGAATACTATGAATTAAAAGTACATTCTAATCATTTTCTAATTGCTTAGTCCAAGAAGTCAAAGTATTTTTAGTAAATTTTACAAATTTTGGATGAATTCGTTACCTGAAAGATTAGCATACCATTTAACTTTTCATTCAGTGCTCTTTACTAATATAATAAGATCAACCGCCACTATTGCGTCCCATCTTACCTCACACCCCCCCGTTTCTATACTTATATACAAATTAAATAGTTGAATATCTCGTTTTTTTGCCTAATCAAAAGTATTGCTTTCACTACCTACGAGTCAAGACCCAACGAAATCGTCTGAGGCCGAAATAGTGCAAAGCCATGTCAGATTTTGGCCATATTTACTTCAAAGGTCAACACTTTTAAGTAGGAGAAGGCGTTGTGATATGCACTTTTAAACTCGTTAGAGTTTACAGAGGCAGCTTTACCCTTCGCGCTAAGGTTGAGAATAAAAAAAAACAAGAAAAGTGAAAGCCAATTAAAAGAAGAGAAAAGAAAGAAAGTAATCCCAGCAAAATTTGTATAGATGTTCAGGCTGATCAGGAGTTAGGATAGTGACACTTTGTATTACTAGGGATAAATATCTCTTGGGATGTCATTGTATCTGAATCTGATTGACACTGTATCTGAAATTCAGATACTCCTTTTTTTTCTTTCTTTTCTTTTATCAATAGTTTAAACTTGTAATAATAGCGAAAAAAGAAACTGTGTTTAGTACTTTCAAATATTTCCATTCACCGAGCCAAAATTTTGATATTATTACTTATTGGTTAAACTTTTTCTTAGAAAATGATCTAAACCTTGCTTAAAAAAACAGAAGACATTCCAATTTATGTGTGTTTCTCCTATATTTCAAATTTTTTCATATTTTTTTTATTGTAAAAAAATCTTTCTTTATCCTTTTTTCTTCGGTGGTGTATTTATCCTCAATACTAAAAAGGGGAAAGTTTTGTTTGAGTTGTTCTATTATCGACTCATATCTATTGTATCTACGTTTTTATACAATGTTTATCAAACTATAATCATCTACTGAACAAGTACTGACAAAACCTATCCACTCCACACAAAAAAAGTGACCCTTTGCTACACAATTTACACAGACCCTTAGGTTATTTTAGTTACACAATTCAATACAAATTTCCGGGTAACTCGTCGCCTGAATCACGCTCTATTGGCAGGGGCGATTGGCTGGGATAATTTATTGGCTGGGAGCAAAGTACTTTGGCTCGGAGCGATTAAGTGGTACAACATTTTGCGTCTAGACGTGCTGAGGTACGTGGGGTCACTTTTGGAGAGTTTTGTCAGTACTTGTTCAGTAGATGATTATACTTTGATGTTTATCAATGAGCTGTGATGTAAAGGCATTAGTCAAGTGTATCGGTTTTATTTTCAGCCTGGCCTCGGATTTGAACATACGCTGGCATTTTTCATACTGGGCTTTTTTCGTTTCTATTAGATGTAAACAGTTTATGATGAATTTGTTGTTTTAGTATCATGCGGGCTACCCGTGGGAGCTGGAGACCCGAGTACCAGCCAAAGCGTAGCGAAAGCCTTTGCGAGTGGAGGGAGGCTAATCAAGGAGTCGGCTAAGCTGGAACTTGATAATAGATATTTGTTATAAGTTATAATTTGTTGAATGTGTGTCTTTTTTAAAAAGATACTGCTTGTAAATATCATCACATACTGAGAAATTACTACTCTGTGTAGGATGTTAAGGCTCCTATATTTTTTAGTTTATGTCTCACGAGTGTTTTCCAGTAAGACAATGCTTGAATAAGTTAATCAAATGTTGTTTTTGTTATCTTCTCTCTTCTTCTTTTTTAGGTAACCTTGTAGTATCTTCAAAGTTAGTTAGAAGAACAAGTGGATAAAATGATATCTGGGACTAAAAAATTTGAGTTAGCATCATTAGAACCCAAAGTTACAAGTTTTTTGCAGCAATGGAGGAAGATAATTGCGTTGAAGTCACAAGAACGTAGGCTATAGGTTATTAACTAACATCTCAAAAAGTGGCAACTAGAATTGAGTTTCTAGTCTATAAGAAACGGTGCAAATGTAATATGACACTTTTACTACAGTTACCTTTTTCTTTAGTGTAAAAACTTAGAACAGTGTCTTAGGATAATTCAAATAATTGTTATCCAAAACTTTCTTCAAATTGACGAATTAGTATAAAAATAACTGTAAAAAAAAAAAAGCACTGACATCTTGATAGCACTGAAAGCTGTTGTGGAAGTTGGTTGATTGAATTTTCAATAATAGATCTTTAAACCAAATTTGGGTCTACAAGGATTATTTTTCATGTTTTCAAATTCACCAGTTCCCTATCTGTAATGCTTGAAATATACCGGGAATGTTCCGGAGATACTTGGAATTTTCGGGGAAGAGCTTTTTAAATAGAATCAAGGTTTGACTTACACTTTCCATCTCTTTTTCTGTAAAAAATCTTTCATGGTATCAGGCCACTAAAAATTAGTGCCTAATTAACTATTTACCTTTTTCCCTAGAACTACTCAAGAAAGTGCTCAGTTTGTGAATGTTTCCGATCGTAAACAATATGGCCCTACAGTGTTTCTTCATTTTTGCAATATTTGCTATCTTAGACCTAGGGATTGTGGTCCATAGGTCATGAACGCTGCTGTAGGTCAAGTATAATTGTAGGTCAAGTCATTATATCTATCAGAAAAGATGATCAAATCTCAAATTAAGTTTATGGCAAATAAGATCTATGGTGTTCTTTATATTTTCGGAGATTCGAAATCAATACAATATTTGGGGGGGATAAAACGTGGAAGACAAGGGTCCTAAATCCTTTTCATCATGACATTTAGCATCAGGGGATACCATATCTTACTAAAACTTGGTCAGAAGAAAGAGTAAGCATCCCAGTTGCGGATTTCTTTTTTGTGCGTGTGTGTGTAGGGGGGGGGGAGGGATCTATTCAGCTACGGCGGACACAAATAATTGTGTCCGCCATCGCTGAATTTTATTTCAGCGCGGCTTCGGGGTTTATCCTGTACTAATAAGAAAAAGAGTTAAATAAAAAAATTTAATGGATGTTTTGAAACGTAAATGAGACAGCTGCTTAATTGTCACAACATAATTTAGCTTCTTGAATCTAGATGCACAATAAAAATGAAAATAGAAAAACACGTCTTCTTAAATGCACCCAAAAAATTGTTAAATAAATTTTCATTTTTAGTGTTGTATCTTTGAATTTGAAAGCTTGAAAGAAAGAGAACCAAACAATATTTTTTTGTTTTTTTTTGCTCTAATAAGAATGTACAAACACACTAACAAACTTCTAAGGACAGTCTTTAACATAAGGACATATGGACTTCAACATAACATAACATAACTTCAACATAAGGACAACATAAGGACTTCAAAATAGCAAACATAAGGAAAATCTTCGAAGTTGAAATTCGAAACCACTAATTTTTAGTGGTTTGGCACCATGAAAGCTTTCGTACAGAAAAAGAGATGTAAAGTCTAAGTCAAACTTTGATTCTATTTAAATAGTTCTTTCCAGAAAATTCCAAGTATCCCCGGAACATTCCCTGTACATTTCAAGCATTACAGATAGGGAACTGGTGAATTTGAAAAATAATAACATCTTTGTAGACCCAAATTTGACCTAAATATCCATTGTCGAAAATTCAATCAACAAACTTCCACGACAGATTTCGGTGCTATCAAGAAGTCGATGCTCTCTATTTTTTCAGTTATTTTTATACTATTTCGTCAAGTTGAAGAAAGTTTAGGGCAACAACTATCTGAATTTATATGTGTATATGTTTTTTCTCCAAATATATAATACGTTTGTATCTTAATCTGATATTATTCACTGGGCTACGGTGAAATTCGTCAAATGTCCTCGCCGAGATAGAAGTTTGTGAGTGTCTTTGTACACTCTTATTGGAGCTTTCTTTTAAGCTTTCAACTTCGAAGATTTTCCTTATGTTTGTTATGTTGAAGTCCTTATGGTGTCCTTATGTTAAAGTTATGTTATGTTGTGTTGAAGTCCATGTGTCCTTATGTTGAAGGCTGTCCTTAGAAGTTTGTTAGTGTGTTTTTACATTCTTATTGGAGCCAAAAAAAAACAATATTGTTTAGTTCTCTTTCTTTCAAGTTTTCAACTTCGAAGATACGACACCAAAAAGTACAATGTATTTAACAATTTATTTGGTTTCATTTAAGAAGTCTTCTTTTTCTATTTCCTTTTTTTAGTGCATCTGGATTCAGGAAGCTAAATTATATTATGAAAATTAAGCAGCTGTCTCATTTATGTTCCAAAATATCCAATAATTTTTTTTATTCAACTCTTTATCTTATTAGTACAGAATAAACCCCGAAGCCGCACCGAAATAAAATTCAGCGACGGTGGACACACTTAATTTTGTCCGCCGTCGCTGAATGGATCCCCCCCCCCCCTACACACAAACACAGAAACGCGCACAAAAAAGAAATCCACGGCTGGGATGCTTACTCTTTCTTCTGACCAAGTTTTAGTAAAATCTGGTAGCCTCTGATGCTAAATGTCATGATGAAAAGGATTTGGGGACCCTTGTCTTCCGAGTTTTCTCCCCCCAAATATTCTATTGATTTCGAATCCTCAAAAATATAAAGAACACCATAGATCGTACTTTCCATGAACTTAAGTTCAGATTTGATCATCTTTTCTGATAGATATAATGATGATGTAGAGCCCCTTTTGCCCTCTCACTGCAGAGAATGGATTCTGTGAAGACACTTTCTATCCAACTACAACACTTACTGTTTCTTCCCAAAAAGTTTCATTGAAATTCGATAACCCTCTGGTAGATGTTTTGATGCCAAAATTAAGATACTCCTTCCCCTTAACACATATTTCAGATTAGGTATGGTCCCTCGAAAAGTACAGTCATTATACTTACTCGTACTTCCTACAAAGTTTAGTTGAGATGCAGTAACCTTTTCTGGTAGATGTTCTGATGAAAGGGATTTAGATCGCTCCCCCCCTCTTTTGATCTCCCAGAGAGGATCAGTTGGGCTCTCATCACCAAAAAGTAAAGGTAGAGCAAGTACTCTGAGGTCCCGCCAAGTTTAGTCAATATCTGAAAATCTCTTTGGCTAGATATCTTGATGATAGGAATTTTGGGACACCCCTCCCCCCAAACATTGGATTGTGTCTGGACACTCTGAAGACACACTAAGACAGGTTTTCACTTTCTATGGAGCTTGGTATCCTCTCTATTGTTTCAGCACTTGCTTCAAAATTGATTTCAGCCTAAAACCTAACATTTTACAGCCATGTTCCCATAGGATAGTTATTTCGGAGGCTCTCTTTGGTGGTTCTCCTGTTTCTTATTTTGGTTATATGTTCAACTTTTACTTTTAATATAACTATGTGTTGATTATATTAATTTGGCCCGGTTTTTCAGACAGGCTCTCCTTTTGGTAGTTTAATGCTTATCGATTGTTGCATTGTTGTAAATTTAATGTATCTGTATAACAAGTAACTCTTTCCAAGATGAGTCCTGATTAGTTAGAACCTATTTAAATTCCCCTTTATTGTCCTCTTAGGTTTCCTTAATCCTCTTTCATCAAACTTTCATTCAACTTTCATCGAAACTTCCCTAATCGTCTCATATATATTAATTTCTGTGGTATTTTTTTATTATTATTTTTTTAAATCTTGATTTTTTGAATCTTGAGACCTAGTTTCGGTCTCAAGATTTCTAGTGCCTAGATTTGGCTCTGCGTTATTGTGTATTCTGGGGTACAGGCATAATGGGCACACTTTGGTTTTTACTATTCAACTTGGGTATTTCTCTGAATATTATTAAGTGTTTATCATTTCCAGGTAGCTATGCCTTCCATCTGAGCCAAAGAACTTTTTTTCATGTATTCATCTTACGAATTATATTATTCACTGGAAAAGAAAGCCAGAAGCTCCTAGAAGGGCTTTCTTACGAGACAGATAAGACAACATGGACCAGTTGCTCGGTGAAAATTGACCATTTAGAAAATTCTGCTTTTTGGCTTCGTATATTTGTACAGTTATATGGAAGTAGGAAACGGAAAAGTAGGAAGGTCATCAAATCGACGAAAAAAGTAACTGTTGGGGCTGATGGGTGGTCGTAAAGGTGTCAGAAGTTTCATGACAGCATCGTTGCAAAGAAAAAAGGATTGTTACTCTATCAATATTTTTCGTCAAGTTTCAGCTTTTGCTCAAACTAATCTTGTTTGGTTTCGTCGCGCATTTCGTCTTTTCCAGCCTAGCTTCCGTTTCCAAAGATATTTTGGTTTTCTGAAAAGTGTCTTTGATAAGCCTTGTTGTTGCTCTTTTCCACCCACCGTTGGTTTTCGCGCACTTTCTTGTGTCAGTGACAGCATTTGCCATTAAAACATCCTGCAAACATGACCAGGAACCCTCGTTCAACATAATACACCGCCCACATTGTTTATTATTTCCGGCCGGCCCATTTACCTTCCAACTTTTGTGGGAGATAACTTCCTGAATTTGTGAGGAAATTCCTTCCGATCCATCTAGTCTGAAAACTCGATGAGCTGGATATAGTTTCTTGTTGTAAGCTAGCTCGGAGCTACCAAAAGTTTCTTTAACAATTATTTTCTTTAAGCTCGTGGTCATAGTTAAGCTGGCTGATTCAGAAGCCCGACACAATAGTTGAAAATTTAACTTGCTAGCCCTATCCCAATCGTTTTCAGTTGCCTCATTCTCTGTCCTACTTTCTGGACGTCCTATATTCTTTGCAATAGCAAACTCAAATGCTAGGTATTACATTTTCTTTCTAATCATTTTTTAGCATAATAGTTTATATGCTAAAAACTGCCAGTTAATAGAACAAGGTATTTAGCATAACCTCTCTGTTTGCAGAGAAGGCGCTCTTGAACTTATAGGCTGATTTCAAACGGATTCTTCTAGGGGTTCAAAACTTCTTAACTTATCTACTGCCCGATTTGAGGTTCAACTCGTTCCAATCAAATTCTTGTGATGCTGTCTTCAAAGGCTTCCCAAATTGAATTTCATTTACTACCTTCTTTATTACATCCTCTGAATCCTGACCTCCGGCTGGGTTCCCTTTTGTAGTTTCTCATTCTCAAGCTTTTTAAAAAAAAAGATAAAATATTCTTTTTTCAATTTTTCTATTAGTAAAGGTAAAATAAATAAACATTAATAGACGATTTTGTCTCTGGTTCACAGTTTGACATGATTGTCGTTTTCATGAGTTGCCTTATTGTCCTAGTTATCACACTTATTGCATATTGTGAGACACAGTATACGTAATAATAACTCAGGAATTGTTTACTGCTGATAGGAAAGCCAATGAGCCGTCTTACCATTGGATATATAAAATCATATTGCCTTATAAGACCGTTGATTGATCAATCTCCGACATTTTTGCTAGATCTGGCTGGCAGTAAAAAGATTGCTTGTCTCTTATTACTTAAATGATACTTCCAAGAATTCTGTAATAGCATACTGAATTGATGCTCTGCTTGGCAATACAGCGTTCATGGTTCAATTCCCGCTACCACATGGCTTAACGATAGTCCAGCGACCTGTCTCTGTAAAAAAAAAAAAAAACAGCAACTGAAATGTCGATTCAACATCATATGCGCCATCAATGGCTTGGGAGGATCTTTGTTCCTTTGTTATCCTTTCTCTTTCCAAGAAAGCTCACCTCCGAATAAAATATAAATTGATTATCCTATAAATACAGAAAAAGATCTTGCATATATTGTTGTTGTTTTTTGCAAAATTTTTCGTTTAAACAGCATGAAAATAAGAAAAACTCTTCTGAATTATGCCCGTGCCACATCATAGTCACATATATTGATAAAGAAAGCCAAAAATTATGAATAACATGGCAATTTTCTTGATTTTAGCGTCACACTTGTATTTAAAAAGCAAAAAATTAAAATTGCAAGAAATTACTTTAAAAAGAGTTAACCAAAGCCTTCATAACTTCTGTCAGATTCTTCTCCCAGATAGGAAAGTTGAATAATCTTCAAATCGAGAAATTACAAACGGTGAACTTAATTGGCGCTGTAGTCGTTCGTAATTTTGATTGTATCGACAAGTGTGACTATAATGCGGCACGGGCATTAAAATGAGATATCTGACTTTGGAATGACAGAGCTTGATTTAAACTAAATTTTAAATTACCTATTTTGTCGGATTAATTAAAATATAAAGCATTTTAAGGTCTCGTTATCAGTAATTTGGGTTAAAAGAATGTTTGTGAGAAGTTAAGATTGATATCTCGCGCTTATTTTGTCCTATATTTGGTCATGGTAATGAAGCTAGAAGGGAATTGTGGACTGAATTCTGCTAAAAACTGATGCCAATTTAATTTCCAAACTTTTTAAAAGTAGGTGACCCATGGATATAAACTAAATGGGTAAAGCTGTTCTAACCTTATAAAGGTCAGTATTCGTTTGCCATAAGTCACATCATCTGGCTAAAGGCGATAGAAAAAGACAATTTACGTCGGGACGAAAAAGTCCCTGTGCGTCAATCTGGCTGTCATGTTTACTCTATAGTCTTTATGGATTTCACAATCCCAACAATCGCTGCCGGAAACAGAAGAAAACAGAAGGGAGGACATCTTGAAAAAGTGAAGACTGTTTTAAAGGTTTAAGACCGGGAAGGGCTTTACCATCTCACCACCCCTAAGACCATCATGAGTGACCCGGAGACACAGCCAGCTGAGGAGCAAACTAAACCAGCTCCAGCTGAGAAGAAAATTATTGGTAATTAGACTAGCTTAAGCTATATATTTTTTTTTACTGAACAGCATTTCAACCATGTGGTCACAAAAAGTAGGTTACGAGTAGCTTAGGGGTGAAATTCTGCTTTAGCTACTTTTGGCTATTTTGGAAAGGGCATAGGTTAGGAAAATTAAACTTCCATGGATGGTTCTACAGGCCAAAGTGTGTCCTTGTACAGTATTTTGAAGCACCTGCCTCCACTCCTCTCTCTAGAGGGTCCTGAAATTTGCCTACATGCTAGGTCAGTATAAAAATCCAATTCTTTTGATGTATTCTTTGATACCTATTGGTATCAAAGTTCCGTTTTTAGAGTTTCAGTTACTATTGAGATGAGTTGCTCTTACTATACAGCTTGTTACCTCAAACTGTATAGTAAGAATGCTGGTAAATATTTACCAAATCATATTATTGAGTTACAACTAAAGTGAATATACCATTTGTTGCCTTTTTTATGCTCTTTACAAATATAATAGGCCTAATCATTTTTCTCAGAAATGAATTTTAGCCCCACCCCTATTTATACCAATTCAGGGTACATAGGCTATTTGCACATTAGGGGAGTGGGGGTAATTTTATTTCTTATGTAAATGAGAGGTAAGTTAACTTTCCCCCCACCCCTTAATGTGCAAATATATACCCTTAATTGGTCTATATAGGGGTGGGTGCTAAAATTCATTTCTGACAGAAATGATTATTATGTCTGTAAAGAACATAAAAAGGTCAATATCTACGAAATCATATTATTGAGGTAGGTAGCCTATAAAGTGAATACACCATTCCATGCCTTTTTTTTATTCTGATTACAAATATAGGTTAATAAGCATTTCTATCGGAAATGAATTTCAGCCCCCCCCCCTTATATAGGCTATACCTAACCTAACCCTGAATTGGCCTATATAGGGAGGGGGCTGAAACTCATTTCTGATAGAAATGCTTATTATATTCATAATCAGCATAAAAAAAAGGCATCAAATGGTGTATTCACTTTATTCCTAACTCAATAGCCTAGGGTAAAAGACCAGTATCCAACTGAACAAAATTATGTAAAACTTAAGACCTCATATCTTGTTATCAAATTAGAGTTGAAAAGGTTTGTATAGGCCAATGAATAGCTAAAAATCCAAGCTATGCAGCAACATTAAAATTATTAAAATTATTTAAGATCATTCACTGAAAAAGATTAGTTTATTGACTTACCTAGAAAGACCTCTTTTTGGAAATACCAATTAGGCTACCCTATTTTGATGTAAATATCTTTTTAGTGTTTCAGTATTATTCACATATTAATAGAAAGCTGATTGTCTTCTGATTCTAAAAATCTAACTTTTGTTTCTTGATTTTTATTCTATAAAACACAAATTTTAAATATATATTTTTTTCATTTCACTTGCTTGTCAAAACAGAGACCACACATTGGATTTATGATGACAGATTACTCCCACTGGGCTGGCTCTAGTGAGAGATGATTGGGTCTACACTTGCATTGTGTCATACTGTAGTTAAAAAGAGGCAGTCCAAAAACCCATTGCTATTTTTCCAAAATGCCAAAGAAAAGTGGTCTTCCCCAAAAAGAGGTCTTTTACCCTAATATGATTTTGTAGATATTCACCCATAAAAAAGGCATTGAGTGGTGTATTCACTTTAGCCATAACTCAATAATATGATTTGGTAAATATTTACCAGAATGTTGTTTCACAAAGAACCTATTGAAATTTTAGGTAAAATTATACTTTAGCTACTTTTGGCTATCTTGGAAAGGGGTTAGGTTTGGAAATTGAAACTTTAAGGGGTAGGTCTACAGGCAAAAGTATGTCCCGGGAAGGTATTTTGAATTTCCCACCTCCACTTCTTCTCCTTCTATAGGGTTCTGATCTATGATAACCTTTAAAAATATTTGTGTTATAAAAGTGAAACCTTACAAAATAGATCATCTGCTTAAATGAAGTACAACAAAAAATTTTCAGCTTCACAACTTAGCTCAATCCCAATTTATAAGGTTTTAAAGATATGCAAATACATTTCCTAAATTTTGAAAAAAAACATAGCCTAGATATTGCTTAAAATTCTACCCAAATAACAGGAATTGCATTTTTCAGAACTAAAGCCAGAGAAAAAGAAACTGATAACTGAAAATTAAGGTAAAATGTTGTTTTGTCAAATTTTCAATAGGTCCTACCTGTCATGTAGGTAAATTTCAAGTCCCTCTAGAGGGAGAAGGAGTGGAGGTAGGTATTTCAAAATACCTTCCCAGGACATACTTTAGCCTATAGACCCATCCCTGAAAGTTTCATTTTCCTAACATAACCCCTTTCCAAGATAGCCAAAAGTAGCTAAAGTAGAATTTTACCGAAATTTTGACAAAACAACATTTTACCAAAATTTCAGTTTCTTTTTCTGTGGTTTTAGTTCTGGAAATGCAATTCCTGTTATTTGAGCAGAATTTTAAGCCATAGCAATGTATTTTTTCAAAATTTAGGAAATGTATTTGCATATCTTTAAAACCTTATAAATTGGGATTGAGAAAAGTTATGAAGCTGAAAACAATTTTGTTGTACTTCATTTAAACAGAAGATCTATTTTGCTAGGGGTAAATATTTACCAGATCATATTATTGAGTTAGGAATAAATACACCATTTGATGCCTTTTTTTATGCAGATCATGAATATAATAATCATTTCTATCGGAAATGAATTTCAGCCCCCATAACCTAACCCCCACCCCATATGTGCAAATATATATCCTGAATTGACATATATAGGGGGGAGGCTAAAATCCATTTCTGATAGAAATGATTGTTATATTGTAATCAGCATAAAAAAAGGCAAATGGTATATTCACTTCATTTGAAACTCAATAATATGAATTTGGTAAATATTTACCTTGCAAGGTTTTACTTTTGTAATGCAGATTTTTAAGGACATCCACCACATGGCTATTATGGGAATAAAGTTCATTTGTGATGCAAATGGATATTATATTTAGATTGAGCATGCAATTCTAGGCATACATTTTCACATTGGGGGGGGGGGGGGTATATTCCATGAATATATAGGTTCTAAGAAATTCATGAATTTCTCAGAAAAAACAAGGAAAGAAGTGAAGACTTAGGCTCTCCCCCTGCAAAATGTGTTAACTAGGATTATTCTGCATATTATGGAGTAAGAATGTTTTTCTTAATATGTTTCCTTATGTCCAGCTGGACTCCTAGGCTTAAAATACTGGTTGGCCAGTTAGCTAATTTAAAGATTTGTATATATATATATATATATATTATATATATATATATATATATATATATATATATATATATATATATATATATATACACTTGTCAAATTAGCCATCTGGTTGTATCCCAATTTCTAAAGGTCATCAAAGGTCAGGACCCTCTAGAGGGAGAAGGAGTGGAGATAGGTACTTCAAAATACCTTCCTGGGATATACTTTAGCCTGTAGCCCTAGGCTATCTCTGGGTAAATTTTTACCAAATCATATTATTGACTTACAAATAATGTGAATATACCACTTGATGCCTTTTTTTATGCCCTTTCCAAATATAATAATCATTTTTGTCAGAAATGAATTTTACCCCCACCCCTATATACCAATTCAGGGTATATTTGCGCATTAGGGGGGGGGGTAAAGTTTAAACTTGCCTCCCATTTACATCAGAAACAAAATTTGCCCCCATCCCCCCTAATTTGCAAATATATAGCCTACTCTGAATTGGTATATATGGGGGTGGGGGTAAAATTCATTTCCAACAAAAATATTATTATATTTGGAAAGAGCATAAAAAAGGCATCAAGTGGTATATTCACTTTATTTTTAAGTCAATAATATGATTTGGTAAAAATTTACCTATCCCTGAAAGTTTCATTTTCCTAACCTAACCTCTTTCCAAGATAGCCAAAAGTAGAATTTTACCTACCTTAGGTTCAAGCCAATTATGAAGATTAGCTGAATTAGAATGTAGGTAAAGCTAATAATTGTCCTATATACCCCATTTATTTAGGGCTGTCACCTTACAGACAAGCTTTTTTTGGTAGGCTAGGTTATTCTAGAGGGAGAAGCTGACTAGTGAATGATAAATGGGAAATTTATGGGGTTTTTTTTTTCCTTCTAACTATATATTTACCTTTTCCCATTATAATGTGACAAAGCCCCTTAAGTGTTTGATCTTAAATAATTTTAATAATAACCATATTGATGCATAGGTTAGATTTTTAGCTATTCGTTGATATTTACAATTCTTCTCAATTCCTATTTGGTAACAATATGTGAGGGTGTTTGTTTTACATGATTTTCCTCAATTAGATACTGCTTTTTACCCTAGTGTATTCACAGGCATTAAGCAGGTTTGTATCTATCCAACTGCCTTAAGACTGCATTGGTAGTCAAGCAAAAGGCTTACAATTTTAGAGGGTATGGAGATCAGACTGATATGTCTATAGTTTTTGGCATCTGTTTGCTTCTGTTTTTTTAGTAAGCCTACAGATAGCACATTGGTGGTCCATCAATTTTTGGGGACTGTACTAGTATTTAAAGATGTTGCAATTTAAAATTGTTTTAAAGTAGTTTTAGGGTAGCCTAAATGTATACAAGATTCCATAACTGACATAACTTAGGGACAAGGTGAATACACTAGCCTACTAGATTCCCCTTTTTATGCTCTTTCCAAATATAATAATCAATTCATTCACAAAAATACCTCCTCCAGATGGTTCCATATCTATTCCAAGGAATATATGAAAACTAAAAGAAAACAGTAAAATTCTTGCATCATATTATGCAGGATGTTTTTATTAATCAGATTATTGTTTTTCTTTCTATTATTATACAACTTAAATTCATTTCAAGCAATATTTTTGCAAATTATGCAGTCATCACATAGCATAGATAAGTTAGAGACTGAGAAGATATGTAGCCTAGGTTTATATAGGAGTTATAACATATGACTACATTGATGTAATGGAGAAATACATTATCAGGACTACAAGGGACCAAAAGGAAGGGGTGGGGATGCATTTGCATGTGAATTGATTAGTTTATCTTGAAATAGCATAAAAAGATGAATAAGTAGTGTGTTCACCTTGTCCTATGCCAGTTATTGAATTTTGTTTATAATATATTTACTGTTTTTAGAATTCTGGTAACCATTTTGTTCTGATAAACAAGAAGAAATAAGGGTCAGTTTTTTATTGTTCATATAATTAAGCTAGGACAAAAGAAAATACATCATTTGATGCCTTTTTTAAGCTCCTTCCAAATATAATAATCAGTTCTACAGGAAATTCCATTTTGAACCCTCAGAGGGCCCACAAAATATAATATATTACCTTATCTATAGTTTTTAGATTATGCTTTAAAGTTCAAAACAACAATTCAAATATTGATTCCATTACTTAGTCTCTGTCAAGACCTGCTTTGTAAAAATTGGGGTAGCAAAGTAGCAATGCTATTTGGCAGTTTTCAAATTTGTTGGCAGATTTTGTCTGAAGTTACCATTTTTACATATAAAAAAACTTTCTGCTCAACGAAAAGTTGTCAAAACACAAGTTGTGCTCTGCCATTCAAAAAGTTGGGTAGCAAGAATTTCATGTGTACACATTTATGTTCAGTGTATTTCTGAGCATTGATGCAGAGGGTTGTTGTAGACAGCTGGACCATGAGTTTAGATTTTGTTTTGTTTTGCTATTCTGTTTAATTTTCAAAGGTCTGAAAATATAAGAGAGTTAGATTGAAAATTTATTCTGTCATGTTATCTACAAAGACATAGTTATTAGGCCTTTCAACTATGCTAAACAAAATAGCAATCTCATAATTTTGATCAGACAATTTTAGAAAAAAAATGGTTAGATTGAAAATTATTCTAAAATGAAAAAGGGTAAACATGGTACCTATGCAGAGAGGGGATTTTGTGATAAATTAGGAGATATTTTCATTATGGAGCTATAAATTAAATGGATGTACTTCTTTTATGCTCTTTCAAAATATAAGCATTGTTTACTCAGAAATTAAATGGACACTTTAAGATGATAACATCTTTTCTTATTTTCTGCAAATTAGTTTGTCTTATTTTCTTTTACTCTAGGTTTTGGGCATTATATATTAATTTTAAACACAATAATTGAAAGTGGCAAGTGAGAGAATACATTAGAATTATATAATTTGGGCTATATATTTGCACATAGGGATGGGGGTAGGTTAGTTGAAGGCTAATGCTGAGATAAAAACAATAGAATTAAAAAAAATGTAGCAGAATTGGATTTGCCATTCAAAACTTTTCCTAAATATAATCTTACCATAAAATTGCAGCCTCTCCTGTCTGTCCCTCTTAATGAAACAAAAATTAAGCTATAGATTATATTCAAATTTGGGGAATAGTTGATTAAAACAGAAGCAACCTTAAAACATGATTCATAGAAAATTGTATATTATAGCTGAAAGTAAAACTTCAGTTATCATTTCCACATTGTTTTCTTGTTAAGTTTTATGTTATTGCCAGGCTTATTTTTTTACAAGTAGTTAGTCTTATTTCTTACAAAAATGAGCTGTTTTCATTTTTATTATTCATTTCTTGCTAAGTGATGTATCTCTTCTGAAATATATTTTCTTACAAGATGTATGTATCTCTTCTCATGTTGCTGCTTTTTAAAACTTGTTCAATCTAAAAGCTCATTGAGTTTCAATTTTGTCATATGAAAATTTACTTTTAAGTTGTTGTTATCCTTTGTCCTTGTGGACAAGTTTTTACTTACTCCACTTCTCTTGAACTGAAAGCGAATTATTTGTCCAAATCTAGCACAAATAGCCTAACTCTCTCCAAATTGTTTATTCATCAGTTGAAAGAATCTAAAAAGGGCTGGTAGCTATCAAGGTTTACATACAGTTAAAGCAGGTAATGTGAAAGTTGGAACATGGAAGATTAGTAGCCTAAAACAGCCCCACTACAATGTAGCAGCAATTCTCTGTTTATTTTGGGGATTAGATTTGGGGCAAGACTAAAATCACAGCTTCATGATGCATGTCACTGCCAGGCTGCCAATCAATATTTTTCTCTCAGAACATCAAATGCTGCTTTTTATAGTTGTAATATAGTGATCAATGAGTATCAAGCATACAGTTGGGTGTGCATTATTTTTATAACACTAGTAAAAGCAGTAAGCTATATACAATATACCTCAGACTTTATATACTATACTCCACTAGCAGTATGAGAGTAAATATGATGCAGTATTTCTGATAAAATGGTACATATAAAATTATGAAGTGTGATATTTAGGTTGACAGCATTTACCTCTTTCCCGCCCCCCTGGAAAGTACCCCTCAGTAAATACCCCAGAAAAATGGTCATTGAAAAAACATTTAACACTTGAAAAAAATGCTTAAATGTGAAACAACATTTACTTTATACTGGGATTTTTTTTATTTCTAAAGAAACTAAAAAAAAAAAAAAATAGTGGGTTCTCGAATTTTACACAGCATAAACTTGAGTGAGTGGCACATAATACACAAGTACAAAAATTCCTTCCCCCAATGAAAACTAAAAAAAAGAACTCAAATAAAATTCTCAAATTTGGAAAGCCTTATTTTCCAGGGGGGGGGACACCTAGAACCAACATTTATGGCTAGTATATGGCTTGCCACTGAATTAGATTACATTATTAATTTTGTTTCAGAAACTATTGTTATTTCTAACTGCAAGCTATAGTAAAGTTACATTTGTTACTTTTCTGCAAATTTTACATATAAAAATACTTTTTGCTTAAAGCAAAGCTGTCAGAATACAAGTTGTGCTGCTAAAGTGTTGACAGCTTCTGGAATTCTGCCACTGCCAGGTTTAGAACTTTTTGCTCACCTGGTCAACACTAATCTAGAAGCTGTAAACTGATTAGATAGACTTTGTAGATTTGCTTAGTGAGTTTGACAATGGAACAATGTACTTCTCTCAGTTTCTCCAGAAATCTTGATGCAATTGTTAGTTACCTCATGTTTTGGCACATTCACTTTTACTAGGAATAGGCTTGATTGTGTCCCTATTCATTATCTTGGATGCTAGGATGATGTTTCTGCACTTTCTATGATATGTTAGGGCCAGGAGGCCAAGAAATTCTAGTCGTTGCTCACAGTGGTTATGTCATTTGGCAAAAGGAAGCTTGATTGCTTTGGACTGGACCTTCTCAAGTGACACACTTGAAGCATAAGAAGAGGTTGTTGAGGACTCTAGAGTGGCAACTCATCACTGAACACTTGACTAAACCAATGACCTTGTTTGCTTTTGCAGCTTGCATCTGACAGTGACTGTGAAATCTGAGCTTAACATCAAGGATTATACCAAGATCATGTTTTTCCTCAGCACTCTTAATTTAAACATCCCCTCATGTAGAGATAACTATATGATTGCTGTGACAGGGGTTATTTTGACCAAGATGCAGGATTTGGTATTTGCTTTGGTTAAACCCAAGTGTCCATGTTGTTATGACCACATCATAAAGCAAGTGCTTCTAGCTGCCCTGTTGCCAGATTGGTGCAGGCGACCTGGTGGTCAATTGAAGAATTGGTGGACAAATGCCAAAAATGGTCTCAACCCCATTGGCAGATTTTGAAAGTTTGGCAGAAAGTGGGAGAGCTGCTGGCATTGATTTGCTGAAGAGCTGGTACAAGATCATGACAAATGGGAGTCAATCACATGTAGTCTTCTAGATGCCAGATGAGGTGTCTGCATCTCGTCATGCAACAAGTAAGTCCATGTTGTTACCCATACACAGAGGTTTGTAAGATCTTGTTGAGACAACCATCTGCATATAGTTCCAAGTCATTCTTAATATTGGACCTAGTATGGTTTCTGAGGGAAACCACTCTTACAAGGTCATTTTTTTCATTATGGTTGCAGCAGTAGCTGCTGCCTAGTAAAAGATAAGCCTTAGCCAATAGTAACCAAAATTTATTATTATTAAGAACAAATCAGATTGAAATAAAAAATACACTACTAGAATCACCACAGCCAAATCATACACAATGACAATGTGAGTTCTATCAGACAGAAAGCTACAGATCCACTGGGCAACATCATTGTCTATCTGATATTCAGACTACTTGATTATCAGGTAATGACTGAGACATCCTATTGAAGGCCTTAGCATGGCTGAGGAGGAATATATCAACAAATATTAGATTTGTTTTGATTTACATACCCTTTCTGAAGATATTCTGAATACTAAAAATGAGCTGATTCTTTGTCATATGTTCTATGAGGCCATCATTGACTATCACTTGATAAGCTTGGTCATGACAAAGATAATGGTAATGGATAGATAGATTTTTGGCTGAGTTCTAGGTCCTTTCTTGAATTCGAGTGATTATAGCCATCCACTTGTTTGCGGGTAGGCTCATAGTTTCAAGGGGATGCTTGAATAGCAAAGAGATTATCTCAGCTACTATATTAACAAGTTCTGTAGTTAGTGGGGAATGTATGCCACCTGGGCCTCTAGATCAGGGGTGGCCAACCCTAATTATCTTGCAGGCCACTTTGGAAATGCATCATAACTCCATGGGACACATACAATTATATATACCCATATTATATTTAGACCTATTATAGATATTTTTTAGAGTGACAAATTGAAAAATAGTTAATTTTCATATTTATGTTTACTATTATTTTTACATATAAACATAGATAATATAATAACAATAATGATACTAAATGCACATTGTATAAAATATATAATGTTAAAAAAAGAAAAATAACAAAAAAATAAAGTCATAGAAAAATGTTTATTTCACTAGTGCAATATTTGTTTCTCCCCTTTTTCACTTAGCTTTTGCAAGTCAATCTCAATTTGGGTATTTGCACATCATAATTGGTGTTGAAGGTTAGTGTCTGTTATGTTTTTTGCATCTTATGTGTTTGGTCAATTTCATTTTAGAAAAAAATGATTTGCAGGTGTGAGTTGAACCAAACACACTGACAGCTTTTTGTACCAAATTTCTGTAATTGGATAATTTTTCTTTTGTGGCATAAATGTTAAAAAAAAAAATCTATTTTTGATTTTGAAGTATCAAACATGCATTTTAATTCATTATTGCACTGTATGTCAATCAGGTGCATTTGAAGATATTCTAGGACAGACTCAGTTTCAACATGAAAAGGAGATGAATATATTTCAAAAATTTTGTTGTATTTTTTCCAACTCTAAATTATTGAATCGGATTTCAAAAGCATCTACAAGTTTTCTTATTTCTTTTGCATATTTGATATAATTGTTACTTTTGATTTCTCAAATTCTTTCAACAATGGATTAGCATTATTAATTTTCAATAGTTATTCAAATAACAACAATTTCTTCTGATATGCTCTGATGTGATTAAATGTATTGGCTATGAGGTTATCTTTTCCTTGCAATGATATATTTAATTCATTGACTTTGTTGACAATATTCACTAAAAAACATAAATCCAATAACCATTCATAATTTCTTAATTCTAGCAAGGACCTTTGTTTGTCATTCATAAACAAATCAATTTCTTCTCTCAACAATAACCACGACTTAACCATCTAACTCGACTGAAGTACACAGAATCTAATTTTCTTTCAGAAAATCCTTATAATTGTTGATGTGCAAGTCCATGTGATTGAATATAAATCACTGTTTTTATAACTCTACTTGCATAACATGATACATTGATAATACTTGGGCTATATACATTGATAAATAATATTGTTAAGAATGAAACATCAAATCTGTAATGTTCCAAGATGCGCATGCATCATGTGGGTGCAGAATATAAAAGTGTGATGAATCTTGCCAGCTGCAAAAATGTTTATGGCGGGCCGCGGGTTGGCCACCCCTGCTCTAGATTTTTTTTGTGGTCTAGTTTGCTCAATTTTGTAATGAGAATTTTTGTTATTGGGTGCTAGACCATAAATGCAAATGGGCTGTTCAACAAATTTGCAATGTCCTTTAGATCTTCCAACCTTTTGCCTTCAGGGTTGAGCAGGAATGGTGGAGTTCATCTACTCTTATCTTTGGCAGACATATATCTCCAGAATATCTTTGGTTGTTTTTGATGTTGGATGCCAAATTGTCTTCATAATCTGTTATGAGGTTTTTAGTCAGCTTATTTCTTTGCTTTTGCAAATTGCTCCCAGTAGTATGTACATTTACACTTTTATGCTTTGAGAAAGCCTACTTGTGGTTTTTTGACAGGTTGATTTATATAAGACAGTGTTTAGGTGCCTTCACAAAGGAACTTGAAGTGCATGTTTTCTCAGCTTGGAGCAGTGTCCTGTGCTACTGCCTGTAGCAGCTCCCTGAGCCTGCTGTAGTCTTTATGTTTGAACTGTGCAGTTTTTGTTGACTTAGTTGACTGGCTCTTGACTTATACTCACATGCTTCTAGTGATTGTACCAGAAAATTTGCAAGAGTTGTATCTATAAGCAATAGAATAGCCAAAGCCACTGTCAAATGTTATACAAGGATTCAAGCTTATGGGGAGAGGTACCCTATTTTCACTCTTTGTCATGGCAGCAGAATCTAATTGGGATGGCATCTTGGCAAGCTTTTTCAGTACTATGTCTAAAACTGGTCTGTGGATAAAATTCAGGTTGATTTTTGTAGGTTCCCGCCTCCATGGAAGTTTTGCCCACCAAATGTCAGCCTTGAGCTTATACAGGAAAAAAAGCAGCACGTTCCACATCAATTAATTAAGGCTGAATTTTTTAGATAAAAAGCTACAGATTTCAAAGATCATCTACATGTTTTATACTGATGGATCTCCAGTATGGAACAAATCTGCCACAGCAGCAATAATCCCACACACGTCTCTGGCCATTTAAAGGCCTCTTCCACTAGACTCTTCAGTTTTGACAGCTGAATTGCTGGAGGCAGTCAAAAATATACCTTCCGATTTACATAAAAGTAGCAATTTTCTTGAATTCTCAGATGACTCTCAAACTAATAAAAACTTTAACCTGGAACACAAAGGACACTGATTTGCAGGAGATACAAGAACTTCTTGATTCTTTATCCAAGATTGACATAGCAGTGTCTTTCCAGCATATTCCTAGCCATATAGGCATCCACTATAAAGAAAAAGCAGACAGTCTTGCTGCAAAGACAAAAAAGTCAAATAGACCCACTACATGCTTGAAAGTTTTCAATTGCACTTAGAGACGCAATTAGAAACTGCCATCCTTATCAAAAGCCCCCTCAAGCATCTAACTAAACCTCTTCCTCCTTCCAAAGGCCCCTGGCCTGTGGAAGGACTTCAAACTTTGTGATATAAAAGTGAAATTTTCAGAAATAGATCTACACACAACATAAGGCTTAAAGAAAGTGTTTTGAGCATTGAAACTTTGCTTTTCCTTTACTTTACCTGTCCCAAGATGGATGGATGGATGGATGGATGGATGATAGACTATCTATTAACAAGGGAAAATAACATCATTTTTATATATTCCTGAAAAGGGCTTATGCCAGCTGTGCCTCTCACTCAGGCTACCAACTGCCTTGGCTTTTTCTCCAATTAGCCATGGATTGATGGCAACTTGATTCTAATTAAAAAATCATCTATCCACCAGGGAAAATGACATCATTTTTATGCATTCCTGAAAAGGCTTATGATGAGCTGTAGTCCAAAGTGATTGCACCCATGATCTTAATGTGACTGTGAAAATGATCTTAATGTAAATGTGATTTAGCTTCTGTATTGGCATCTGTTGGCACACTGGATGATTTTGTTAGCATAACCTAAGCTGCACTGGCTGCACCCGTGATTTCAGGTACACATATATTAACAAACTTTTGAGTAACCTGCTCAGAAAGTCCAAACAGAACACAAATTTGCCAGTCAAGCTTGCACAAGAACGGTTTTGATTGCTTTATGGCGTGTGTTCTTTGCTCAGAAAAAGTATAAATAGAAAATGACTTGGTTTATACAAGTGTTAAAAATACAACTGTATCATAGTAGCTTTGATACTATAAAATTATTTTGAGCTGCTGTCTATCTGCACTTAAAATGCAAGTTAGTAATTCAGCACTTTAAGGTGTTGATCACAGCACATCTTGATTACACTTGAAAATCCCATTTCTATTGCATCATTTCTTATTGGACATCAAAGATTCTGCATAAAAATACCAGTCCTCTAAGGTTTAGCTTGAGAGTTAGCTTTTCCTGAACTTAGGCCTAGGCAGAACAGTCCCTAAGCTAAGCCAAATTTGATTGCATATACTATCTAACCACCCAACTGGTAGTCTGTTAGCCCTTCCCCATTCCAAATTTCCTTGCCAGTCCAAACATTTTGGTTAATGATGCCTCTGCTCACGCAATTTATACTTGGTGACAGTTGTAGAGTATCAGGAAGCACTACTCTCATAGAATGATAAAGCAGCATTCACAAGTGTGTCTAGCCAGAATTCAATGTCTAGGCAACAACTCTTCACAAGTAAAATTCGGTGCTTAGCTAGACACGCTAGACAAGGTGATTGGCTAGACATTGAGTTCTAGACTCTAGAACTCAATGTCTAGGATTTTCGATTACAGCCAATCAGAATGTGTCAAGTTCCACTATTTTCATCATTTTTGTTTACATTTTTAAACTGAAATTTATTTTTTGTTTTCCCATTAATTGTTTTTTTTTTCATTTTAAGCAAATATGCAACACCAGACATAATAGTGAAGCACACTAAGGCAATTGTTTTGCTTATCTCATCCATTATCTTGTGACAGTAAAAATAGGGATTACAATTTTGAAAGTTTTGCCGGCATAAGCTCTCTTGATTGGCTAGAAATAACAATTTGAAACTAAATTTGTAGTTTTATCTAAGCACCAAATTTTACTTGTGAATGATTATTGCCTAGACATTGAATTCTGTCTAGACATAGGATTCAAGCTAGATACGCTAGTGAACGCTGCTTTAAGCAATAAGCTACCAAATTATTTCATCTTGGCAAAGTTAAAGATCAGCTGCAATGAGTTGTATCATAGTGGATGGCATTGGATGAAGCTAAACTAGCTGTGATATGCTACCTGGCCACACTGAATCTGAAGTTACTGTTATGTTGTAGCCTCCACTTTATATGATTGAAGTATGTATAATGTAGACTTGGCACACACCTTGATGGTAGCTGCTAATGATGGATTAAATTGCAGAGCCCAACAAATGTCTAATCAATGCCAATTATCATTGTGGCATTTTTTAAGCCAATCTTGTTTTTGGTAAAATTCTAGATTAGGGGCTTTTGGCTATTGTGGGAAAGCAGTTGAGTTAGAAGAATGAAACTGACAGGAATGCATCAAGAGTCTTAATAATGCCCTTGGAAGATATTTGATTCAGATACCTTCACTTCTTCTTCTTCTCCAAAGAACACTGATATTTGATGACCATTAACAATCCATGTGTCATGTAATTGAAACTTTGCAAAATAGATCTCCAACTCAATGAGGCACAAAAAAATAGCCTCATCATTTGTCAATCCCAATTTATTTAGTGTCAAAGATGTGTAAATTTATTTTCTAAATTAAGAAAACAATTGGTAGGGCTTAAAATTCTACTAAATAGTAGATATATATATATATATATATATATATATATATATATATGTGTGTGTGTGTGTGTGTGTGTGTGTGTGTGTGTGTGTGTGTGTGTTGTGTGTGTGTGTGTGTGTGTGTGTGTGTGTGTGTGTGTGTGTGTGTGTGTGTGTGTGTGTGTGTGTGTGTGTGTGTGTGTGTGTGTGTGTGTGTGTGTGGTGTGTGTGTGTGTGTGTGTGTGTGTGTGTGTGTGTGTGTGTGTGTGTGTGTGTGTGTGTGTGTGTGTGTGTGTGTGTGTGTGTGTGTGTGTGTGTGTGTGTGTGTGGTGTGTGTGTGTGTGTGTGTGTGTGTGTGTGTGTGTGTGTGTGTGTGTGTGTGTGTGTGTGTGTGTGTGTGTGTGTGTGTGTGTGTGTGTGTGTGTGTGTGTGTGTGTGTGTGTGTGTGTGTGTGTGTGGTGTGTGTGTGTGTGTGTGTGTGTGTGTGTGTGTGTGTGTGTGTGTGTGTGTGTGTGTGTGTGTGTGGTGTGTGTGTGTGTGTGTGTGTGTGTGTGTGTGTGTGTGGTGTGTGTGTGTGTGTGTGTGTGTGTGTGTGTGTGTGTGTGTGTGTGTGTGTGTGTGTGTGTGTGTGTGTGGTGTGTGTGTGTGTGTGTGTGTGTGTGTGTGTGTGTGTGTGGTGTGTGTGTGTGTGTGTGTGTGTGTGTGTGTGTGTGTGTGTGTGTGTGTGTGGTGTGTGTGTGTGTGTGTGTATTGGACTATCAGGGCAGGGGATTGGGTCAGTCTTAGAAAAACAACCATGTAGGGGAGAAAGGGGTGAAACCGTACATTTCGAGGATTTTAAACCCTACAAGGCAAATTTCCAATACAATTTTCCTTTTTACACAAATATATAATTCAATTATTAGCTTTTATTGGTGATTTCTTTCAATGACATTCATCAAGTTGTTTCTTGGAGAGCCAAGAATATGTGACCTCTTCCAGTGTCCAAAGTTGCCCAAACAGGAATTGTATTCTCCAAAACCAGTGTACAAAAGAATGAAAGCCCAAAATTAAGGTAAAAAATCTGTCAGAATTCAGTTTTAAAAGACCCCCAAATTGGCCTTAAAAGACTAATCCCTTCCCAGGGTTAATTTTAGCTGTGGATTCACCCCTGATAATTTCATTCACCTAGATCAACTATGTTCCAAGACAGAAAAAAGGTATTAAACTAGAATTTTCACCCCTTCTTTTTATTATTATTATTATTTACTGTGTCAAAATAATTTCTTGTAGTTTTACCTTATCACTTGCAAGTGTGATTTAAGGTAATAAGTTGACAATGAATAGTTTTTTGCATGCTGTGCTAATAGTTCCACCAAGATCTTAGTATATTCCTTTTTTGTTATTATTATTATTATATGGGTCCTGCAGCAACACTATTGATGCTGCATTTTTATTCTAATAAATAAATTATTTTTATACCAAATTATAATTTGTGTTGATTGAAATTGTGAAATTTTCATCAGGAGTAGCCAAAAACTGTAGTGTTTGATAGTTTAATAAAGAATTGTTCTTAATGTTTTTTTCACTGCGAAAAGTCGTCAGTTGTAAGGTTAATGTGCCACCAAGACAAAATCTGAAATATATTGGTAAATGCTATATGTGCATATGGGGTAAGGGTTTTTGGAGATAGGTTCAAATGGTGCCCTCCCCCCCCCCCCAAAAAAAAAAAATGACACTTGCTCCTAGTAACTGATTATTTTTTCCCTAGTGAATTCTTGGAATTTATGAATCCATATGTCACATTGATTTCTTTTTTAGCCACCAAAGTCACTGGTAAAGTCAAATGGTTCAATGTGAAAAGTGGGTATGGCTTCATCAACAGAGATGACACTAAAGAAGACGTTTTTGTACACCAAGTAAGTACTTCTGTGTTTCTGTTGGAATGGTTTTCTAGTGTAGTCTAATAATTTTTATTTACTCACCTAAATATAATAAAAATTAAATGAGGTAGTTAATTGCTCATCAGGTGACCAAGTGCTGCTCAATATAGTTGTCATGTTATAAAAAAATTGCTTCTGGTCAGTTATTTCTATTTGAAGCACCTCGGATATAAAAGATAGATCATTCCATGCGTTTTCGCCCCCACCAGCAACCAACAATACTTGAACTTTTTTTTTTTTTTATGATTTGAATAGTGAATGACTTTCACTAGTCCAAAGGATAAAATATCTCTCGCCTATCAGTAAAAGTGACCACCTCGCCATTTAGTTAGTTACTCATACACAAAGCAAGAAGCAGAAATAAAAAAGATATTTGCAGGCTATGGTGTGATTGAGGTTGAATTGAGGAAGATTAACTGGGAGGGACAACCCAGGGTAGAGTCAACAAGCAGTGGGAGAATTTCCGGGCTGTAACTTCTGTTTTACTCAACTCCCATTCATTTCAACTCCTGCAACCGACTAGGTTCAAGGGGATTGAGTTGCGTGGAGGTTGAAGCCACTGAGTTACACTAGGGTTGAGTTGAATAAGTGGAATTACATTAGAACCCTGATTTGATATATCCATAATATTGAAATTCCAGTAGTTGTTGGCTTCTGTGCTATCATATTTCTGCTTATATTGCTATTACTAGTCACTCTAAGATTAGTTAATCTAGTTCCAATATTGCCACTGTGTGTTCTATCACACTTTAGAATTCTGCCTTGGCCTGTTTTAATCTAAATTATTCTTTTTCCTTCAAATCTTTCAGGTGTTTTTTTTTTTTTTTTTTTTTTTGTATTGTAAACCAGTGCTTGATTTAGTTTGGTATTTCTCTTGTTTCTCAATCTTCTTCCCTTTCCTCTTGTATCATAACGTTTCTTTCGTGCAGTACTCTTTGGTAATTTCTCCCTCTGCCCCCCCCCCCTGCAAGTCTGTCTCTTGCTTTATTTTTCAATTGGACTGGATGGATAGTTTTCATGACCTATTTCATTCTCCTGTCGCTTTGTAAGTGAATTAATTGTGTTTTTAAATGCTATTAAATTTGCAACTATTAAATCAGATAAATGAGGGAAATTCAAATTGTTACCAAGTATAGGCAGAAAAAAAATGTTTTTGCATATGCTTCCTGGTAAAGAAACGTTATTTTCTTTTTTGACTTGGGAGTAATAAAAGCAAAATAATGTGCTAGTTTTGAAAGTAAAAGTAGAGTAACGCCTTAAAATGATCAAAATTAAACTTTAGTCCACCTCCCCCTCACTCTTAAGTATTAATACAACACGTTAATGAAATAGAATGCAATATGTTTAATTAAAGTCTTTCTTAGAATGGCGAAGTAATTACATCTGAGTCAGTCCTGAGTTAGGAATATGCCTGCTTGAATATCTGATGAATGTCTGTTAGTGTAACTGCATCAATATAAGTTATAGCCTAGCTAGTAGGCACTTATAAAACAAAATGGATAAACCTAAATATAAAACTATACTCAAAGCAAATACTCAATAAAAACATTTAGTTGATATTCAAAATGGGTGTATCAGGAATTTAGAATTTATTCGCCAGCAATCTCAGAATTTTGTGCAAAGAAATTGTTATCACTAAAAAAGGATTCTATTGTACTTGTGTAAAAATCCTGCTTGGGAAGAAACGGAATACTCATTGACGAACGTCACTTGGCTCAAGAGGAAATGCTGGGCAAAATTTTCCCTATTAAATATGTGCTCTCACGTGATTTTCTCATTTTAGACTGCTATTGCACGCAACAACCCACGAAAGGCAGTTCGCTCTGTTGGCGATGGTGAGGTTGTTGAATTTGATGTAGTTGTCGGCGAAAAAGGTAATGAGGCAGCCAATGTTACTGGTCCAGATGGAGAGCCTGTAAAAGGATCCCCTTATGCTGCCGATAAACGCCCGGGATTCCGTCGACGTGGGTTCCGTGGAAGAGGTCGTGGAGGACCACCCCGACCAATGAGAAGAGACAGTGAGAAGTTTTTTTTTTTTTTTTTTGTCACTGAATATTGGAAGAAGTGTTTTACTGACGCAGCTACAAGACATTAATGGAAATAAAAGGGGGAATGCGTCAAAAAGTTGGGATTTTGGCTTTTAATAATCTTTTCTTTTTTATTCTTGGTTGGCTACTCCAATAACATCATTATTCAAGTATATTTAAATATATATCCTTGTAGATTATTTTGAGATTTTTTTTTCCCTGAAAAACGATCTTAACTATGCTTCTTGACAAGACTACGCTTGGTTACTGAGGAAAGGACAAGATGCAACTTACTGTTGCAAAGAAATGAATTTTATTTTGTCGCTGTCAGAAATGTAATGAAAACAAATAAGCATATTTGTTTATTTGACCCTTTGTAAAATAGGCCCTACTTTATATAAGCACTTCATAGAATTCGTCACAATTTTTGAAGATGGGCTATTTGGCTATAGGTTGTTAATGAATTATGTTAATTATTATATTCGTTAAATAACCTAAGTCAAATATTGCTAATATTGAATCACTTATTGATGCTGATCATTCTTCTTTTTTCAGCCGAAAATGGAGGCCAGTCCGAAGAAGGAGAGGAAGGTCAGCGGGAAGAAGCTGAAGAATTCGGTCGTACTGATGGGGGTGGATACAGAGGCCGTGGGCGCGGTAGAGGACGTGGACGCGGTAGGGGAAGAGGATTTGGTCGTGGCTATGGTCCAAGATACTACAGACGCCCGCGACTCAGTGAAACTGCTCAGGAGAATGGAGAAGTGGAACAACTTGATGAAGACGACCGTCCAGTTGGTCGAGGCCGCGGAAGAGGACGTGGTCGAAGAGGTTTGTGCAAAGCCATTTTGGTTATAGCTATAAATCCTGTTTTATATTTTGAAATTCATCTCTAATTAGTTATATGAAGTTAATCAAGTGAGGAAACTTGGCTTTCATGGATTTTTCACTTAAAAAACAGCTAGTTTATGTGTTAAAAAGGGGCTTGTTTAAATGGAAGCACATGCTTTTTTTTATAATTATTACTAAATACAATTCTCTAAATCGAGTCAATATAAGGATGAAATCGACTAAAGTTTTGCAATTATGGGATTGGCGTAAGAAAAATGTTCGAGGCTGGTATTTAACTGTACTAAAAGTGAGTTGTTTTTTTTAAGCGGATTTTAAGGCCTAATTTTTTCAGGAGATTTTTTCTAGCAGCAGTGCCTAAAGTGAAGCTCTACTGTTGAAAAAGAAAGCAAAAAACTATGAGGCTAGTTTCTGTTTTAAGATGGTGATGAATGCGAGAGAATTTAGGCAAAAAAATTATTGCTGACAGATTTGAGATATTAGTAGTATATTTTGGGTATCTTTTGTTTTACTGAGTGAAAAATTTATACATAATAAAATGGTATAAGAAACGCCCTTATTTTTCTGAAATCCGGGCGTTTTTAGCTTGATAAACGCTATATTTATCGATCATTTTGAAACCCCTTCTAATACTAATCAAGAAGGAGTAAATAAGTGAAAGGTTTGAACAGATTGCGATCCGGGTGGTTGGTGCGCTAGATTTGGAATCCTTTGCCCAACGGGCGGGGGTTTAATTCCTGGTGTGGCTGGTTATTTGGTTTGGGATGGAGATCAGTAGTATACTCTATAAGCTCAGCCACAGTCAGCCAAAAGTTCAAATAGGGATAAAAATCCTTTTAATAGACCTTGATAGAAATTCACAAAAATACCAGATATTTTGGTCTGGGCTCATCAGTATTTTACTACTGATGACGGTCAGTAGTATTGACCAAGCTCTAAATGGGTACCTGGAGAAATCTGAGTAAGATAAGCAGGAAGGGTTTGCGAAAGCACAGGATGGCTGGCTCTCTACCCCCTCCCCTCCCCCCTTGGCACTCTGGCTGAAGGGCCTTGAAACGGAGATAGGTACCACCGGTCTAGTACAAAATTTAATTAAAAAAAAAAAATCACACTGAATACCTATCTGTGACACAAAACGGGAGAAGTTGCATGGTTTTTCTAATATTGCCGGGATTTTTTTTTTTTTTTTTTTTTTTTTTTTTTTTTTTTTTTTTTTTTTTTTTTTTTTTTTTTTTTTTTTTTTTTTTTTTTTTTTTTTTGATCACTTATCCAAGCCTTACAGGTTATGGCAAGACCGCCCAATCATTTTTAATAGTCTGGCCACACAAACTAATTAAGTCATAATGGATTAAATAGGGTGATCCTTGAAGGTACTGAATCCTCTTAAGGATCAATAAATAATTGCTTTTACTTAGTCCTCTTATTATATTGTAAATAGGGACAGGGCTGTGATTGTAATATCCTTATAATAATTTTTATTATTATCTCAAGTAAAAAGAGAAAAAAAATGGCTGGAGTCATTTGAAAAAGTTGGGAGTAATTCCAGAAAAATTACAAAAATGTTTTGCCATTCAAGGGTAATTTAGATTTGTTTACAAGCCAGTATGAGCAATTAGGGGCCTAAAATATACCTATGATTAGTTTTCCTGCTCTAGCAGGAAATTCTAAAGAACATTTAGATTATTTTTTTATGTTTTCTTACTACATTTTTTAATTTATTTTACATATTTTGTTATTTTAATATTCAATTATTCATATTGTGGCTTGGGTCATGATTTTATTATGCTTAAATATCTTAAGTTTTCTTCGTTTTTTAGAGGGGCGGGGGTAGATAAGGGTGGAAATTTGAGCGTTCTCGTACTCAGGTCATTATTAATATAATATGTGTTTACATTGTTCAATACTGTAGTGGCGTAAATTCACGCAAATTTGAGGGGTAGGGGGTAAACATATTCAAAATCTATGGGACAAGTTAATATTTTTTTGAATTTGAAGCTAGTAAAATTGTGGTTGGTTTTCTTTGAGGCTTTTTTTTGGTTTTCCAAAAGAGGTATTCTTTGAGGCTCTGTTCCAATTTTGATCTAATAATTGCTGGCCTTCCTTAAAGTTTCTTCCCCAAAGAATTCACGAGAGTAGAAATGATCATTTTTGGAAAACTGGATTATAAACACAGTGACTTGAATGAAAGAAGGTTTTACTAGGCTTGTAATTCACCTTTTTATAATAGATTCATAAATATAGCACCAATATTTGTAACTACAGTTTTTTAGTAACGAGGTCTTTCTGTCAAAGTATTTTGAAGTTTTAAGTTAAACTTCGTTTCGATATTTTTGTAAAAAGTCCCACTGGTAGATTTATTAACGGTAAGCTATTCGGGTATCCTGATCATGGGGAAAATATGTCCTTTATTTGCTTGTTAAATTTGTATATCTTTTATGAATGCTACTATTTGTAACCCTCCCCTCCCAGACCTTGTCCCCCAGCTAAAATTTAGTTTCTTAAAAATCTTGTCAAAAATAAGGTAAGTTTGCATAATTCAAGCATCAACAGAAATGAACATAAAGCTTAAAGAAGTTTTTCTATTGCAAATTTGTTCGCTTAATTAAAGAATATTACTGAATTTTTACTACGCACGATTCTCTTCCATCCCAAGCCTCCCTCTTTACACCCTCCCAAGAAGTTCTAATATCCTTTAGATCCTTCCTTACGATCTCTTCCCACACGATTCGGGGACGACCCGTTTTCCGGCCCTTTTTGTTTGGTCCTAGACGGTTGGTCGAAAAGGATGATCTTTGGCAATCTGGCATCCTTCATCCGCAGAATGTGTCCTAGCCATCTCAACCTTTCTCTGATTATATCCTTAGAAAGCGGGATGGAAACACATTTTTTGTACAGCTTCCCGTTTGAGATACGGTTAGTCAGACGGGTAGCCAAAACAATCCGTAGGCAATTCCTCTGGAAAACATATAACGAATCCTCCATCTTTCGAAGTGCTCACGTGGCCACTGTCATCACTGCAGCTTCCCATACTCTAATTTTGGTTTGCGTACATATCTTCCTATCCTTTCAAACCTTTTTCAATTGCGAATAAAAAACACCGTTTTCCTCTAATCCAGACAAAAGAGTAAACGCTAGGTTTGTTAACGCCTGTCGGCTGTTATAATTTATAATTTGCAGTAATAAGTGGACGGAAAATAGAAATATACAGACTAGATAGTAGTCTGTAGGTCGGAATAATTTGTTATTAATATCCATTATTTCGAATAGCAGTTCTATAGGAATATACAGTATTCCTTGGTCGTCCGTATTTTTTTTTCTTTTGTTTTGCAAAGAAACGGGCCAAGTACGCGAATTTAGAAAAAAAAACTTTGCTATTGATGAAAACCGTAAAAGCCATTTTATTTATGTATGTATTGTAATTACAGTTGTTTTTTTTTTCTTGTAGGCTATCGTGGTGGCTACTACTCTCGTCCTAGAAAATCAGAGGGCGAGGAAGGTGAAGAAGAAGTATATGAACGTGGGGAAGGACGACCAAGGCGACCACGCTATCGCAGACCATTCCGTGGTCGTGGCAGAGGAGGCCGGGGAAGAGGCCAAAAAATCTATGAGGATGAATCACCTGAAGCGGTTAGTTCATACAAAATATTAAATATTTATAAAAAAGGGCTCATAACCAAAGGGGATTCTTCGTATGTTTTTTTTTTTATAGTAAAATGTGTCTCGAATAAAAATGGCGGGTGCTGAGGGGCCGCCAGTTGTGGTAGTAATTGTATCATCTTTTAATAATTATTTAAATGATTGAAACTCCTCTTTCGGGGGTTTAAGGATGATGTATTGTGGGTTAGGTCTTCTTGGAAATTGGATTGCTGTCCGTGGGTAGCTTTTTGATAAGTATCTCTATGAAGCATTGTGGACGCAAGTCTCCTGGATTTAGTTGACCAATGTGAGCTGGGTTATGAGTTTATCCCCCCCCCCCCATTTTTTGACGCACGTATTATATTAGGAATTCACTGTAAATAATTTCTTAGGCCACATTGCCTTTCCATTTATAATTGATACTAAAGTTTCGCCTTTTGGGAGGCAGGGATTTTGCTAATCAAAATTTTGCCCCGGGCGCAAGAGAAACCAGAACCACCACTGCTGCTGCGTTTACAACTGTTCAAATGACCGAGGTGGATTTTGCAGGCTCGTTGACGCCAGAGGCCGTCAATGATTTTCGAAATCTTGTAGTTATTTATGCTGGAAGTTTGAATATAAACGTCAAGTTATCTTCATCTTCTAGTAGGTGATTTAAGCTCGTGATTATGAGAATTATGAACAAATTTGGTGTCTGATATTTGTATGCTATTCTTGTAGTGATCAATTCTTGATTGACTAGAGCCAGAATTGGAATATTACTTACAAACCTGTGAGTCAATCTGGCAAATAAAATTAGTGATCAGTATTTTCCTACAAACAATCACAAACAAAACCAACAGTTAATTTCAATATTACTGGCTGGAATGATCCTCGTTTTTTCGTCATCACAATTTTTCTTATTTTGTCTCTTAAACATTGTGGTCTTAGAAATTATACAGATGGTTGTATCCTATTTGAAGGAGAACCTGCTCTTTTCCTGCAGGGGGGAGGGGTCCTATGGGAAAACTTTTGCACTACTATTTTCTTGATTATTATTATTATTCTTTTATTATAACCCGTCATTACAAACACAAGACAGAGTACAATAAAGATAAGAAAAATACGAACAGAAAAACACTAAACTGACAAAATAAGAAACAATCTAACACATTTGACCCTACTGCTTGAGTAAACTATGCCAGGGGTGGTTTCCTAATTTTACTGTTAAAACAGTAAATCTGATTTTTCAATATATGAGAGTGGGTCTGCCAGTTTATACCTATTAATGATGTCTGTTGTTAAGTGTCCAGGGGGGAGTCTTAAAAGGTACTTAGCATATTTAAAAATATTGCTCGACCGTTCTGTTTAGTGGTGCATGAGATGTTCGCCAAAAAGGCTCAGGTATAAAAAAATGGGGCTAATGCTAGTGCAGTATAACAGCGATCAAGGTATGAAACGTTGAAGGCTGAACTTCGTTGCAACCCATCTGCTGTATGCAAAACCGGTACCGCTGTCGAAATGGTTGAATTAATACTGTCGTGTGTGTTCGCAAGCGTTTTTTACCAATCGGTAGTCCAGATAATGATGTGATCTACTGGCTTAATGACTTGTCTGTCCAAGGTCTATGGTAGGCGGGACTTGGTTTTCGGGCAATTAAACATTAATACCTCTGATTTTTGCAGCGTTAAATTCTAGCCTATCGCAGCATATTGCTTTTGAAAATAAAGCAAATTCCATTCAATGCCACAATATTCCGGCTCATATTTAAAAATACGTCAGAATAACAAAGAAGAGAAGTCAATACCATCCAGGACACATCGAGCACAAAAAAACGTTATTTGTTATTTTCCTGTGCTGGAGAACCTGTTATTAAAAGCCGGGCAGAAGTAGGAGCACCTGCGGGCAGCCTTTTCGTACTGGGACGGTTGGGTAAATTTCCCTTATATTCTTCTCGGCGCGCAACAACTTTTATTTGTTCCTTGAGGTTTTCATACATGTCCTTTAATGGCATTATGCCATCTCGTTGGACGCCTCCTTTCCCCATTTCTAGAATAATTTGGTCTGGATAGGGAATCAAACGACGCTTGACATCATGAATAACAATCGCGGGACCGACTCGCCTAGCTTTCACAGCGTCAATAAGGACAGAAAGCCACGACGCTAGCGCATGTCCACAACCAACCAGGTTGAAAGCCAAATTGGGAGGGTGGTGCATAACTTTCTCATTTATTTCGTTTAATTATAAGTAGCTCACAAATTGCAAAAAGTTGTTGATATAGTAATGGGTCGAAAAGACGTACATTCTTCCAGGGGTTTCCCCTTTTTTGGCACAGGGGTAAGGGACCCTATGCAAAAATTACTGGGAACCACACCTTGCACAAAAATCATCTGAAAAAGCAGGGCAAGGTGCTGAATGAGCATTGAAGATGGGTTTTTAAATGAAGAGCAGAAATTCCATCAGCACCACGTGACTTTTTCTTTTTAATGCGACGGAGCACGTTCTGAACCTCGGATACCGACACAGTAACGTCAGAACGGTCGGTGCTTGATAGGAAATTATGCAGCTCTGCCTTGTATTTTGCGCTAATAGTTGGACAGGGGGATTTAAATTCTTGTTCGTAATAAGTTCTCCAAGATTCAAGGGAAATTGAAGATGCAGCAAAATTCGGCTTTCTTTCGGAAAGAGTCTTCCATATAAGGTCAGGATTTCGTAGAGCATCTTCAGAAGACTTAGCAATTACATTAGACCGGTGGAGAGCCAATTCTTTTCCAAACTTTCTTTTTGTAAGGAGTCTAACGGCATTTACAACCCCAATTCTCGGCCGTCCACACTCCTTCCAAACAGAAAGCCAAAATTTTGCCTGGTTGCATGCATTAACTAGGCCAGCATTTTGCGACCAACCTGAAACTTGCGTACCGGTCTTAATTTTCTTTATGGGAACAGCAGCTTCCTCAGCTGAGCGAAGAGCGTGTGTAATTTGGGCGGCATATATATCAAGTTCAAGCCGGGCCTCTTTCGGTTCAATTCGTCGTGACTGGATCAGAAGGTTAAATGGGATTTTAATTTTAGCTAAGATTTCATCCGAAACTTGCGTGTAAACCGACGTATTAACATTATTCCAATCCCGTATTTGTGTCCATTTTTTTGTAGTTTTTGCTGCGTTATTTTGGTGTGGATGCTCAGATTGTGCAGCGGGAGGTGTGATTTGCAGTTCTATTGAAAAATGGTCAGAAGTAAAAGTAGTGTCAGACACCCGTACTGAAGTAGGGAGTAGGTCTTTAGAGCAAATAACATGGTCTAAATTAGAAGTACTCCCTGTGTTGTGTATGTATGTAAAATTTTGGTTTTTTTCTAAAATGGTAAATGTATCATCTAGGAGACCATGTACCATACTTTCACGATCACCAGTAAAAAGCAGTATGTCACCATAAAAAGCACCAGTAAAAACCATCACCAGTATGTAATCAAATAATCTTTTTATTTTAAAGGCAAGCCCTGGATTCTATTTTGAGGAATACAATACTCTTTTTTGCGTGTGTGTGGGGGGGGGAATGCCTGAAAGGGATTGTTATTTCAAAAATATTTTCACAACTGTAGAGGGGACAAAATTAGGTACAAGGGCAAGCTTAATCCTTGTGGTACTCGAATTACTTGTCTGAATTCTATGACGATACTACTGTATACCGCTGTATTTCCTCTTCCCTTATATTAATAAATACTTCTCTAATTGTTCCAAAGCGAAACCTCATGTTAAGAGTAGTATAGAGGATTCTCACATAATCGTGGGCTAGAAATACAGTAGTTTTGTCTTTTAGATTATAGGAACCCAATTGCAATCTTTTTTTGCTATTCTGTCATTAGTATAAAAAATATGCCATTTTTCTTTTCTTCTTTTTATATTATAAATGTCTAATATTTTATTTGTGATATTCCTTAATAGAAAAGCCATGGTCCCAAACAAGCGATTCAAAAGTGCTAACCAAATAAAATGCATTTTAAGTTACTGCTTCATTCAAAGGTCTATTGCCAGAGTTCTCTTTAAATAGGCCTATTTGGCTTTGATCAGTAATCAAGTAGTGAAAGAACCTTAATCTTTAATAGAGAAACTCAGGGGCGTCGTTTGGGGGTGGCAAGGGGGGAAGTTGCCCCCCCCCAATGATGTGGAGAAAAATAATTATACATCCCATGCCCTTTGACTATCCAGATATGGACCCCTCTTAGTAAATCGGTTTTCACATCGCACAGTGAAAACAAATGTGTACCTTGGTGAGTATTCGATTCGAGTCTGGTTCGGAGTAAAAAAAAAAAAATAAGGTTCTCAGTCTGACATATTTAAAAGCTCCTAAATTTAGGGGCTTTTTGCCATATTGGATAGTAACTGGCATGGTGAATTAAGCTTTCGTTGATGTATCCTGAGGCTTAATCTATCTCTTGGGAAGACATTTTGTAACACTTACCTCTACTCCTTATTTTTCAGAGGTCACTAACCTTGACAATCTGTGTATTATAGTAGTGAAACCTCGCAAAATAGATCTTTTGCTCAAATAAGGCACAAGGAAAGTCTTAAGTCTCATCTTTGCTCAATCCAAATTTATGACGTTCTAAACAGCTGTAAATCTATTTCTGAAATCTAGAGGGGAGGGGGCTCATAAATTGAAAACTCAAAATTAAGCTTTAAAAAGAGGGTAAGGAAAGGGTGGACATCCCCCCTGAATATATGGTAGTGTTATATGTTTTTGACTAATAGCTATGTCCCTTTCTTTTGTAACTTTTTGTCTGTATTTATTCATTTTCTATTCCACTTTGCTGACATTACTCAAGAGTTTTGTAGCCTTAGTTTTAAATTCCTGTATGGTTTCATTATTTGGATTCATATGTCATCTAGTTTATACACCTTCTAAGGCTCTTATTTTACTGTTTTAGACTGAAGGTAACGAGGCACCGCCTCAACAGCAGCAGCAGCAACAACAACAACCGGTTGAAAATGTCACAACAGCCGAAACTGCAGCTTAATCTGCCAATAGCACAAGGATGACTTGATTGTTTTTTCTGGAATAGAATTATAAGTGATTAGTCATCCTTGCTTTAACAACCCTCCCCCCCCCCCCCCCATCTGCTTTGTTGTTTATTCAGCCTCTGTTTCATCTTTGATCATCTGATAGTGTTGATTCTATCATTGAATTGTGTAGCAGTTGATTTTGTTTTATAGTGTATCATGACCCTATGTCATCATCACAACCTTAGAGAATTTCAACCAGTGTTTTATTGTGTGTAAGCAGAGCTTTTGAGGGCCGGGCTCCATTTGTAGGAGTGTGCTTCAAACTCGTGTAACCTCTCTTGGGTCATATTTTCAAACATCCAATGTAATCACCTTTAGGAAATGTAACGGCCCTCCGTTTAGAATTTGACACAGACAGCACTGGTGAATGATATTTTTAAACAACAAGTAGAACAATAAGGAATTGTTTTTATATATATAAGACAGTGGAATGCAACTTTGAATGAATATTTCGACCCTATATTCAAGGGCCGTCCTCAGCAAAACAAATTAAAAAAAAAGAATATGAAAGAACCCATATTAAAATACAATCTTTAAAACTAAAATATTTTGAAAACAGTCTTAGCATCATTATCTAAGGGAAGTTCAACCAGGACTCTGGTTGATATTTGTTTTGCTGAGGACGGCTCTTGGATATAGGGTCGAAATATTCATTCAAAGTTGCATTCCACTGTCTTATATTTATAAAGAACAATTCCTTATTGTTCTACTTGTTGTTTATGATGGAAAGGCAGTGTGGTTTTCGTCGCTATTTATTGACATTTTCAAAGATGTTATTTAGATGGTGAGATGCGTCGATTCGAAAACGTGAGCAGTTTTTTGAAAAGAAGCATGTTCAGCAGACTTCCACAGGGTCCACAGTCGCTTTTCAGACACTATTTTCTCTCTTTTTTCTCTTTTAGAATGTAATCGAGCTACTTTAATGAAGTTTTTTTTTTATTTTTTTTTTTAAGCTGATTTTTGGAAGTTTCATTGACTTAGCTTTTCTACTTTCTTTAAAATGTTGAAGAATATTTGTCTGATAAGCAGTTGTTTACCCTAGACTGCTGTTGGGGCTGAGTGTGCTTTGCTAGTAACATCTCCATTGAGTAATTGCACATGTTTTTTTCAACCATTTCATTGGTTGAACTGATTAGTTCGGCTAATTACTGTAACGCGAAGTTCAAAAATCTGGTACTATTGTCGATGTTATTTTTAATTACTTACCTGTTTGGTCAGTATTTGATTAGGCAGTTATTTTTAATAATATTTGTACACTGATTTTTTGTTGAAACATGTGCATTTGCAATAAAAATGGTACAAATTGCTTATATTGTCGTACATTTTAGAAGAATTGAGTAGGTTTTTCTTATATGCGGTTTTCACTACGCTTTATTCTAATTTTTCATATTTCTACAGTGATCATAGCTTTTGGATAAGGATTTTGGAGTGGTTTGTCCAAAACTTTACAAAATTCAACCTAAAGGCTTAAAAATAGACAGTAGAGAAAATGGCGTGACAATTTTTAATTTAGGAATTTTGGGGAAATTCTTCTTAACAAATAAATAAGGATTAATGCAAGGCATTTATATGCTGTTATCCACGTTTTGGTATTAGCATCCGCTTAGTTTAAAAAAGAAACCTTTGATCTTCCGGAGCCATTATTGGCGCATCAAATGGTACAATTTATCCTCTTGCGGTACAAATTTAGTTGGAAAACTGGTACAGTTTATTTCAAAGCATTGGCAACGCTGCTCTCCACTCGTCCCGAAGCAATGTTGCATCAGTGACATCTTCCCATTCAGGTAATAACAAGGTCCCAGCCGTCCTCAAATCTCGGTCAAAAGTTCAGGTAACAAAAGACTGGTCACACAGTAAATTATAATTAGTTTAGGTAGGGGATACAGTGAAAATATAAAAACTGGAAGTCAAGGCGGAGAACGTTTTATCATAGTTGAAATAAGTTCAGAGACACATGAAGATAAATCTGTAAATAAGATTAGAGTATTTGTAGCCTTAGTAATTTTTAAAGAATTAGTAAAAATTAGATCTGAAATAGGAGTTGCATAATTCCTAGCCTGTAAAGGCCTGACAACATGCCGAAACCAAAATAGATTCTTCAGTTTATCAATAAATTGATGATTATAATATAAACAATGAGCATGATTGACTTGTAGAGAGCGACTGCCACTTAATATTACATAAATTAAAATGACCAAAATCAATTACCGATTGTATAATATGTAATAGAATTAATGTTGGGTGAACAAGAAGCTGAAACAAAGAGTTTAAGGAAATCTTTTACTTTAATATAATCATTAAGGAATGTCTCTGGCAATTAGTCGATTTTGTTTCAATTTTTACCGTAGGAAACAGTTAAATTTAACTAATTCATTTTACTTACTTGCGTGAATACACTGAAAACGTCGTACTGCCATATTATAAAAATTCTTTATATTAAGAACTATAGTATTATAATTCTGAAACAACTAACTGAAAGAATGCGGTTCCCAGGTTTAAATAGATGTAAGATGGTTTGAAAGTGGGGTGGGGGTGGGTTTCTTGATGTCCTTGGAAATTCAAGGGAACGAAATTCATTGGAAGCAAAAAAAAATCTAAACACACAAGCTGTGTCTTATATTATCGGAAGGTATTATTAAAGCTTTGTATTATGTTTTTTTAGTCATAACTTGGGCAAAAGAAGAGAAAAAAGAATGAACGCCCTTTAGCTAAGTTCTCAGTTTAATGTCTTTATGAAGGGTTTAACACCTCAGTGAATCAATACCCTTTTAACATGAGCTGAATAATAAAACCCTAACGTTACCTAAAACCTTTCAAGCCCTGACTCGTGTGTGAATCAGGAACAGAATTCGTAAAGATCAAGGTTTTCTACTTTGGGGATGCCAGACACACCAAATGAAGTCTTTTAGTATTATTCTTCTGAAAAATATCCCGCTTCAATGAATATTTTTGTTGGGGTTGGGGCATCCTCAGTGCTTCTGGGCGTTCCTGATCTGTAAAGGGGGAAAGAATATATGATACGAATTTATTATGTCAAATAACCTAAGTTAAAGGAGACACAAAATATAATTTAAATATTCACGCTTCCTTGTCACTTATTAAAATGAGACACAAAATATTGTCGGAAAGACAATCTGTATCGGTCGGTAACCGCGGGCTTACAAGGTTCCAGTCCTGTTTGTCCCGGTTCAGAGAGCAAGCCTCGATGCTTGCTCCTCTCCAAAAGTTTCTGTCCAAAGGCCATTGTAAGCTGGTGTCGACCTGGCATTAAGTCTTTCTTGGCCTAGGATTTTATGGCTATCATCATAATCCGTGAATTCCGGACCTAATATCACACGGGTAGCTCGTTTCTGCACATTCTCAAGGTCATTTCTTTGCTCTTTACTTAGCCTCGGATGCCACACAGGACAAGTATACTCTAAAATACTCGGAATGTACAGTTTATAAAAATTCAACAGTGCAAAACGACCAAAACCGAATAGCCGAATTGTAACACGATTACGTAGCGCTATATTCACCTTCTTAGTACCGTTATTTACATGATCTATCCATGACATTTTTGAGTTAAAAGTCACACTTAAAATGTTCATATTATTTACAATTTGCAAATTTATCACTTCGACTAGGTCTAGTCTATTCATCTGATTAGTTTTAAAGGTGTGTTGACAAAGATAATATCGAGTTTAAGTTGTTGTACTCACCTTTAATTAATAATTTATCACTCCCATTGTAAATTAATCTTGGATAATTATAACTGAAAGAATTGTTTGGGAGCCTGTATCTTGAAATTTCCGTTTTCTGAAGTTACTTCCGCTTATATTTTGGGAAACCCACTAAGTAAGAGATGAGACTGTAAATCGTTTGGTAGCTTTTAGTAATCTTTTATTGGTTGGAAATTTGCCTCGAACCAATAGGAATCCTGGAATTGAAGTACCTCCTTATTTTAACATGTTACCTTAATCATTGGCGTGAAAAAATAAATTAAAATATCGGGAACGGTTTGTTCTCCTTCCTCGGGAAGAAGAACATTCAGAAATTGTGATGCGCTATCTGAGTCAAGATCGATGCACGGCTAGGTGAGTGTGAGGAGAACCACTCAACTTATTTCGAGTGTACCTTGATTGGTTACTTATTTTGACATCATAACCGACTTTTAGCTAAAAGTACAATGAAGACACGACTTAATTCAAATTTTTACGTTGGCGATCTGTTGCGTTTGCAATTTCTGTTTCTTGACGATCCAGCAGCACATTTAACATTCCGCTCACGTTATTTACTACTACTATCAACTCACCGCAGCACCAAGCCGCCTGAGGCCAACGCACGCTCGTTTTACATCCCAATGTATTGAAAGCCTCCCTCTTTACACCCTCCAAGGAAGTTCTCATTTCCCTTAAATCTTTCTTTATGAAATCCTCCCACCCCAACCGCGGACGACCTGCTTTCTGTTTAGCCCTAGGCGGTTGGCCGAAAAGGACAATCCGTCATCCGTAGAAGTTTTAGGGCTTTTCATTTTATTTTATGATCGTTTTATACGTATTTGCTTCGGGTTTTGCTCACTCACCGACATTGTTTGAGTTCTACGAGTTTCTCTGAATTTTTTACCAACACTGATGATGATGATCATCATTTTTATAGATCAAGCAAAGTATTGCATGTTATTTCCATTTGAAAATAACGTGTAATTTTTTTTCCGAATGGAAAAAAAAAATATTTTCATTCGGAAATAAGTCGTTATTTCCAATTTCCAGTTGGTTTTTTATCGACAGAGTAAATCAACCAATGAAACTGCTGGAAACAGTTCTTGTGGTTTCGTTGGCTAATTTGTTTACTCTAGTTTGTCCGTTAAACGCCAAATCGAAACAGGGCTTAAGAAACTAGTAGCGGGTCCTCTTCACCACGTCAATGTCTTCAATGTTTTGTGTTTCACAAAAATTTTATGCGGTTTCTCAATTTCTAGCATTTGCTCCACAAAATCGGAATTCTTAAATTTTTAGTTCCTGTAGTCAAGTCCCTGTGCCATTATTCAGAAAAGGAACAAATTTTCTCCGCGTAAGGAGCGTCAAACTAATCGAAGCTTCAAATTTCGCGCCAAGTACAGGGTTCAATGGTTAAAAGTAACCGTCTTTTTTATTGCTTGAAATAATTACCTCGTGTAAATTTTTACAATTAAGTATGAAATACGGCATCTTTCAAATTGTTCCCAATATACTGCTGACAAATTTTGGCTCCTTCAAGAGGATTTTCCGTTCCTCCGTCATCAAAACGACACAGATAATTTTTTTTAGTGGAGAAAATAGACCTAACTGAAAAACAAAATAATTTTGGCGCGTTGCTGTACATCATATCGTCGCCTGAAAGCGATTTGCCGAAAATAACAATTTTTGGCGAAACTGAGTTACAAACGCTATCTTGTGTAAAAAATTCTCTTTCGAATGGTCTAATTGACATTGCTGTAAGACGTCTCTAACTGCCTGTGTTTTAAAGTTCTCCTTTGCCGAATCGCATATTTTTTTATGTCTTTAAAGCGGTTTTGCCGAATCGCATACGGATTATAGCATGGTCCGTTTTGCCGAAAGTTGCTGATTTGCTGGACACGACCTTGGATAAGCAGAAGACGATCTTTCTTATCTTAGTGAACAAGATGAACTTAGTGATGCGGTCTTTGTGAAGAAAAAAAGGTGGCTGAAAAAAATGGTACTGAATTATCTAAGGAGGTCAAAACCTCTCATGCAAAACATGTGAAAGGAAAACTAGAAAGTAAAGAAGAAAGAGGTAAGGACAGGGCTTCGGATGACCCTGTATTGTGCTTTGATATGGAAAACGTTTTTGTTTCCCAAAAGGGGATGTTTCGTCCTTTTTTACAAAAGGAAGATCACTTGCTTTAACTTAACTGCTATTGTTACCTTTCGCAGACATACAGGAGAGCTAATCAAGAAAGTTCATCGTTGTGTGTGGTCACAATGTCTTGCTGGTAGAAGTGGAAATGATATTGCTAGTGGTCTTTGTGCTATCCTTGATAAGGCTTTTACTACATATCCTGACATCAGAAACTTGATTACATGGTCAGATTCATCTGTGCCTTAAAATCGTAATCAAATAATGAGCTACATGATGCAAGACATCCTAAAGAACCATTCGCGCGTCCAGAGTATAATGATGAAGTATTTTGAGCCTGGCCACTCCACGATTCAGGAATTCGATGCTGTATAAGGAAGTCTTTTCTCTACTAGACTTGACAAAAAAACTTTTGATTGTTCGGCCCCCTGACCTGTTTGTCATTATTCAAATGACCAAGCAGAAGTTTTCGAATGTTTTTAGTACAACAGGCTATTTAATTTGCAAATAGCAAGCGCTAATATTAGGATAGTTTTCAGGTGCGTACGCAGTCGTAGCTGTATTTTTTAGTTTACGAGTTTTTTTGCAAATAAGCTTTCAGCTTTAATGATGAAAGCAATTATTATGGCAAAAATGGACAAACTTAGACCCAAAGAGTACGGGTAACTTATACGAATGGGAACTGACGCTAGTGTTAAAAAAAAATATATTTGGCGACACTTGACATTTTGTCAATGTAATAATAAGAATAGTTAGCGTAATTGGTAAAATTAGGGTAGTTATAAGTGTCCGATTCCGTTCCTGACAGACAACTTATTACAGAGCTTGAAAAAATTTCTAGTATCGCTAGACGCTAGGAGGTGTTGATTGTTCATTTTTGGTCGACACTAGTGCCAGTTACCACTATTATAAGTTACTATTTGCTTAGATCTTTGAGTTGTAAATCTAAGTAATCCAACTAGTATTTGCATCTATGAAAATTGTTTTTCGTTTTTTCGAAAAGTCTTGAACGGTGTTCCTTTTAGTTTGCGAGTCAACCAAAATATTCTTTTACTTTATTGAGCTTAGTCGAAAAAATTTCGAACTTACTTGCCCGCACAGCGAGGACACCCACATATTTTTATAATGGAGGGGGGGGGGGTGTTAAAGCCAAGCTATTACAGGAATCCAAGCTATAGGGCTATGTCATCCTTTTGTTTCCAATTTTCTCATTATTTGCCTTTTAAGGTAAACATTTTGTTTCCGTTAAACCCTGTATTGGTTAACTATGTTTATGCTAATTACCCCATCTTCAGTATACTCAGTTCAGTCAAAGGATTACAAACTCATAGGGGTGTTTTTTTCACCAATATCTCTGTATGCCCTTTATCTGTCAGAGATGTTATGACAAGAGAGAAGGGTTCTTAAACTAACACGAATCTTGACCAATGGATTTGAGCGTAAAAGCGCATTTTACTCACGTATCAAGCACTAACTATAGGGTAGGCCAGTTGGTCCGTAAACCCCCCCCCCCCCTCCAAAAATAAAGATGTTTCCTATATCTTCCACATTGTTTTGTTTTATTTTGCATTTTAACAAAGATGTGCCGGTCTCCCTCCACGCTCTTAGAGTGTTATTATAGTTATTTTTCGGCACATTTTCATAGTTTTGTTATCGTTGGGGGGCGCTGCCTTCTCCGATGATGGCCTTTACAAGTTGCAAAGCGATCCATGGTCGGGGCAAGGGTGAATAGTGCCCCTGCCCCTAAAAACTCTTTGTCTTCTCTAGAAAAAATTGACTTAAAAGTTGTTCTGACTGTAGATGATAAAAGTTTAGCAGCGTATGATTAACTATATAATAAACAACACAATTGTTTTGAGAGACCTGCAGGACCTTGATGACAAACTGTTTCAAGGTTACTGTTAATACCTAACACGAGGTGGCTTTTTTTGGAAGCTGTCCTTAACCTTTGGCAATATCTGATTTCATTTTTTGTAAAATTAGTCAAGGTACCTCGGAAAATAAATGAATTTCTTCAGACATTTGAAAAACAAATTATTTTTGACCCCCCCCCCCTCCGTATTTCTGTGATTGAAGCCACGGAGGATGACACTCAAATGTTTTATGAACCTGATGAAGCGAAGGATCAAGATTTTTTTTTTCAACCTGTGCGACACAGCTTTGACAATCTCAGTGACAAATATTGAGGGCCAAACCTTGGTGTAATCACTGCAAACGTACAACGAAAATGGTAGCAGTTCAAGCTTGTGTTAGAATTATTTTGTAGAGCTGTTAAAGGAAATGAGAAATGGGGTCAACGCAGAGACTGCCCTGAATCGCGTGGTTGACACTACAGTCTTCTTGCTGGTATGATTTGGTTTAGCTCTTGGAGGAAGTGAGACTGAACTGAAAGATGACGTAACGAACCGGAGAATTAGCGGCAGATGATATCAGAATATCCTTCTGAGATAACGAAAAACTTTTCTTAGGCTCTGAGAGTTGGGATATAGGATATATATTAGGATATAAGAATTCAGGCTATAGGCCCATGTCACTTCCTCGCTTCCAGTTTTCTTAATGTTTGCCTCTTAAAATCAACAGCTATTCTCTTTAACCGCTGTATTGGCTATTTATGCCTATGCTTCAGTGTTATGGAAATTTCTTCCTCATATCTAAGATTTCAAGTACTGGTGTAGATTTCATGAATTATTTAGGTTTTTGCTTCGTTTGTGTGCATTTCCCCATTCTAGAGCAAGCGTGGAAAGAGTTGACCGACGTTGAAAACCAAATCTTGCCTGGAAATTTTGACTGTCAATGCTTTGGTTCACATGCAGCAGCTTAGCACTGGTCTTCAGATTCACGAGCGATCCCGCGAATTTCTCCAGGTAACTATTTAGAGCTGGGTCTACTCTGGCTGAGCTTACAGAGTCACGCCACTGACCCCCGTCCCAAACTAAATAACTGGCCACACCAGGAATCGAACCCTCGCCCTTTGTACAAAGGATTGCAAATCCAGCGCAACAACGACTCGGCTTGACATCACTCGTAGTTTTCAATAGTACTTTCCGCTGGCTTCTCAAACAAACACGCCTTTAAGTCTTTCATCAAAAGAAAATGTTTATTCTATGGGTTGAGGGGTATGCGCACATTTTGGAATTGCTACTTTAGCGCCCCACATCAGTAAAATAGGTTTTGAAATCGACTTAAAAAAAAAACTTGCCTTAGGCTACGATAATTTTCCCTTCCCATTGATTATGAAAGTAGCTGTCAACTGAGCATTGATATTGTCTACAGTAACAGGTGTTCCGACCCTGAGCTGTGAGAGTGAACATATACTGAGCTTCACAAAAGTACCCGACGTCCTTCAAATATGACCAAAAGCCTAATCTGCATTGCTACAAGAGCTATAAGTCCACTAGAGTTGTATTGGAACTCAAACGTAAGTGCTTAGAGTAGCCGAGTCTCACTATTGATGGTGGAATGTAAAGCGCTTGGAGTTGACTGTAGCTTTGCCGTAGCAAACCAGAGTTGCAGAATTCGAACACACAATGTGAGGGAAGCAAGCCAGAATGTAGGATTTTCGCATTTCGGTGTCTTCATTTCTTCAGGTGAAGTTGGCCGAATGAAAGCAACTTTCGTTCATCGGATTTGACTTTACTAAAAAAAAAAAATAACAACAACAAAAAACGCTCCAATTGCACCTAATTGGGTGACTTCGTCTGAAACAGCTGTGAAGTTCACGGCTCTAAATTTGGATAGACTCGATTTTAATCCGAGTCAGTTGAAAATCAAAACTTCTTCGTGGTGGATAAAAACGTGCTTTGTTTTGAAAAACTATTTCATTAACTCATTTTAATTTTCACTCATTTTGATAGGTTTTCCGCTTACACTTTTCTATGCAACCTTTTCAAGTTTTGCAAATGACCCAAAAATAATCATAAGAGAGTCATTGAATACCATTCAGTTTTATCTTTTCTTGTCTTTACTAGAATTAGTGTAAAGCTAATGCTATGACTTACTTTTACATATTGACGCATCGCTTTTTTCTTTTTTTTTTGTATGGTCCTTATTTTAGCTCAACAGTAAATTTGGGTGCTTGCACTTACATTATTATTCAAAATTGTTTTTTTTTTTCAATTCCATGAATGAATATGCTCTGTTTTTTCCTCGCCGAGAAAGACTGGAAAAGTTTCTTCTATACCGTCGTAGGTGATGCTAATTCGTCGTAGCTTATACTAATTACAAAGTATTAGCTTCATATATGGTCACTGCATTCACTTTTATAACTAAAACACCTCTAAAACCTCTTCCTTTCTTTAATTTAAGTGTAGATAATTGTATAAGATGGGTACCTCAAATGACTTACATATTGAAGAAGGCATACTTTATTTATATAAAGTATGAGGGAAAGAGTAGTATTACATTAGGGGGGGGGGTAGGTTAGGTGTGCTGTCCAAATACTTTAACCCCGCCCCCACACCTATTGTGCAAATATATAGCCCAAATTATATTATTATATAAACTAAAGGTTATATTTATTAGGATTAACCCGTTTAATTAATAAGTACCGATCGGATTGCCAGAATTTCGTTTGGTGCAAAGAGCCTGGGGAAATTATAAAAGCGGACAATGGCGCTAGTGGGGAAAAGAAAATCGCCAACAGCAGGTAGCGTTAGGGGATTGTGTTCCTATTTTTTTTTAGTTTAGTTTACATAAAGTATGATATATTAATGATACTAAACGAATCGTGGAAAAACTACATGGCTCGTAGTAAAGACCTACTTTCCAACGGGTTGAACTTTCAGGTAATTTTTCAACAACCTTGTTGACAGGTGACTGACAAACAAAAAAGACTTGGAGAAAAATTATTCTGTAGATGGTGGAATTGCACTCCTTTCTCTTAATGTGGTTATCTAAAAAAGAAAAGAAAATGCGATACATCAATATGTAAAAGTTCAAGGCTCTGCTTTCTGGGGCCCCACAATTGTAGAAACTAAATCCTTACATGGTTCTTTTTTTCCAGCAAGGTATAATAGATTCACTTTTCCCACTGAAATACATCCATGAATGCTCTTTCTTAGTGGGTAGTTGAAAAATTTGCAGTCAACCCCGCCCACAGACACCTCTTTTTTTAGACAAAAGGGGGTATTGGATGCCCCTTGATCTACTTCATCCTTGATCCCCTTGAACCCTGAAAAAGGGCTTTATAGCTCAAAATAAGTGAAAATGAATATGGGAAATACGCTGCTCTTTACCCAGTTTTTTGTCTAGAGTAATTACGATCAATTTGAAGAGCTAACTGGCTCACTTTCACTGTAGAAAGAATTGTGAGCTGTTCCCACAAAGCATAACCTTATCTTAAGATCTAACACAAAGGATCCACACCTCAGAAGACACGAATGAGCTCCTCGCTAATTCGATTAAACTGCTATAGACTTTCGAATCAAACAGTCGAATTATCAATCGAATATATTTAATTAGAACTATAAATGAATTAATGCAATCACTGATATTTTACACCGTGGTCGCAACGGTAGATTCAGCCCAGTAAAGGAGGAACCTTGGCCCATGGTAACCCAAAGTGAACTTTAAAACCCCTAAAAAAGTAACCCAAAACTATAAAATGCGGAAAACCTTAAGTTAATAATATAAGCCTTAAACTTTAACTTAAGCCTTTAAGCCTTAAACTTTACTGTAATTAAAAGTTGTAGATTGAAAAAAAAAACGAATTTAATAATACAAAAAAATATAAATAGACTGTTAATCTATCCCCCTTCCAACTTGCGAATATGCACAAAAATGTTCATTTTCGAATAAGTTCATTTGCGCAAAATCGTTGTTTTTAGCTGGAAAATTCAACTTCCTTTTTTTGTACTGACAGACTTGCCATTGGAAATACAAAGCAAGGAATGTCACTGAATTACCGAGAGCTTTGTTGTCAAAGACGACCCAACTTCGACCAATTTAAAAACACAACTTGACAACATAAGCACAACTTCAAACAACACAACCGTTACTATCGCCCTCTTCAATTCCACTTTTCTAAGAGCTAGGTCAGTTTGGTGTAAATATAATTAAAAAAACACATAAAATTCAACTGCAAATAAGATAAAAAATAATTTATAGATAAGAAATGTTAATGTTAGGAATATAAAAAAGCCAACAAAACGAGAACAATAGAAATAAAGCTAAGATACGAATTAACAGTTGCGCTTCTTGACCACCAGATTAAAAAAATTGATGTCTCTTATTTCGGCAAGACCATTATCTTCTCTACTTTGTCATCCTGAAATAAGAAACAATATTTTATTTCAGTTGACGTTTAAAATATTTTAGTGAAGCTCCCGTACGGTAGTTTCTTTTCTGACAAGTACGTGTCGCGCTTAGGGGCTAGCATGCGTAGCCTTTTCTTGTATCGTTTTCAAAGCGTACACGTGCGGATGATAAAGACGTTTGTTTGTTTTTTTCTAAGAAGAGCCAGCGAATTCTTGAAAGATTATTTAAATCTCTAAGACATGGACACTTGAAGACGATTTGCTAGGCCAAGCCATCATGTGGCTAGTAAGTAATTCTACAAATCTCATACTGAAAAAATTCCGGTATACAGAAAATTACCTCAAATTTCAAATTCAGCCTTAAAAAAAAGCTCAAATGAGCATTAAAACAGAAAGCAATCCTAGTTGTAAACTTGTATAAAATACGCCCAAAGTGAATAATACAGCCATTTTTCACTTTAAAAATGCTACATCTGTCCACCCCTTTAGCGTATACGGCAAAAGGCGAACATTTTCTATTATACTTGATATATGATTATTTCTATATATATATATCTATATATATATATATATATATCTATATATATATATATATAGTATATATATATATATATATATATATATATTTATATATATATATATATATATGTTTTTGATTTTAGCCTCGACAATTTTATTTCCAAATGCATTAAAATTGGAAGTATCACAAATAGATATCAAAAAGGTTTTTTAACTTGAAGTTTAATCGGAAAAAATTTTTACCTATATATAAAACGCTAATATTTCACACAAAAACATTAGAAAATAGACTTACGTTATTGTATAATACGTTTTTCTGGAATTTCTGAGAAAAACAAAACAACACATCAGAAACAAAAAAAAAAGACAAAAGGCAGAATTTCATAGATAAGTAGACGTCGCTAAGAACATCCACATAAGAACATCCACATACATGTCTAGCTACACTTTCGCGCCTCAGTCTGAATCACAGACAAAAGGTATGCAATACAGATGTTTAGCTGAGCAATTTTTTGGTTACCGATAAATTTGATGATTGTGCTAGTCTGTCTTCAGTTCTTCAAAAAATATTTTCATGAATGAAAAGAGTCCTCGTGTAGAGTGTACAATGGGTGGCGTTCATTTTCATGTACCTAGAGGCACTCAAAAATAGAATAGTTTAAAAAGTGATGTCGATCCACATTCATTTAGAAAAACTATTAAGGAATTAATTTTGCAGAATATGTATTTTTTTTATTATATATTTTTATGCGGCATTATGATGATATATAATTTTAGGAGAGAAAAATATTTTTTTTATATATATATTTAAGGTTCAAGATTCATTTAATAAAAAAATGCCATCGTAGTTACGGCTGGGATGTTAATGTCTATTCGGAGCTGATGGCTAACCAGGTACCAAATCAACTTTTGTTTGTAAAATTGGAGACGGGGAATAATATGATCTCCCGGGTGTGTTTCCCGGCCCCAAATTCTATTACCGCAACTAATTTACGCTACCTTTAACAACATAATAAACAATAAGTACGATTTATCGCACAGCAAAAACGAAACGACTGAATAATCAAACGATTTGTCCTGCAGTACACTGGTTCAAGCTTGTTCTAATGGTGTGGGTTTCTGTTGTCTCAAGCAGCGGGGGGCATTAGGGAACGTTAATAATCGATTTATTGATTACTGTGGTGGTATTGGTGGCATAGTTCTTTTTTTCTCAGTGGTCTGTTTTCTCTACCTCCCCCACGGATAAGCTTTGCTTTTAAAAAAGGTGGTAAAAAAAATGTTGTTACTTATGCGTTCTATTAATAAAATCGTTCCTATTTAAAAATTGTAACAATCAGTGTCATATCCAGGATTTTTTTCGGGGGGGGGGGGGGTTGAAACCCCCTGACCCTCCATGGATACGGCCTTGGTAACAATGCTGCCTGTTAAAAGCTATGGCATTCAGAATATCTCATTTTACGATAAAAATTCCACCCCACCCCAATAAATACATATATATATATATATATATATATATATATATATATATATATATATATATATATATATATATATATATATATATATATATATATTATATATATATATATATATATATATATATATATATATATAAATAAATAAATAAATAAATACATATAGTATTTATTTCTATATTTCTACTTCACTCAATTCTTTTTTTTTTCATGATTTTGGTGTATTTGGCACCAAATACATTTGATGTATCAAGCACCAAATGTTCCGCAGAAATAGGTGCTGTCTGGACATATATGTCCAACTTGACAGAAAGGGAGTAGGGGCCAATTATTTTCAATATTGTATTCATATTATTTTCAACGTAAAAACAAAACAATTCCACACCATTGACAATTGTCGAATGAAAAATGCTCGGTCGAGTTTTTTTGTTTTTTTTTCAGCTCCACATGGAAAAATCATACAATTATCACTTTTATAGAACTAAAATCATATTACTGTCTGGGGTTGCTTTAGACGCACAAACAAAAATTTTGGGTATCGTATAGCCTATTTATTCAATTTTGTATTTATTTATTTTTCCTTTTTTTAGCTTCCAAATAGGCCAAAATTACCGGGTGAGCTTACTTTAAACACAACCACATTAATTCTTGGGAGCCAATATGGCCAAGTTACCCATTTTTTTATTTGAATCATTGGCCAAATGGTAGTTTGGCTAGACATGCATGAAAACCCACTTAAGATGATTACAAACAAGGACAAAATAAAAATAAAATAAAAGAGTACCTCATTTCCTTCGTTATTCATTCTCAGGTCACTAAGTGGTTCCTCTATGTGCCCTTCTCCTAAAAAAAGGATTTTGTTTAATTGTATTTAAACATGATCACACAAAAAAGAAAAAAACGAATTGATTAAAAGAGGAAAAAACCTAAATAACTGCTAAAAAAGAAAACGAAAGGGAAAAGGATAATCACATCACAAAGGAAAAGGATAATTACTAATCACAAGACGTTTTGCAATTGGGTGCATACCTCAAGAGCAAAACCTCACATAAATTGATTTTTGAAGTTAAGACTTTATCTGCGGTTAATCAAGATCTTATAGTTAACTGGGATTTAAAAGCAACTTTAATGTTTTGTTTTTCAATTCTTTCGTTAATTTTTTTTTAAGATGAAACAGTAACAAAAAGTAAAGAAACGTAACTTGTTGGTTTTCTTCCTATAACAAAAGGTTCACTCAAAATTTTCTTTTCTTTCTATTGTTTGATCTATCATTTTTCGGGATACCCATTCTCAATTAAAATATATTTAATGAAAATGAGTTCCTCATCTATATATTTTGATGCTAATTGCTAATTTTAATATCCTTTCGACCAAAGTAAACAATTACCCAACTTTTCATTTCAATAGGATGATTTGACGTAATTCAACAGCATAACTTCAACAGCCTTCCTTTTTCTACAAAAAACATCCTTTGAGTATTTTACAAGATGTTTCAAGACAAAGTTGAAGGAGAGATTCCAGAATTTCCCAGATTTGGTGCCTACTAATCTGCTTAGACATTTCTTCCATGAAAAAGGGGTTTGGGGGGAGTGTGGTTTTAGGACAAAACACCGAAGTTGCTGCACATTCTTGCGTTTAAAAAATTCCTCAGGGGGGGTGGGTATCAGCCCTCAAACACAGGTACACATCTGTGCCTATAAGTAGATGAGGTATATACCTAAACGAGATACTCTTACGAAGTTTAGTCTGACAAAGGTAGATAGTTTAAAGTAAAGAAAAATAGAGGGACAAAAATAAGAAAGGAGTAGAAAAAGTATTCATACTTATGTAATTTTTCAGTTAGAGTATACAATTATTAGAGCCAATGTTAGCCATGTTTGGGAAATACAAAAATCTAATTTTTCGGCTACTTAGTAAAAAATTTAATTTGCTGATTGACCTGGAAGTTAAAAGAAAAGACGGAGAGATAAAGCCATTAGGTGAAATGCTAACTGAAATATGCAAGAATTTGTATTTCCTTGATTTTTCGGCTGGGATTTCAAAACAAAACACTTCATAAAAAGAAAAAACACTTCATAAAGAGAAAAAATGAAGAAATCGACAGCTAAAATATTCTACAAACGTAAATTCATTGGAATTCTATAATTATTTCCCCACCCTCTCGGGATTGATCAAAGAATGTAAACTTTTTTCGTGCTTATACATCCTGAAGGAGATCGTAACAAGGACTTCGCTTCAAGAAGATGGAGAGGACCGGACCGAATTATTCTGAACAGAGCTAAAAAAAAATATTGGACCATAGAAGGAGGGGGGGGGGTCGAATTACTTTAGATATTCAAGCTCAAAAGATTTGGACTACAGGATTGAATTCAAGAAGAGGGAGAGGATCAAATTACGAATTACGGTCCGTAATTCGAATTACAGCCGAAACTAAAAAAAAATTGGACCCAAGGACTGAATTTAGTAAGAGGGAGAGAATCGGATGGAATTACTTTGAATAGAGCTTAAATGCTTTGGACCAAAGGATTAAATTGAACTGATTGTGTTTCAGAAAGAGGGACTCAATTATGCCCATTAACAAGCTGCATCCAGAACAGCTGTAGTTATAATGAAGAATAATATCAGAGGAAACAGAGGGGAGAGAGGGGGGGGGGTCTCGGGTTTCTTTTGGGTCTGCCCAAGGCTCTTGGAAGTCTTAGGTATCTGAAAGAGGTTTTAATAATTCTTTCTGCGAAAACCACATTGCTTAAGTATCTACCAAAAAACTTTTCCGAACAAGCCTTTAACAGGGTTCCCACGCGCCCCGAAATACCTGGAAAATGAAAGAACATTTTTCGGTCATGGAAAACACCTGGAAAATGGGGGAAAAAAGGTCCTGGAAATGTTTCAGTTGTCCTGGAAAATAATCATCCCTTCTTGTGGATGAACACCAACGGGTTTAACATTTAACGCATGAATGTCTGTTTATCTCAACACCTTCGTCATCATGGTGACAGCGACTGAGCATGGAATAGCAATATTTGAAAACTCCTTCAGGCTCTTCACAATGCAGGATGGTGCATTGCCTCAGAGCAAGATAAAATCATCGCTCTGCATAAAACATTCTCTGAGCATGCAACTGCAAACCTCTGGAAGAATTCCAAGATTTTCCATACAAATGCAGGCTTCTCGAATTTTTGGGAGATTTATCGGTGGCAGAGCAGAGAATGCATTACTGTGGAACGTCTCCTAACTCTGTCTAATGGACAAGCAGCAGTGGAGCAAAGGTACTCCACGACCAAGGACATGCTATTGGAAAACTTAAAGGAAAGGAGTCTAATAGCATTGCGCCTAGTCCAGAATAGAATTGCTAAGCGTGCAGTTGATGCAACTCTGCCAAAAGACTTAATCCAACAATGCAAAGGAATAAGAATGAGGGATATAAAATAAGTTGAAGATGAAAAAAAAAACTGCAAACGAGAAAAAAAGGAAAGAGCTCCACCAAGAGATAGAAAATGTCAAAGCAAAACAGAGACGAATAATGAAAACCTGCGAGATACTGCAGAAAGAGGCAAACGAAATTGCAATGAAAGCAGAAAAAAAAAACAGAAAGTGAGCACTACAAGCTCTAGCAAAATCGCTATAAGAGCTGCGGTCACGAAGCTACAAAATAACTGAGATTTATTTCAGAGGAATATTTGAACTTAAATGACATTGCTTTGTTTTATATTGAGCTTTTTATAGAATATAATATATTTTATTCACTACAATAGCTGGAGCTAACACGAGCATGTCATGACCCAAAAAAGAGACCCAAAACAAGGATAAAAAAAATAAATAGCAACACAAAAAATTAAGGCAGCAAGTCAATAAATTAAAGTTTTCAAGGTCATAAAATAAAATGATTCAATAAAAAATTAATATAAAATTGATATAAGTCAAGAATCAATTTTCACAGTTAAAATAGTGAACGTTTATAGCATAAACTTTACTGTATAAACTTTATACAGAATATATCAGAATATTAAATATATAAATGGTTGGTACATTCAAAAGCACTCACAGGCAAATACCTGAAATAAACTGCATCAAACATTAAATATTTGTCAAGGTTACATTATTAAAATACCGAGTAAAATAAGGGACAAATGATTTGCAATATCTCTAGCTACTAGAGGTGGGTAATTTATTAACTGTGGACAATTATTTTTTATTTGTCGGAGTCTAGTGACTGGTCCTTCAGTATGGGGGCTCCCGAGGTCGGGTAGTAGACCACGATGAGCTGGGGAATTCAAACAATTTATTCAAAACCGATATGTTTTTGCACTGCAGGATAAACATTGTTTTTGCACTGCAGGATAGGATTTAAGTTTGATATTTTTATATTTTTATTTTTGCAGTATATATATTTTTGCAGTATATTTTTGCATTTAATAAATAATTAAATGTCATATTAGACGCCTATTTATTTGACTTGAATTGAAATACCAAGGACAGTAAAAATGAAATCTGAAATCAAAATTGGAAATAAAAGACTTTAATCTAAAATAATGCCTTAAATCTAAAAAAAATATATATTGAGTTAAGTTAAAAAACCAAATAAATTAAATTTCAAATTAGACATCTATCTATTTGACATCTATCTTAGATCTATTTGACATCAAATTAGACATCTATATATTTATTTTTTATTTTTGCAGTAATTTTCATTTTCACTCCAAGAATGCAAGTGTCAGATTCACAAGGTCAGCATAAGTAAACAGATAAACTATAGCAAGTTGTTTTGGTGATTTATTGAACATGACATATTTAATCGGGAAAATACACAAGAAAAAAAAGGGAGATGAATAAACATTAAGAATTCTGGTTAAATGTACAAAATATAAGATAGAAGGTAGAAAATAACACTTCTTCAAAGCTTAGGATATACGACATCTGTCAGTATTTCACCCTAATTTGTCAGAATATTTTACTTCAGATCCATGTCATACTAGGCTAAATTGATTTTACATTCACATACATTAGCTTTACAAAAGCTTTAGGCTAAATTGATTTTACATTCACATACACTTAGCTTTACAAAAGCTTTATCCTTTTCAGCAAAATAACTCTTATAAAGATGTAATAAATGAAAATAAGTTAGAATGGCAATTTATGCCATTATATATGCGCAATGTGCCCTTTTGCAAGCAGTGCAATTCGTTTAAAAGTTCGGCAAGATGACCTAGGAATTACAGCATCAGTATCTCTGTAATTAAGGAGCAAAAAAATTTCTCAATACACTATTCAACACTGAAAAAAAGATGGTGAGGATAGGGTTCAATCTCATTGCCTACGGTTAAATTGAAATAATGGTTAAGATGTTTATGGATTCATGGATGGCTTAATTTAATCCATTATGGCTAAATTATGGTTATGGATAATAATGGTATTCATCTAATAGATGAACGACAAAACAACTGAATTGGGTCCAAATGGAAAGCAGGAGGTCCAGCTGAAAAGCAGTTCCTTGGAGAAGATCCAAATGACAGCAGGAGGTTCAAATGAAAGCAACAGGTCCTTAGAAGAGGTCCAACTGAAAAGCAGTTCCTTGGAGAAGATCCAAATGACAGCAGGAGGTTCAAATGAAAAGCAGCAGGTCCTTAGAAGAGGTCCAAATGAAGAGCAGTTTCTTGGAGAAGATCCAAATGACAGCAGGAGGTTCAAATGAAAAGCAGGAGGTCCTCAGAGGAGGTCCAAATGAAAAGCAATTCCTTGGAGAAGATCCAAATGACAGCAGGAGGTTCAAATGAAAAGCAGGAGGTTCTTGAATGAGATATGAAAATGTTAAAATTTAAAGGGAATGGGAGCTTCAAGTGATAGGTGTAGTTGAGCAACTAGTGATGTGGAGGAGTCGGTGTCGCTCAGGTAGCTTAACGTAACTTGGTGTTGCAATTTTTTTGCAGTAGTGTCAAACATATCTTTACTCCAAAGGTGGACTCAATATGGTTATATCCAGTTATATGGTGATTGTTATATTATGGCTATATAAACAGCTATAAATTTTCCAAAATTTCGTTTGACTTTCAAGATGTTTGGAGGTTGATATTTTGTTAAATTTTATTACAATTTCCTTGCTTTGCTTTTAGAAATATTTAGAGCAAAACAAGGGCGTCAATTCACGAGAATTTAATGGGTAGTGGGAAAAGGGTAAAACCTATTTTTCATAATCCATAGGGGGGAGCAAAATGTATTTTTAAAATCCATGGGGGGTGTATTTTTCAAAATACTTGGGGGGGGGGGTGTTTTTTCAACTAAAAAAAATAGATCAAAAGAGGCAATTTCAATGAACATATCCCCCAAAAGGTATTTGTCAAAATCTAGGGAGAGGGGGTGTCGTTCTGCCTTCCCAATTGACGCCACTGAGAGTATTAGTTTAAAAACTAGTGTCCTTTTTGCAACTTCCTTAAGTGGCTAAAAAAGACAACTCTTGTTCAAAACTTAGGTTATTACTAAGAACCGAACTGAATTATTAAAATCATTAAAATTATTAAAATATTGGTCTTTTCATTCTCTAAATTAGTGTTTGTTAACTGGACATCGTTCGAATTACAGTATCTGTAGTTTTATTTGACAATTCAAGAAAATGGGTCATAGTTAAGTCTTACTTTCAAAGACTTTTCCATTTGCAGCAGCACCATCATCATATTGCTCGACGTTGTCGTCATCATTTAAATTATCAAAATCAGCTACTTCTTTTTCTTCTTCTTTTGAAGGCTCTTTAAATTTGGGCGGTTTTCTCTAAAGTAAGAAAGTGTCAAAAAGTTAAAAGAAAGGACAATAGCTGCACAGTTAATGGAGGATTAGCTAACAGAGGCTTGAAACTTTGATGCATTAGCTAAACGACCTTGCCTTACCGGATAATACTAATTCATGTGATTCCCTTGAATCTCTTATTTCTCATAGCATTGTAAGCAAGGAGCGCAAGACATATGCTGAAAAGCAACCCTGGGGCTACAACGGGCTACAACGGGACTACAATCTTCTGGGGCTACAATGAAAAATGCTAAGCTGGCAAGGTCATGTTTGACGGATGATAGATTGCCAAAATAGTATTTTTTATTCATTCACCCTGGCTCAAACTAAAAGCAGACAATCCGTAAATAAGGTAAGAGGAGTTCATAATCAAGGATTTATTATAAATTAGAAATTTATGAGAGCGTTAATGAAGCTTCAGAATATAGAGGTGGGGGAGGGGAACGTCCATCTGCGTTGGCATTAGGTGGATTAGTACTGCGAGGACTTATTATCAGAAATAGCAGTAGTAGTAATTAACAATTGTACGTTAAGAACGGTAGTTAAGCGAATTGATCTTATCAATAAATGTTTCCCTTATATATTGGAAATAATAGTAATAAGTTTTAATAGTACTTAATAGCTAGCTTCCCGGTCGCGGATTGTCGCGACTTCAAAAGAAAGGAAATTCAAGGAAAATCCCGACCCCGGAAATCCCACCCCCCTTGCGGAAAACCCGCCCATCGCGGAAAATTTCCCCAGAAAATTACCCCCAGTAAATTTTAGCATAGAAATATATATTTAACCAGGGTTAGCTAGGAAAACCAGAGTAAGCTAACGGCACCAATCGGGAGAAACGGCATCCTCCCTTAATTTTGCAATACAGTATTTATAGCAATTTTCACTGGAAAAAGCGAAAAAAAATTATGTCCCCCTCTCCCTCCTTAGATTTCAAAAAATACCCTTTTGTTTGTACTTTCATTTAAAAAAAAAATTGTAATAATCCTTGCCTCTAGCGCTAAATTTCCGTGAATTGGCTTAGTTCCTTAGTTCTCCTTAGTTATTCCCTTTGTTCCCAGCGTTCACACCTAATTAGTTGACATAGTATATCGATGTATTACCTGCGAAACCCCAAAGTCTGGACAAAAAGTGGAATACAGGTTACAGCATTGATAGTTAGCAATTTGAAGACGAATGCGGTCAGTTTTCTAACACACACAGCCTATAGATATATATAATTATATAGATAATATTATATATATTATATATATATATATAGTATATATATATATATAGTATAATATATAATATATATATATATATATATAATATATATATTAAATGTATATCTATAGATTATCAAGGAGGCACACTTGTGCCTCTAGGAAAGAGGCACCCCACGCACATGTTAAGGCAATTTCAGTCCTAGGGTCGCAGAGGGACGGCGTAATCCATTTTGTAGCCAAGCGCAAACTAAGAAACTTGCAAAATTTCATCCTCCTCCCGACTTATATCTTCATGGGGTGAAACTGTGGCCTGCAATTTGGACCGCTCTCCCACCACAGCCCCCCTTTAAACGTTGTCCATTGGGCTTGAAAATTTCGAAGGTTAAAGCTTTCTATGGCCCCGTGAGCTTATCCTCGAAATTTCGCTCAATCCAATCACTCCTTCCTGTTTTCAAAAACCAATATGTCCACTTAAAATTCATCATCTCTTTTTTTTTTTCTTAGCCCCATCCTACATGGCACAGTTGGCAACGGATCCGGTTGAATGAGGACTCATTCGAAGCAGAATTCCGACTTGTTAGGGCCTTTTGAATTTTCAGACCGAAAAACATTATCCCCCGAATTTACATTTACGAAAAAACCGCGTTTTCCTATATTAGCCCATGTTATATTTTCCCACCACAACCCCCCTTTAACGATTGTCTGATCGGCTGAACTTTTAGAGGATAAGCTTTCCTGGGGCCCTGGGAGCTTATCCTCGAATTTTCAGCTCAATCTGATACTCTTCCCTGTTTTCCAAACCCAATATCAAGTTTTTTTTGGGCGTTGCTGCTCGAAAATAGCTTCCATATACTAAAAACATTACCATTGTATCTGTTAGTCCAGACGGTTGATACGTTCAGCGCTCACGCAGGCGGAAAACTCGGGTTCGATTCACATCAGAGCAAAATTTTTTATATGCGAATTTAGACTTTTAAAAGACTCAGTTTTTTTTTTTTAATTATTTAAAAAAATTACGTTTCCTAAAGAGTTTAAAAGAGCTGAGTTACAGGTCGACCCTTAAAAACGTACAGGGATTAGGAGGCACAGTTGGGGGGGCTGTTAAAGAGGACTGAGTCACAAGTTCGAACCTTAAAACGTACAGGATTTAGGAGGCCACCCTGTACGACTTGATTTTGAGATTCAGGATTAAAAGCTTAACACAAAGAATGTTCAAAGACGGGGTTTGGGGGGCGGAGCCCCTCCACTTAGACTCCTGACAACTATCAGCCTAACAGTTAGTCAAGCTAAGTATAAGTCATAACTGTATCAAAAACGTGCAGAAAATTAGTTGAAAAAAACTACGTTTTCTAAAAAGAGTTAAAGAGGCTGAGTTACAAGGTCGAACCTTAACCGGACATGGATTAGGAGGCCAGTTGGGGGGCTACCGCCCCAAACCCCGCGCTTTCGGCAGCTTTTAAATATAAAAAAAATTCTTTAAACTGAAAGTAAGGAGCGACATTAAACTTAAACGAACAGAAATTATCCGTATATGAAAGTAGGCGTGTGCCCTCCTACCCCTCGATCTTTACGCTAAAAGTTTTTTATTGTTAAAAAAGGTTGTGAGAAGTCAAGACTTTAGGCGTAAAGAGCGAGTCGTTGAGAGAGGCACAGCCTCTTCTATACGGAATAATTTCTGTTCGTTTTACGTTTTTAATGTCGCTCTCTTCTCACTTTCAGTTAAAGAAATTTTTTTTATATATTAAAGGCTGCGAAAGCGGGGGGTTTGGGGGGCGGTGTAGCCCCCCAACTGTCCTCCTAATCCTGTACGTTTAAGGGTTCGACCTTTGTAACTCAGCCTCTTTAACTCTTTAGAAAACGTAGTTTTATTAATATATTATTATTTAATATATATATATATATATATATATATATATATATATATATATATATATTATATATATATATATATATATATATATATATATATATATATATATATATATGTAAATGAATAAATCAAACCTAAAATGAACAGAAAATATAAATCAAACTAATAAAAAAACATACATCACCACAAATCGAAACTTGACTGCCCCCAGCCTAAGTATCGCCAAATTGCAGTAGAAAGTTAATAGACTAGACCAGTGGTCTAGCCGGTGAACAAAAAAAATAAAACACTAACTCTAGGACTGGCAATTTTACTTATATTTTAGCAATAGTTTACTTAGTACCGGTAGCTGAGTAGGGGTAACTAAGAGGTTTTGTGGGTAAAAAGGGGTACAGTGTCTAAATAAGTGTCTAAATAACTAGACAATGACCTTACATAACTAGACCGAATGATACTTATTTGTGCTATGTCCATTAAGCCTTTTATTTTTCTTAAAATCACCATTTTGATTAACTATTAAGAAACTGTTCTCATTAGAAAATGAATTTTCATTTTTTTCATAGCTTATATATTTATGGGGAGTTTTAATATTATATAATTTTCAGATATATATATATATATATATATATATATATATATATATATATATATATATATATATATATATATATATATATATATATATATATATATTATATATATATATATATATATATATATATATATTATATATATATATATATATACTATATATATATATATATATATATATATATATATAATATATATATATATATATATCTTCGTTTTATTCGTCATTGTGGTAGTATGGGTGGCAATGTATTTTTCTTCTTTTTTCCATTTTTTATCTCAGTGATTTGCTTCCTCTTCCTCCCCCCACGACCAAGCATTGCTTTTTAGGGGAACTATTGAATTTTTTTGTTTGTTTATATGTGTTTTTTTGTTTTTTATGTTTAGGTGAATTTTTTTTTATTATTTTATTAACAAATACGTCCTTACTATATTGTTAAGTATGGTAGAGAGAAAAACTTCACTGACACTAGAACGATCCGTTTAGTTGGCAATTTGAGTCAGCGTCAGTTTTTTACGAAGCCAAGGTTTTTGTACACAATGTTTTGGACGTTTGAAACTGTTCGACTATACGCTTTACATCCTCTACTTCCACAGTTGACATATTTAATTGGAGCTTTGCACAAATTTTGTCTATTGTTGCTGTGCGGCCCAGCACAATGTGCATTGGTGGATCCAGGGGGGCGGGCAGGGGACCCCGGGCCCCCAAGATTCTTTCTTGCGGCCTCATTTTATGTTTTTCACTCTTTTTTTTTAAATAAACGGTAAATTTGGTAAATTGTTGGCGCCCTTGTCACATTGCCCCCCTCGCCTAGATTTTGCTCTTGTTCCGCCCTTGACAATGTGCACGTTTGTCAATTTTTTTCCACAGGTAGGAGTTATGCGTCCCAGACGGTCCCAGAATTGGAACACCGTAAAGGAGAATAAATGGTTTTCGAAATCTTATCATATACAAGATAGAATATAATTCAATGGGTGACCACACAATATTCTTAATTACAAGCGCAATATACATTTTTTACACTAGAAAATTTACAAATTTACAATATTTACACACAATTTGTAGGAAAATGTCGGGATGTTTCAACTTTCCTCTTTTATTTTTTTATTGCTATTCAATTAAAATCCTGAAAAAAAAAACATAACAGCCTATATGAGCTATTTTACGTATTAGATTAAAGAAGCAAATAAAATAGACTTAAAATCAGCACAGAATAGATAAGAAGCAGCACGGAGTGATTTAACGAGTTTTAAAGAATCGATTTTGGAGTAGGGTCTAAGCCAAACCAAGGGAAAGTATTGACTTCCTAATCTCAATAAGACTGGCGTTTTTATGGAGGGGGGGGGGGGGTACTGCACCACTATAACGCGTTTTATGCCACTATAACGGCATAAACTGCATAATATTTGTGGTACTAAGATTGAATTTATTTCCAAAAATGACCATCATTAGCCCAGATATGTTGAATTCACACTTCAGAGTCAATAAACGCAGCAAAAAAACAAAACAACAACAAGACATTACTATAATATTATAAAAAAAATATACATATACAAAATATATGTAAACTTTTATCATCTGTAGAATATAGCACAGTTATATTGGCAGGTGTCTATATAAACTTTTATTTATGGAACAGTTGGTATTCTTGTCTATCAGATAGAATAGCTTCAAATATGAACATTTTAATATGTTTTACACTTCTTGAAATGACTAATTCAAAGTTGTAACACTAAAATAGAAATGTCAATTTACTAATTTAAATTTGTAACTGCTAAATAAAATAACAAAAACTAAATTTGTAACCTTAATTCTTTCATATTTATATATTATAAGCTTCTATTATATTTATCGAAATCGACATAGTTTTATTGTCAATAAGTATGATGCAATAGATATTTTACAATGTTCGAAGGTTTAAAAAGAGTACCCTCCTATTAGTTGTTACACCATGTGATGGTACGGTGGATTGCCTAGCGATACGGGGCCCAGGGTTGGATCCACGCTGCCACAAGGCTGTGCGACAGGCTCAGACTACCTGTCCCTATAAAAAGACGCAGCAACTGAAACGTCGATTCGACGCCCTATGCGCCCAGGGTTTTCTACACGCTGTTAAAAGAACGCGGCAACTGAAACGTCGATTCGACGCCCTATGCACCCAGGGTTTTCTACATTCTGTAAAAAGAACGCAGCAACTGAAACGTCGATTCGACGCCCTATGCAACCAGGGTTTTCTACATTCTGTAAAAAGAACGCAACAACTGAAACGTCGATTCGACGCCCTATGCACCCAGGTTTTTCTACATTCTGTAAAAAGAACGCAGCAAACTGAAACGTTGATCCGACGCCCTATGCACCCAGGGTTTTTTAAACTCTGTAAAAAGAACGCAGCAACTGAAACGCCGATTCGACGCCCTATGCATCCGGGGTTTTCTACATTCTGTAAAAATAAGGCAGCAACTGAAACGTCGATTCGACACCCTATGGACCCAGGTTTTTCTACATTCTGTAAAAAGAACGCTGCAAACTGAAACGTCGGTCCGACGCCCTATGCACCCAGGGTTTTTTACATTCTGCAAAAAGAATGCAGCAAACTGAAACGTTGATCCGACGCCCTATGTACTCAGGGTTTTCTAAACTCTGTAAAAGGAACGCAGCAACTAAAACGTCGATTCGACAGGCACCCAGGGTTTTCTACATTCTGTAAAAAGAACGCAGCAACTGAAACGTCGATTCGACGCCCTATGCACCCGGGGTTTTCTACATTCTGTAAAAAGAACGCAGCAAACTGAAACGTTGATTCGACGCCCTATGCACCCAGGGTTTTCTACACTCTGTTAAAAGAACGCAGCAACTGAAACGTCAATTCGACATGCACCCAGGGTTTTCTACATTCTGTAAAAAGAACGCAGCAACTGAAACGTCGATTCGATGCCCTATGCACCCAGGGTTTTCTACATTCTGTAAAAAGAAGGCAGCAACTGAAACGTCGATTCGACACCCTATGCACCCAGGTTTTTCTACATTCTGTAAAAAGAACGCAGCAAACTGAAACGTCGGTCCGACGCCCTATGCACCCAGGGTTTTTTACATTCTGCAAAAAGAACGCAGCAAACTGAAACATTGATTCGACGCCCTATGCACCCAGGGTTTTCTACACTCTGTAAAAGGAACGCAGCAACTAGAACGTCGATTCGACATGCACATTCTGTAAAAAGAATGTGCAGAATACAGAAATTCTACATTCTGTAAAAAGAACGCAGCAACTGAAACGTCGATTCGACGCCCTATGCACCCAGGGTTTTCTACATTCTGTAAAAAGAACGCAGCAAACTGAAACGTTGATTCGACACCCTATGCACCCAGGGTTTTCTACACTCTGTAAAAGGAACGCAGCAACTAAAACGTCGATTCGACATGCACCCAGGGTTTTCTACATTCTGTAAAAAGAACGCAGCAACTGAAACGTCGATTCGACGCCCTATGCACCCAGGGTTTTCTACACTCTGTAAAAAGAACGCAGCAACTGAAACGTCGATTCGACGCCCTATGCACCCAGGGTTTTCTACACTCTGTAAAAAGAACGCAGCAACTAAAACTTCGATTCGACATGCACCCAGGGTTTTTTACATTCTGCAAAAAGAACGCAGCAAACTGAAACGTTGTTTCGACGCCCTATGCACCCAGGGTTTTCTAAACTCTGTAAAAGGAACGCAGCAACTAAAACGTCGATTCGACATGCACCCAGGGTTTTCTACATTCTGTAAAAAGAACGCAGCAACTGAAACGTCGATTCGACGCCCTATGCACCCAGGGTTTTCTACATTCTGTAAAAAGAACGCAGCAACCTGAAACGTTGATTCGACACCCTATGCACCCAGGGTTTTCTACACTCTGTAAAAGGAACGCAGCAACTAAAACGTCGATTCGACATGCACCCAGGGTTTTCTACATTCTGTAAAAAGAACGCAGCAACTGAAACGTCGATTCGACGCCCTATGCACCCAGTGATTTCTACACTCTGTAAAAAGAACGCAGCAACTGAAACGTCGATTCGACGCCCTATGTACCCACGGTTTTCTACACTAAGTAAAAAGAACGCAGCAACTGAAACGTCGATTCGACGCCGTATGCACCCAGGGTTTTGTACATTCTGTAAAAAGACCGCAGCAAACCGAAACGTCGGTCCGATGCCCTATGCACCCAGGGTTTGCTATAGGCCAGAATATTCTACACTCTGTGTTTTCTTTGTTATAAAGCCTCTTTTTCAAACACTTACAAGCATGATTGGGGCGTTCCATTTTTTCCCCAGTCTTAAAATATGGTACCTCTCTAATAATTTCTGAATGAGTGCTAGAATCATCATCAGCAATTTATCTAGCTGCCTAACAGTGCATGAATATAATTCTCATAGGAGCTTATAGTTAACAAAATTATTTTTTTGTGGATGGCAGACAAATGTTTTTAAGCCCCTTGTCCAATCCCCCATGATAAATTTGATTGCCCCAGACTCCCTCAGACTTCTCAAAGTTAATACTTAAAATCGATTCGAACCCCTACCCTCTTCCGACATTTCAAATAATTTCTCAAATTTCCCGTAAACTAAAAAGTGGCTATGAATCAGCAATTGCATTTCTTTTATCAAAAGTATATGAACAATTTACTAGAAAATTCAAAATATCGGACACCTTGTGACAGGTTGTCGGTGATGTGCAGGTTGTGATCCTGTAAATGTTTCCGGTTCGATCCCACGTGTCGCAAGGAATTGTTAACAACTCTTTGTTCACAATAATTTTTTTTAATGATTCAATTTTTAACCATTTATTTCTAACCCCTGATTATTATTCCTTTTATTTAATTCCTTTTATTATTTTATTGATTCCTTTTATTTTATTTTATTCCTGTTATTTATTAACCATTTATTTCTAACCACTGATTATTATTCCTTGTATTTAATTACTTTTATTATTTTATGATTCCTTTTATTTTATTTTATTCCTGTTATTCAATTCGAGCCTCTACCCTCTTCCCAATACTAAAAGTTTAGTTACTGTGGCTCTTAAATAAAAACTACGTAAGACTTAAGATATTTTACCAAGAATAAATAACGCTTAGCCGTTTATGTAAGTAAATAACGCTTAGCCGTAAGTAAAATAACGCTTAGCCGTTTATGTAATGCCATGTTCGAACCCTATATTTTTTTAACCCCTCTGTGGAATTTGTTTAATAAAACCGAGCGCAAACAAATCCGTTCAAATTTTGTCCGGTACCATAAATATTTATTGGGAATTCTCATATGATTTCGAAACTCGTATCTTTCGCAAAATACCATATTTTCGAAATAAGCGAGAAAATGGATGAGCTTTCCATCAGTTTCATAAATCGAAGTAGAAAAGTCCACGACTTTCCACTGGCTAGTATTATTGTGTCATGATTTTTGCTTTCGTTTTATAGCAGTATAACTTTGTTTCGCAGTGTTGGGTGATTTTTCTATTTGTTTTTCTTTTCTTTTGTCCATTAACTCCTTCAAACATTTACTAGGTGTATGAAGAGTTGAAATAAAATTATTAATACTCCCTCAAGATTTATACAACAATCTCTTAAGCCATTCCCGAGACATTTCAAATAGTTCCTCAAATTTGCCGTAAACTAAGAAGTGGCTATAAATCAACAATTGTATTTCTTTTATCAAAAATGTATGAGCAATTTATTTGAAAATTCAAAATATCAGACACCTTGTGACAGCGGGATTTTTTTTCATGTGAGTCAATAAAACATAAGTTTTGATTTCACGCCATATTTGAATACTTTTTTATATTATTTTCTTTACATTTGACCCTCGCACACATTTAAGATTTTGGGTACTTCTCTGTTAAACGAAACAAACTCAAGAATTACGCTGTGTAAGGTCCGACAGAAACCAGTTTGTCTCTCTGGGATTGGTTATGATTTGCTTATTTTGAGTAAGAATACTATGATGTAACTACTTTTTTTTTAAATGTTTAATATATAGAAGTAGTAAGAGGTTAGGTTAGGTTTACCTTCTCAACGCAGGTGTTAAGGAGAGGGCAACACTCTTCACATACCTAATAATTTCTGCTCGTTTTAAGTTTTAATGTTGCTCCTTACATTCAGTTGAAAAAACTTACTTCTTTTAATTTAATATCTGATAGGTTGTTAAATACTGCCAAGAAATCCGGCTCCACCTCTACGAAGAAATCCCCCTCCCACGGAAAGATCCTCTAGACAATTCAATCCCGGTGAAGTTTATCCCAAACAACTACCCTTAACATCTCACATGTAAAATTGAGTCGGCAAAAAGAAAGTAAGACAAATAAAAAGATAAAAACTTAACACAGGAATTCTGGCAAATTCCCGCAGCGTAAAATTTCCACTGAAAAAATTACCCGGCGAATCTATCCCCATACAAAAAATCCTCCCCTTGAAAATCCCCCAGCGGATAATTCACCTCCCACCCACCCCAAAAAAAAGTATGCATACTTCCCAATAATAAATATTATACGTAAACAATGGACAAATTTTATAATTTAAATACTTTTCCCCATGGGCTGTGAGGGATCATATTACCTCCAAAGACATAGCTATTGGATCTTTAAACTATGCTGAACAAAAGGGTTTTCTCAAAGTTTTGGTCAGACGACTTTGGGGAAAAAAATCGTGGGAGGGGGGCTATTTGCCGTTCTATCTTATTGATCACTTAAAAAGCGCACTAGAACTTTTAATTTCCGTTCGCATGAGCCTCTCCCGATATTCTAAGGACCACTGGTTCGATACGATCACCGCCAGGAAAAACAAAAAACAACAAAAAAAACGAATAAACACGCATCCGTGGTCTTTCTTATGGAAAAAAACACAAAATTCCACATTTTTGCAGATAAGAGCTTGAAACTTCTACAATATGGTTCTTTGACTTTTATGGGGCGTTTTCCCCCTTTTTGAAAATAAGGCAAAATTTCTCCAGCTCGTAGCCTTTGATGAGCAACAGCAAACTTAATGGATCTTATATATTTGGAATTCTTCTGATATATGGAATCCAATTCTTCTGATATATGGAATCCAATTCTTCTGATATATGGAATCCAATTCTTCTGATATATGGAATCCAATTCTTCTGATACATCTATTAACATCAAAATTCCGTATTTTAGAGTTTCGGTTACTATTAAGCCGCATCGCTCCTTACTTACAGTTGGTTACCACTTGATAAAACAATTGATTAATACATAAAAACGGAATTATTTACCTACAAGTCTACTGTTTTTTGAGCATGCTTAAACGCGATGCCCAGTATCAGTGTTTTGAAAACAGTGATATTAAACACAGATTTGGATAGTATAATATATTACGAATATTTTCAATGGTAAATAAGAAAGAAAAGTTGGTGACACACCAGTATTTAATAACCCACTTTTGAAGTAAGCTAATTTTTACTTACTTTGTTTTCCCTATCAATTTCTGGTAAAAGATCCCTAAGTTGATCGCCGTCTGGACGTCCCTCGTTTAGATATGCCTTCATTTTCCCACCTTCAGGACCATCTTCCCTTCCATCAACCTTGCCAGGAACTACTTCATCAACTTCATTTTTAGACAGCCCCAACTGATTTGCCATATCCTTGTAACTATCCCCCTTCCCTTCCATGAAGTCATTTGGCTTTGAATTCTTAATACCTGGAGGTGGCTGGATATTAGGCAAAATAAGAGGTTTGGGTATCGTATCATCTTGGCTAGATTTTACAGCTGCCTTTTTTAAAGCTGGCTCTTTTCCAGGTCTTCGTAGAATATTTTTATTGGCTGAAAGATCCTCTTTCTTTTTAAAATGAGGCTGGACAAGTGAAGGTCTATCTAGATTCTTCTTCGACTGTAATAGCTAGAAACAAACAAATAGATATAAAAGTGATCTCAGAACAATAGATGATGTGCACCGTGGAGCAAAATACCTAAGCAAACGGGGGGTTTGCTGACTACATTTTTTCTGTTCGAGGCTGTCTTGTTTGATCTTCATAATGCAGATAGTCAACTATATTTGGCAGGTTGTTCACTATTCTTCGATTCCAATATCAAATAGGAAGATAAAGTAGAAATTAAAAATAAGGCCGAAAAGTTTTTTATCCATTTACACAAAAGCTAATAAAGATATCAAAAGAAATGAGCGGAATTGGGCCTACATAGAAAAAAAAACACGTTTTTTCAACTGGAAGCTGGGCAACGTTAAAAGCTAAAACAAACAGAAATTATTCCGTATATCAAAGGGGCTGCCCCCTTCTCGATACCCCGATCTTTACGCTATATTTTTTAAATACTTTAAAAAAAAAAGCTTCTGATTCTAATTAAACAACCCTTGTGTTTCAGGAGTCGTTCTTAAAGGATTGGGGCAAAAGGTGAAACTTTAGCACAAAGAGCGGGGTGGGGGAAGCTCCTTTCATTCACGGAATTATGTCTGTTCTTTTTAAATTTTAACGTTACTCCTTCCTTTCAGTTAAAAAAAAATGCATTTTTTTTAAATTTAATTTCTGATTGTTTTTCAAATAATGCAGAGAAATACGCCTTAATCTCCATAGAAAATCTCACTCACACAAAAATCATCCATAGAAAGCTCCTCCAGCGTAAAATCCTCCCCCGGGGAAAGTAAACTGGCAAATTCAACCCTCGCTGCAAATACCCTACAGAAAATTTCTTGCGAACGATTCCGCCTGAAAGATTCTTCTTAGCATACTTTCATTTGGAAAAAAACTTATTTTTTATTTAAATTCTGTTAATCCTTTCTTTCAGTTGAAAAAAAACGTGTTTTTTTATTTAGTTTCTGATTGTTTTTCAAATAATGCAAGGGAAATACGCCTAACTTTCCATCAAAAATATCCCTCACAAAAAAATCCTCCCTAGAAAGCTCCTCTCGCGTTAAATCCTCCCCCGAAAAAAGTACCCCGGCAAATTCAACCCTCGCTGCAAATACCCCTCAGAAAATTTCTTGCGAACGATTCCACCTGAAAAGATTCTTCTTAGCATACTTTCATTTGGAAAACAACTTGTTTTTTATTTAAATTCTAATCCTTTCCCGGGTCATGCAAAAAAAACATGTGTAGAGAGCTTCCCCCCCCCCCATGGAAAGTTCCTCCCGTGGAAAATTTTCATTTGGAGAATATTTCTACCGTGGAAAGCCCCCAACAGAAAAATCCCCAAGATAACCCCAACTCCGCTGAAAATTCGTTTTAAATTGAACGTTCGTTTTAAACTTTAACGTTACTCCTTTCTTTCAGCTGAAAAAAAACATGTTTTTTTATTTAGTTTCTGATTGTTTTTTAGACAATACAGGGAAATACGCCAAACTTTCCATCGAAAATTTACCTCACAAAAAAATCCTCCATAGATAGCCCCCCACGTTAAATCCTCCCCCGGAGAAAGTACCCCGGCGAATTCAACCCTCGCTGCAAATACCCCTCAGAAAATTTCTTGTGAACGATTCCGCTTGAAAGATTCTTCTTAGCATACTTTCATTTGGAAAACAACTTGTTTTTTATTTAATTTATGGTCCTTTCCCAAGTCAAGCCAAAAAAAACAAGTGTAGAGAGCTTTTCCCGGACCCCCCCCCCCCATGGAAAATTTTCACATGGAAAATATGTCTACCGCGGAAATCCCCAACAGAAAAATCCCCAAGAGAATTCCAACCCCCCTGAAAATTCGTTTTAAACTTTAATGTTACTGCTTCCCTTCAGTTGAAAAAAACGTGTTTATTTTTTATTTAGTTTCTTGTTATTTTTGAATAATGAAGGAAAATACGCCTAACTCTCCATAGAAAATTCCCCATACAAAAAAAAATCTTCCATAGAAAGCTCCTCCCGCGTAAAATCCTCCCCCGGGTAGAGTGCCCCGGCAAATTCAACCCTCACTGCCAATACCCCACAGAAAATTTATTGCAAACGATTCCGCCTCAAAGATTCTTCTTAGAATACTTTCATTTGGAAAACAACTTGTTTTATTTAATTTCTGATCCTTTCCCAAGTCATGCTAAAAAAAACATATGGGGGGGGGGGGGTCCCAGAAATCCCCCCCCCCATGGAAAGTTTCTCCTGTGGAAAATGTATACTGCGGAAAGCCCCTAACAGAAAAATCCCCAAGAAAATTCCAACCCCATTGAAAATTTCCCCCAGACAGTTTCCTCCAGAACGTCACCATTTGTAAAATTAAGTCGCCAAAGAGGAAGTAAGACAAACAAAACGAATTTTGTTTATGAAAACCCAATTCCCTTATGTAAAATTCCCTGGAAAGTTCGACTCCGGAAACTTCCCTTCCAACGATAAATTCTCTCGGTAGAAAATCCTCCTCCACTGACCCCCCCCCCCCAGAAAGATGTCGGCATACTTCCCAATAACAAATACTATATGTAAACAACCGACAAATTTCATAGATTGCAGCCCTTTCTCCGGGGCCTGTGGGGGGTCATGTCATCCCCAAAGGCATAGTTCTTGGACCTTCCAACGATGCTGAATAAAATTTTAATCGGACGACTTTAGAAAGGGTCCTAGAACTTTTAATTTCCATTCAAATGAGCACTCTCCCGATCTTCTAGGACTATTGTCTCGATGTGATCAACCCTGAAAAAAAAATAAACACGCTTTTCAGGGGGTGTCCCCCCCCCTTTTCCAAAAATCAGGCATCATTCATCAAGCTCGTACCTTTTGAAGGGTAATATTAAATTTCAAGAATCTTATATATTTGGAATCAATATAAGAAGCTAATTCGTTATCAAAATTTTGTTTTTTCGAGTTTTGGTTAGTATTGGGCTGATTCGCTCCTTACTAACGGCTCGTTGCCACGAACTGTTTGACAAAACAAGCGACAGATATTTCAAACCAATATTAAAATATATAAAACAAAATCTTACCCGATAAAACCCAAAATTTTTAAATCACAAGGCATACAATTCAGCATATACAATAATTAGCTGCATTTTGAAAAAAGAAGACAGAGCTAATTAGAAGTACCTAAAGCAAAACCAGATGAAAGAACATACTTTGTCTAGCGTCATGTGTGATCAATTCAACCATTTTTTTTTTTTTTTTTTTTTTTTTAATTTGGCCCCGCATTTAGGTAAAAATTTTCCTGCAAGAAACACCGAGATTTAACTATCAAACAATATAAAAACACAAATTCTAGTCATAAATTAGCATACAATGCTTTTTTACACTGCTCCAAAAAGAGTTCTTAGACACAAAAGTCATCTACACAAAAGTTATACGTTTTAGTAGGAATTTCTGAGAATGATTTTCAATACTTTATCTTTATAATGAAAACGGGATTCTACATTCGGCAAAGCCAAAATGTAACAAAGTACCAGCCTTGATATGATCAGAAGGGTACCAGCCATGATATGTAGGTAAGTTCAAAAGTCTGAAATCAAAGTACAATCACAAGGACATTAAGTTTTGGAGAAATAGTATTTGGTTACAAAGTCACACAGAAATGATAGCAAAAAGCGGGTTCAGAAGAAAGATCTATCAAAAATAAATATCTACCAATTTTTCAACCCAAGTAGGTCCGATTTTCACATATGACGTATCTAATCGAAAACAAGTTTTCTTTGACCGGGGATTGGTTTGTGGACAGTCGAGGTGTCATATTCATTGGATATATCATTACAGTGCTGATGGTTACAGCAAACAGGTTTAAAACTTATACAATGGGTATTAAGTACTTAATTACAGATTCCAGTATTACAGTACCAATACAGGATAGATGCCTAGTATACAGGAGGTCGTGGATTCAAATCCTACAGAGGACATGCATTTTTTTTTTTTTTTTTTTTTTTTTTGCTTACACATAAGGCATGAAGAACTCGTTTTATGAACTAAAACATTTGACAACATCGAACTTTAAATGCGTATATCATACTATACATTTTATAGCCTTGTGAACCCTATAACAAATTCCTTTATACAATTAAACAGTTACCTTATCAGGAGAATTCAAACTCTCTTCGAGATTTTTAATTTGCTGTTGTGACTCCTCTAATTTACCTTGCAATGATGATATCTGAGCCTGAAACACAAATCTGGTCTATAAACAAACAGCCACATATTACTTTAAAATCACGAAGGGAAAACAAAAAATATACAACTGTAAGAGAGGCAAAACAATTCCAGATCTACACCTCGAATTTATATGAAACACTTCTATAGCTAGAAGTATTGATAATAAAAATAATAATTTATTTTCTACCCATTATTTTACTTACGCTTTTACGGGTCGGACAAAACTTCGGTGGGGGAATACTCAAACACCCCCCTCCCTGAATACGGCCTTGATAAAGGTAATGTTCGATCTTGATTCGTAAAGAACGATCATAAAAGCTAGAGTATAGTCTAGATAGGAAAGAGTTAACGTATAGACCAGAAAATGATCAACAAACAGCGAAACCTAGCCAGTAAAAGGAATTTATTTGTAGAATAAGAAAAAGGTTTCAATCCAACGGATCAGGTCCTACAACACAATTAAAGACCAGTTCCTACAATACTTTTAAAGTTACTCTTATTTCAGGTACACACAGTTCGGCCACCTTGCCTGCCGAGTTGAGTGGAATGTACTGCAGTGTCACATTATCCCCCTCTTGGGGGGCGATCCAAAATATTACCGTCTAGTTTTGCTGCAATTAATCACATTTTTATTAATACATTTTCTAGCATGGATTGTTAATTTGTTGTTTTTCCGATATTTAAACTTGCTAAAAAATATTTGACCAGCCCGCAGTTACTCGATGGACTCAAATTTTGGCTTTTTTTTCCTTATTGCTGGGCGGCTGTGTAAGGATGCACCTCTTTCAAGTTTGTATGTATTTGATGTGGCATCAATATAGGATGATTCTCCTTTCTTTTCCGCATTTTTCCACTCTAAAAACTATTAACTTTTGTCGAATTTTTATTTCTTCTTTTTTATTGCTAGATCTCGGCAATAAACCTTCTAATAATCCAAATTTCCAGATGTTTTTACATTTATTACTAAGAACGTTATCACAACTTAAGCTTCCAATTTTCGAACTACATTGAGTTTTTCGACGAAAGATTGGTTCCAAGTTCACGTCATTATTTCGAAAAACATCAATACACTTTTTGGGTTTAAACTCATATGCTAAAGTTACACCAATAATACGTCAATAAAGTAATAACGACAATATCTGGATTAGTCCAAAGATTTTCAAGTGAGACCAAACATTAAAGAGTAACACTCACAACAAGGTAAAATAGATAACTAATGAGACAGAGGAAAATGTATATCGAAAATACAGGTCTACACTGTTCTGAACCACGTGAGGGAGGAGGGGTATTTTGAGGCCACTCTTTTTCCAGGTAATCAATCCTTGAGACTTTTCCTGGAAGAATTCTGATTTCAGTAAGGTGCAAGATTTCTACCATTCTTCTAAATGTATCTACAACAAGCGAATGAAAAAAAAATTATTACCAAAAGAACAAATGAATACACTTTATTGATATTAAAATAGATTTAATTACCGAATTTGTTCATAAATAAAACTGATTAAGTTTCATCATTTGACAATCCTAACAATTCCTATATGATATTTGAATGACCAAGGTTTGAAACAGGGGTAACATGTTTATAATAATAATTTACTTATAGCCTGCTACAGTCAAAAGAAAGCGGAACAACAAAAAGAAAATTATCTATAAGAAGTTGAAAGAAAGAGGGCTCGAAAAAAATCTCCAGCAGCCTAGTTGAGAGAACGATATATCTTTCTAGTTGCAAAATGTCTATAACCTAGATAAACGAGGTTTAGGGGAGAAGGGGGTCCCAGAAAGCCCTGAATTATCCTGATTCAAGAGGTTTCAAGTGCATGCATCTAAATTATCGGGAGAGGAGGGTAATTGGGCCCTAGAACCTGACCTGAGGATTCTATTTTACAGAAGTATTATCAGTCTAAGTACCATTTTGATTTCACCAAAGTGCCGCCCTTGTGACCACCTTTATACTATGACCTAGGTACGAATCCATTTGTAAACGGGTTATTAACATAATTTGGTGGCCTTGCCCTATAGACTGGCATGAATCTCGTCCCCTGTCAAAGCCTATTTTTGAGGATTTCAACCATTCTGTTTAACACAGCCATCTAGAAATTTTCACCTGATGCCAAGAAGAGTCCCAAAGATATGATTTGTATCTTAAATGATCAATATCCGAGTATTTCCTAGACGACACCTGAGTATTCTGAGCAAAAGATACAAGCATAGGCGGACAGACTTAACTTCCCCCTGGTTGAAGTTTAACTTCCTTTACTCAACTTGGCAGTGAAGTTAAACTGAAGTTTAACTTCCCTGCCAAGTTGAAGTTTGCCCGTAAAAGTTTGTCCACCTTTATTCTGATGCAAGGGTGGAAATTACACATGTACATTGAGGGACTAAGAATCCGATAAATCCAGGGGTGTATCTATGGGGGGGGGGTGTAACAGGTTTGAACCGCCTCCCCAAAAATTTTTGTCCGATTGGTTAAAAAACAAAAATGCAGATAAACGAATTTTGTAAGCCCCAATCTCTCCGAAAAAAAAAAAAAAAAAAAATAAGAATACGGCTTCAGTTGAATCCACCCAAAATCATCTGGACGAAAACTCGGGAACAATTTTTTATTAGATTTCAGATCCCCTTGTAAAATGCTATGTATATTCAAATTAAATTCAATGTAATTTTAAATTCCCTATTTTGTCGGATTAATTCAATTTCCAGGCAGTTTAAGGTTTCACTGACGATCATTTAGATTAAAAGAATGTTTGGAAGAAGTCAAGATTGATGTCTTATCCTTGTTTTGTCCGAGATTTGGTCATGGTAACGAAGCTAAAAAGAAATTGTGGACCCGAAGAACTCTTGCTTAGAAGAAATTCCAAAAAGAACTGAAACCAATTTATTTTTTGAGACTTTTAAAAAACAAGGAAAAAATTCTAAAATATAACAAACGGCAATCGATTGACGGCGCGCCCCCGATCAGTTTCCAGCGGCGTGCCATCGGAATGTTTTCGGCGCGACGACGGCGTGCCGCCACCGACTATAACTGCGTCCGCCGCCACCAAATTTTATTTCGGCGCGGCTTCGGGGCCTAGTTGTGAAAGAGTGTCCAGTAAATCAAAGAATATCAAAACATGAAAATGACAGCGATATAAAATCGAAACATTTATTCTACCGCAATGTCTTATGAGAGCCAACTATACAGAATCACATCCGAAAATAGAAAAATAAGTTCGAAGCTGCGCAGAGTTAATTTTTTAATATTCAAAATTATATGGATTAAACGTGAGATGATTGGAAACATTGCCTAAAAGTTGAGGACTGAAGAAGGGGCTCAAAGCCCCCTCGCCTAGTAGACGCTTTTAAAGGTATATTAACTTTCTAAAGTTATAATCACTTACTACGTTTCTCCTTTTGTGTCAACATATCTAGTCATATCAAACCCAGTTAATAAGAGCTCCCACATGTTAGTCTTGTTCATGTTAATCCACGAAAGCCTTTTTCTTGAGTAAAGCACATAATTCAGAAAACTATTATCTTAAAACACAAAGACAAGGTAGAGTATTTTCAATTATGAAATTTTTGTAGAATTTTTTGAAATTTTGAATTTTTTTTTAATTTACTCTTGGTAGCTCTGGAATGCTAATTCTAATTGATGTCTCTTTAACGAATCCTTTTCTATATACTCCTGAAATCAAAGAATACAATTAGTATTTTAGTAAGCTATCTTGTTAATTGTGGGTTGAGAAAATAAGTATTTTCTTTTCAAACGCTATTAAAACACTTATTTAATAGCTCACCAATCCCCGAACCTCTGCTATTCATTAAACTGTGCATTAAAGCCCAAAGGACCTGTTCATCAACCTTAATATATTTTGGAGGGCTTAACATAAAAAAAACAACAACAACAAATTATTTTAACGATGTTTTTTAAGAGGCAAAACCCATCCCCCCCCCAAAAAAAAATGGACAAATACAGTCATCTTCAATGGTCTTTCTGGCCCCAGTCCAACTCTGGCAGCATGTCTATATACACGAGGTTAAAGAAGTGGAGGCAAGAGCCCTAAGATCAGCAGCTATACGGAGTTAACTCCTTGCATGGTTTTAATTTTAGCATGGTGTAACTTGTACCCCTTTATACCAGAAATTTATCTTTGAAGACTTGTTTTAAGTAGGCTATTTCATAATTTGAATGTCCAGTCCCTGAGGCAGCATATACCATGTCATCACTGTATGCAAATTTTGAGTTTTTTGACTCTTCAAATTTCAAAATTTTTGGTCAGATTTCAAATAGGCATGATTTATACTAATTAAAATTAATCATTGAATCAATTTTAAATGAATAATGTTTGATCCCTGAGGGTAATTCCCTAAATGATCCTAATTCAAAAACTTCGTATACACGTTTAGAGGAGAGAATGAGCTTGAGATCCCTCTGGGGGCCATGATTCTAATTTGTCCACCTCTCTGCTAAAATGTATCTTTGAATCCTTAACTTTGAATACTCTATTTGCACGATTTGCCGCCCATTCTCCTGGATTCTTTTATTAATATTTCAACCGCAAAATTATTATAGGTCAAATGATCTTACGGGATTTCCGACAAAGCTAAACAAGAAAACAGCTTTAAAATTTAATTTGCCTAATTTTTTCTTGTCTGCTTTGACAATTTTATTGATGCGTATGTTATTAATTGTTTTTTTTTCTTTTCAAGACAGAAATCTGCAGTCTATAATTTTTCTTCTTTTGATAAACGCGTTTATATAATTTGATACATTTATATAATATATATAAAAGTTACTACAATATATATATATATATATATATATATATATATATATAATATATATATATATATATATATATATATATATATATATATCAAGCGGATACAAGGGGGAGGCGATGGGGGCGATCCCCCCCCCAAACGAAAATTAAGAATCCTTCCTAAATTATACTGTTGAGTGCTATATACGAGAAATAAGGACTGAAAAATCGATCGTTTTCTGAAATAAAAACAATGAAACATATCAACGCAATAAAATTGTTCAAAGACGATACGGTTTGTGTTATAAACGCAAGACTGAAACGTTTCTGTGCTGTCAGGGAAGGCCAAAGGAAGTGCAGACCCAAGACAAGAAGGTTGGACAGTGACAGTGCTGTGGCCTGTATAAGCATGTAAAGGTTGGCATCATTTATCACTGTTCCCCGGAGACAGAGACACAGATGAAGTGCACGTAATAATACGTCCAAATGGAATAATTTTGTTTCCATCACAACTTGACAAAAATGAAGACTTCTTAGCCAACGGTATAAATGTTTGCTTCATTGCTAGCAGCCACACAACATTATATGAAGTACCCTGACAATGATACTAATCCATCTGCCAGCAATCTAATGTCTGCCTCATTTGGTGGCACTAAAATAGCTTAGAGTTGTGATGAAGATACCGGCATGTCATCTATTATAAGGGTCGAGGTTGTATCTTTCTTTATGTTCAATGGCTTAGCACCCTATTGCAAAGAGATTTAAGAATCGTGTGTCGCTTCATACCGATCGGGAGTCGGAAATTTCACTCCTCAATTTCTTCTGCCAAGTCTATGTCAATAGTTAAGTGAGTATATTTCACATCTCCCTTGACATGAGACCTGGTTATACTTATTTTTTCTCACATGTGGAACCCGTTGCAGGGCACCATAAGGCCAACTATCCTTTGGTTCATTGAGCAGTAATATTCTTTAGAAGATGCATTTCCTGCTACTAGGGCTAGGTATACTAGCACCATTTATCAACCCCTGCACCCATTCGTCCTGTTTTTCTTGACATCATATTCTGAACTTGATTAAGTTCTCGTCTAGTCTCATAGAGGAAAAATTTGGACAAGAAAACAAACTGGCTCAAGAGTTTGTTCTCCACTGCATCAAAACGTACTGTTTATCTTCTGCCGATCTTTTGCCGCGTCTGCTTTTTCACCTTGATTGGAATAAGTTTTGCAGCATCAGTAAAGCTTGTCTTTTTCCCCAGCCAACTGACTAGGCCTTTTCTTATTCCTTGCCCTTTTTCTTTGCTTTTGAGTACCCTTAGCCAAAAGATACCGGTAACAACGTAAGAAATACCCCCCCCCCATCCTCAAACATTGTCATTTAAACAATGGGTGCGTTCTCGAAAATTGTATTTTGAGAGAGGATTTTTCTATATTTTTTTGTCCTATTTCTATAGGAGCCTTTCACGTTGGTATTCAGATTGCTTAGATTATCCATTCATCTTATATTGCAAACTTACAACACCGTGATGGCATCAAAGAGCAATCGAAAATATTACAACTCACCAAATGCAATAGGCAACGAGTGCGTAACCTTCCCTTTGACTGGAGTCGCCACTGATTGGCCAACGGATATCGATGTTTAGCGGCAATCACGTCCTCGACTAAGTTTCCAAATGCCCGTTTCTCCTAGTGATACCCTGCAAGGGTATGCGTTTTTGTCCTGTGGTGGCGCAATGGGTTTGACCTCAGCTTGGTAATACAAGACCCAGAGTTGGAACACAGTTGTAGTAACACCCGGCAGGGTCAACGCAAGGACCTTAGAAGTCTAGAGGCTTCGTTAATCTAATACAGAAATATATGCATTCATACCATTTAGTGATTCAAGGGTAAAAACACCTGAAGTCTTAAATCCTTAGAAAAGTGAGTCGTTTATTAAATTGACGTTGAAGCTGGCTTCATTAAAATCTCCATTGTCTGTATTATCGTTTCTTAAGATACACCTTTCAAGCTTAGAAAGGCAGAAATACAACCCTTTGTTTAAGCAAATGTATAGCAAAGGGTAAACATTATATGATTATATTTTATCCATATTCCAACACAACAAGAAATCTAATTAACTACAAGAAACTACTAAACACCTAAATTCACTTGCCTTTAAGCTTCTCTCCTCTTCGCGCGCATTTCTAGAATCAGATTTTAAACTTATGAATTCTTTTTCGTATTTTTCCTTCTCTTCGATAAGCTGTTTTAGTGCCTTATCCTTGGATAACTGAAAAAAAAAAACAATAATAATAAAAAATCATGGCAGATCACTCCATAACTGAAAGATGTTTGAATCATCCGACATCATTAGTTCTGAGTTTTATGGATTATAAGGAATATGAATAGACACTTGATCCAGCCGACAAAACAAGAAAGTGCAAAGCTATGTAGGAGACTAATTTTGCTGCCATCAGGGAGGGAAGTGAGGATGGGTCTTAATCGTTCAGGATGAAGGCGAATAGGAGATATTAGTTACCGAGAAACTGAACGAGTGGATTATACACATAAGGCTCTTTCACAACAAAGTTTCACTCCGCCGTGCAAAAAGTGGAGTAGCATAGTAGCAATGCTACTAGGTAGTTTTCATATATAAAGATACTTTTTGCTCAAAGAAAAGCTGTCAAAACACAAGTTGTGCTGATAAAGTGTCGGCAGCTTTTGGAATTTTGTCTAATCCTGCTACTAGCAGCTTAGGAACTTCTTCCATACCTGGTTTCACCAATGCCAAAGTTTAGCTAGCGCTAATTAGGACCAATTCGATTTTTTGAAGAATTTCTGATTGGCTGAAAGATTCTATGAAAATTCTGATTGGTTCAAATTAGGCTTGCTAGATCTTCGTATTAGCAAAATCTCATTGTCAATGACCTAGGTAGCGTTAATAGCATGGACAATCCTCTGAAGATATAAAAGTACGCTAACCAAGGCGCATGACGCCCCTTTGCAGTTGAAAGAAGGTTTGGTAGAATAGGAAGAAAAAACTTAGAAATTTGATTATGATATTCGAAACGGGGAGGAAGGTGTGTTTAGTTTTTTCCAGAGGAATGGTCCAAGGCTAGTTTTAGGAATTCGTTAGAATTCCACCGCTGCACAAATGATTTTGTTCAATTCCACTAACACGCAGTAGTTCAAAAAGCGTTTTATGATCTTTGTTATGTGTGTTATTTAAGATTAAACTCTACCCTTTTAAATAAAGCAAAGTTCATGGATTAACTCAACCACTTTCCTCCAACCTTATCAGGTTCTTACGAAATTTAAGAGTTTCTCTTTTCTTAAATGCATCACTTTGTGTTTTCTTATCTAAAGAAGTATATAAAAATTAGAGCTTTTGATACAAAATATGTAAGATAAGGGATTTTTTTTTTAAAGTGAAGAATTCACAAGTTCTTCTTATTGTACATTCATGTATCTTTTCTTGTAGATTCATTATTTTTATTCATTTCAATATTCTGGCCCCCCTAGCCTTCAAAACTTAAAAACAGACATGTCCACAGGGGGAAGGGCTATGAGTCTCTTGCCTCCCCCTAAAAAAAACTCAATTTGTAAAACTTTTCAAGAATTGTCTTACACTTTTTTGTGTAAATTACCTGTTTTCACTTTTTTCAAATTCGCCCCTCTTCTCCAAAATCATCGACTTGTAATTTTAAGATTGGCTTAAAATTACACAGCATGTAGACTGGATCAAGAGAAGTCCCCTTGGCCCACCAAATAAAAACAGAAAAAAAGCTAAAAATAATTAGTTACATCAATTTAGGATGCAAGAATATCTGAAAAACAGTTTTTTTTTTTTTCGACTGGCTTGAAACTTAGAGACCAAGTAGACAGTGAAAAAGGCTCATACTTTTCTTTATCTTCGATTGACTTGCACCATACTGGACATAGATAATAGGCTAAAAGATCCTAAGAGAGGAATACTACTACTACTACTACTACTAAAAACTCACCACAGCACCAAAACGTCGAGGCCAACACAGCTACGCACACTCTTCCTCCATCCTAATCTATTCAAAGCCTCCCTCTTTACACCCTTCCAAGAAGTTCCCATTTCCCTTATATCTTCCTTTACGATATCCTCCCAACGCGGACGACATGCTTTCCAATTAGCCCAACACGGTTGGCCAAAAAGGACGATCTTCGGCAATCTGTCATCCTTCATCCACACAAAATGCCCTAGCCACCTCAACCTTTCTTTCATTATAACCCTTGAAAGCGGTATTGACCCACACTTTTCGTACACCCTACTGTTTGAAATACGGTCAGTCAGCTGGGTACCCAAAACAATCCGTAGACAATTTCTCTGGAAAACGTCTTTCCCCGTTTTTCGGAGTGCCCAAGCCTCAGGGCCATATTTGACCATTGCCTTCACTGTAGCTTCCAATATTCTTATCTAGGTTTGCAGACTTATCTTATTATTCTTCCAAACCTTTTCAACAGTGAAGGAACATCCTATGCCTTCACTTTTTTACTTTTAACATCATGCTCCCACCGTCTCTACTATTAATTAAATAAAAAAACTTTTTCCACAAAATAAGTTTTTCAAAGAAAAGTAAAGAACTCCATTAAACAAAAAATGAGCAAAAATAAAATCAAATAATCTACCAAGCTCGAAACTACGACAAATCAGCATCGATAAATAAATGAAACCCAAAACGAACAGAAATTAAAATAAATAACCGAGTCAAACTCAAAACGAGCAGAATTTGCACTTTACTGAAAAAATACAAATGAATATGCATTTTGAGTTTAATAGACATATACTGATATTTAGTAATCAAAATGTTAAAATTATTTGATTTATTAAAGTTATAAAAGTAAAAACATTTATATTTTTTTCAGTAAAGTGCAAATTTTGTTCTGGCCTTGGGAAGGCATAGGGGTTTTGCGCCCAACTTATGTTAATTTCAGCTCGTTTTGAGTTTGACTCGGTTAATTATTGTAATTTCTGTTCGTTTTGGGTTTCATTTATTTATCGATGCTGATTTGTGGTAGTTTCGAGCTTGGTATTTGATTTTATTTTTGCTCATTTTTTGTTTAATGGAGTTCTTTACTTTTCTTTGAAAAACTTATTTTGTGGGAAAAGTTTTTTTTTAATTAATTTCTGTTCGTTCTATATTGATAGTCTTTTCAGGGAAAAGGAAAATAACACTTTAAATCTTTTCGTTTTTTAAGACTTTATAGTTTGGCCTGCTATTTGTATGCTGGAGAAAAATTTTCAGCAATTTTTAACAACATACACCATTTTAAAAATCTGGACACAAATAGTACTGTTTAACTTAGTTTCATACCTCTTCTAGTTGACCTGAAATGGAAAACTTGATACCATTCGCAAAAAAATCTGTTTACTTTCTTTGATAGCTTTGATACACTTACACTATTTTGATTTGGTTAAATTTTAAGAGCAGAAGTAGCCTCGAAAGTTTGAACATAATACCCTCAGTCGTTCTTGGGATACTGCTGAGATGCCTTATTGGGAATTAGCATTATCACAGTGCATTTTGACTTAATCTTAAGGCAACATTTAGTTTTTAAACATAATGGGCAAATGGGAGGGTGGGAGTGGAAGAGGGATTAGTTGCCCTCCAATCACTTTCGACTATTAAAAAGGGCATCAGCCCTTTCTATTTTCAATCGAATGAGCCCCTTTCGAAGTTCCCACGACAACTCCTTCGATACGAAGTGCCCTGGTCTAAACAACAACAACAATAAAAAATATTATTAATCACTTTCGACTATTAAAAAGGGCGCTAGCCCTTTGAATTTCAAATCGAATGAGCCCTTTTCTGAAGTTTCTACGACAACTTCTTCTATAAAAACCTTGTATGCCCCCAGGACATAACTTAAAACCCTTGCCCTGAGGGCTGTGGCAGAGTATCCTCCTCAAGAACATATTTTCTATCTGTAAATCAACTAGGCTGAACATTATGGCTATCTCAAAATTTTATTGCATGTGTTTGGGGGAATGATGGGCATGGGGAGGAGGGGGGCTAGTTGCCCTCCAATCACTTTTGACTATTAAAAAGGGCACTATCCCTTTGAATTTCAAATCGAATGAGTTTTTTTTTGAAGTTTCTAAGACAACACCTTCTATAAAAACATTATATGCCCCCTGGGCATAACTTAAAACCCTTGCCATGAGGGTTGTGGGGGAGTGTCCTCCTCAAAAAAAATCTTCGATAAAAACCTTATATGCTCCCAGGGCATAACTTAAAACCCTTGCCCTGAGGGTCAAGGGGGAGTGTCCTTCTCAGAAACATATTTTCTATCTGGAAATCAACTAGCCTACGCTAAACAAAATGGCTATCTCAAAATTTTGATGGGATGTGTTTGGGCGAATGATGGACGTGGGGGGGGGGCTAGTTGCCCTTCAATCACTTACAACTATTAAAAAGGGCACTAGCCCTTTGAATTTCCAATCAAAAGAGCCGCTTTTGAAGTTTCTATGACAACACCTTCTATAAAAACCTTATATATCCCAGGACATAACTTAAAACCCTTGCCCTGAGGGTTGTTGGGGAGTGACCTCCTCAAAAACAATTTTCTATCTGGAAATCAACTACGCTGAACAAAATGGATATCTCAAAATTTTAATTGGATGTGTTTGGGAGAATGATGGGCGTGCGGGAGGGGCTAGTTCCCCTCAAATCACTTTCGACTGTTAAGAAGGGAACTAGCTCTTTGAATTTCCAATCGAATGAGCCTGTTTTGAAGTTTCTACGACAACGCGTTCTTATAAAAACCTTATATGTCCCCAGGGCATAACTTAAAACCCTTGCTATGAGGGTTGTAAAGGAGTGTCCTCCTAAAAAAAATATTTTCTATCTGGAAATCAACTAGCCTACGCTGAACAAAATGGCTATCTCAAAATTCTGATTGGATGTGTTTGGGGGAATGATGGGCGTGGGGAGGGGCTAGTTGCCCTCCAATCACTTTCGACTATTAAAAAGGGCACTAGCCCTTTGAATTTCCAATCAAATAAGCCTGTTTTGAAGTTTTTACTACAACGCCTTCTATAAAAACTTTATATGCCCCCAGGGCATAACTTAAAACCTTAGCCCTGAGGGTTGCGGGGGAGTGTCCTCCTCAAAAACATATTTTCTATCTGGAAATCAACTAGCCTACGCTGAACAAAATGGCTATCTTAAAATTTTGATTGGATGTATTTTGGGGAATGATGGGCGTGGTGGGGGGCTAGGTGCCCTCCAATCACTTTCGACTATTAAAAAGGGCACTAGCCCTTTGAATTTCCAATCAAATAAGCCTGTTTTGAAGTTTCTACGACAATACCTTCTATAAAAAACCTTATATGCCCCCAGGGCATAACTCAAAACCCATGCCCTGAGGGTTGTGGGGGAGTGTCCTCCTCAAAAAAATATTTTCTATCTGGAAATCAACTACGCTGAACAAAATGGCTATCTCACAATTCTGATTGGATGTGTTTGGGGGAATGATGGGCATTAGGGGGGGGGCTAGTTGCCCTCCAATCACTTTCGACTATTAAAAAGGGCACTAGCCCTTTAAATTTCGAATCGAATGAGCCCGTTTTGAAGTTTCTACGACAATACCTTCTATAAAAACCATATATGCCCCCAGGGCATAACTTAAAACCCTTGCCCTGAGGGTTGTGGGGGAGTGTCCTCCTCAAAAAGATATTTTCTATCTGGAAATCAACTACGCTGAACAAAATGGCTATCTCAAAATTTTGATTGGATGTGTTTGGGGGAATGATGGGCGTGGGTGGGGGCTAGTTGCCCTCCAATCACTTTCGACTATTAAAAAGGGCACTAGCCACTCCAATTTCCAATCCAATGAGCCCTTTTCGAAGTTTATAAGACAACTCCTTCGATACGAAGTGCCCGGATATGGAGAAAAAAAACACATTGTGCCCACATCGTTCTTTACTTAGGCAGCGCTAACGCGCTGCCTATGATACTACCAAGGTAAGTGAAGCTGTCCACTTGATCGATCTTTTCATTCCCCATCGTCACCTTTCATCTTTTCTTATTCTTAGCCTTTCCGACTTAGCCTTCTTAACATTAATTTTTAAACTATTCTAGCACCCTGAACTCGCAAAACCTCTAAAAGTTCATTCATTTTGCTCACACTTTCATCTAGGATGCTTAAATCGTCAGCATAATTTAAGTCCAGGAGACTTTTTCCTCCCCATTTGATTCCGTGGTCTTCCATTGCCTTTCCTGTGCTCTTTAAGACAAAGTCCATCAAAATGATCCATATTAAGGGGGATAGAACACAACCCTGTTTAACTCCTGATTTAATACGAAACCAGCTGCTAATCTCATTTCCTACCTTAACGGCAGCAGTGTTATTCTCATAAATAGCACTAATAACTTAAATGTATTTGTCTAGTATACCATACAGAGATAAGACCTTCGCTAAACCTCTTCTGTCAGCTGAATCGAACGCTACCTCATAATCTATAAACCTGAGTACTAAAGGTGTTTAATGACTCTGGCCCTTCTCAATTATTGACCTAAGAGTGAAAATTCGGTCGATACACCCTCTACCCTTCCTAAAACTGAACTATTCTTCTCTTAAATCTTTGTCTAAACCATCTCTCAGTCTAAAAGTTAGGTTCACAGTAATCACACTAAGTAACGTGCTCTATAATTACCACACTCACTCTTATCATCTTTCTATAGCGGGGCTTTAATCAGGGTTTTCCTAAAAGCAATTAAAAAAACTTTTTCCACAAAATAAGTTTTGCAAAGAAAAGTAAAGAACTCCATTAAACAAAAAATGAGCAAAAATAAAATCAAATAATCTACCAAGCGTGAAACTACCACAAATCAGCGTCGATAAATAAATGAAACCCAAAACGAGCAGAAATTACAATAAATAACCGAGTCAAGCTCAAAACGAGCAGAAATTAACATAAGTTGGGCTCAAAACCCCTATACCTTCCCAAGGCCAGAACATAATTTGCAGTTTACTGAAAAAAATACAAATGAATGTGCATTGTCAGTTTAATATACATTTACTGATATTTAGTAATTAAAATCTTAATATTATTTGATTTATTCAAGTTATAAAAGTAAAAAAATTTATAATTTTTTCAGTAAAACGCAAATGGGGAGACTATGGGGATAATGTCCTGCTCAAAGGTATAATTTCCTGAACTTTAAACTTCGTGGAACAAAATGGCTATCAAGAAATTTTGATCGGATATGTTTGGGGAAATGGTGGGCGTGGAAGGGGTGTTTGTTGCCGTCCAATCACTTTCGACTATTAAAAAGGGCACAAGCCATTTCAATTTCCAATCGAATGAGTGATTTTTGAAGTTCCTACGACGACGCGTTCAGTAAAAGCCTTATATGCCCCCAGGACATAACTTACAACCCTTGCCCTGAGGGCTGTGGGGGAGTGTCCTCCTCAAAAACATAATTTCTATCTGGAAATCCAAAAGACTGAATAAAATGGCTATCTAAAAATTTTGATTGGATGTATTTAGGGAAAAGGTGGGCGAGAGAGGGGGGCTAGCTGCCCTCAAATCACTTTCGACTATTAAAAAGGGCACTACACCTTTGAATTTCCAATCGAATGAGCCCTGTTTCAAGTTTCTACGACAAAGATTTAAATAAAAACTTATATGCCCCCAGGGCATAACTTATAAACCTTGCCCTGAAGACTGTGGGGGGAGTGTCCTGCTCAAAGGTATAATTTCCTGAACTTTAACTGCGTGAAACAAAATGGCTATCTCAAAATTTTGATTGGATGTGTTTGGGGAAATGGTGGGCGTGGAAGGGGTGTTAGTTGCCTTCCAATTACTTTCGACTATTAAAAAGGGCACAAGCCATTTCAATTTCTAATCAAATGAGCCCTTTTTGAAGTTTCTACGACAACGCGTTCTATAAAAACTTTATATGCCCCCAGGGCATAACTTACAACCCATGTCCTGAGGGCTGTGAGGAGGTTGTCATCCTCAAAGACCTAATTTCCAGAAGCTTAAAACTACGTTTAACAAAATGGCTATCTCAAAATTTTGATTGGATGTGTTTGGGGGAATGATGGGCGTGGGGGGGGGGCTAGTTGCCCTCCAATCACTTTCGAATATTAAAAAGGGCACTAGCCCTTTGAATTTCCAATCGAATGAGCCTGTTTTGAAGTTTCTACGACAACGCCTTCTATAAAAACCTTAGATGCCCCCAGGCCATAACTTAGAACCCTTGCCCTGAGGGTTGTGAGGGAGTGTCCTCCTCAAAAACATATTTTCTATCTGGAAGTCAACTACGCTGAACAAAATGGATATCTCAAAATTTTGATTGGATGTGTTTGGGGGAATGATGGGCGTGGGGGGGGGGAGGGGCTATTTGCCCTCCAATCACTTTCGACTATTAAAAACGGTACTAGCCCTTTGAATTTCCAATCGAATGAGCCTGTTTTGAAGTTTTCTACGACAACGCCTTCTATAAAAACCTTATATGCCCCCAGGGCATAACTTAAAACCCTCGCCCTGAGGGTTGTGGGGGAGTGTCCTCCTCAAAAACGTATTTTCTGTCTGGAAATCAACTACGGTGAACAAAATGGCTATCTCAAAATTTTGATTGGATGTATTTGGGGGAATGATGGGCGTGTGGGGGTGGGAGTCTAGTTGCCCTCCAATCACTCCGACTATTAAAAAGGGTACTAGCCCTTTGAATTTCCAATCGAATGAGCCTGTTTTGAAGTTTCTACGACAACGCCTTCTATAAAAACCTTATATGCCCCCAGGGCATAACTTAAAACCCTTGCCCTGAGGGTTGTGGGGGAGTGTCCTCCTCAAAAACGTATTTTCTATCTGGAAATCAACTACGCTGAACAAAATGGTTATCTCAAAATTTTGATTGGGATATGTTTGGGGGAATGATAGGCGTGGGGGGGGGGCTAGTTGCCCTCCAATCACTTTCGACTATTAAAAAGGGCACTAGCCCCTCCAATTTCCAATCGAATGAGCCCTTTTCGAAGTTTCTACGACAACTCCTTCGATACGAAGTGCCCGGGTGGAGAAAAAAAACACATTGTGCCCACATCGTTCTTTACTTAGGCAGCGCCAGCGCGCTGCCTATGATCGCTAGTGTTGAAAAAACTGTGGTGTATCGATTCGTGACGCCTCCAAAAGGGCCAATAATTGTCTATTTCCAATCCGTTTCAAGACTTTCTGGGTAAGTAGAATAGACCAAGGACGCATCAATGAGAACAACAGATCTTGGATGAAAAATTTGGCTATATCAACTCATATGACAAAAATTCGTAATGTATTACTCGCTGATACGTTTAAAACTTACAGGGCATGTAGATAAGGCCAAGAGGGCCTCAAAGAATATACAATATTTAAGAAACAAATTTTGGTTGCATTGATCCATAGCGTAATTTTTCTTCTTTTTTCTGGCAACAAAACATAACTCGTTTTTAGTAATGGCCATGAGATGCATTTATTTAAAAAAATAACAGTTACACCAAAACAAAACCTGAAAAGATTCTTTTAATAGAAGGATGGATTAAGACAAGTATGAATTCAAGGTTGTTTACAGGAAGGGAGTAAGGATTCCTTCAATCCTATGCTACTATTACTACTAACCACCCCAACACCAAACCCCCTGAGGCCGACACAACTGGACACGCTCCTCCTCCATCAGAACCTATTCAATTATTCCCTCTTTACGCCCTCCTAAGAAATTCCAATTTCCTTTAAGTGCTTTCTTATGACCTTATCACAGTCCATTCTGGAATGACCTGCTCTTCGTTTGGCCCAAGATAGACGACCCATATGGATTCAACCTTATAGAAGGCCAACAATTAGGCAGATTTATGATCTGTATGATTAAAAATAAAGCTTCTTCTCAATCCAGAATTTTATAATAAAATTATTATTAAGAAACTATTACACATAACTATGGCTGATTGAGCATTATGACTGAATATTCAAAGTATGACTAAAATCTAATTGTAATTTAACATTCTAGCTTTTCAGCAAAAAAGCAGGGATAACTTCATAAATATTTTCTAAAATTACTCATAATAAAAAACATTTCAGCTAAAAAGTAAAAATTAATTTTAAAGAACGTTTTTAAAACAAAATTTTTGAAAGAAAAGTAAAAAAGCCCTATTAAAACCAAATCATATAATAAGTTCAACTTAAAATGAACAGATACCATTGCGAATAAATAAAGGAAATACAAAATAAAAACAGAAATTAAAATAAATAATAACGTCAAACTTAAAAATTAGAGCCCTAATACGGTAAACTCTTATTTCTGTATTGAGCAGAAATTAAATGAATGATCATGTCAAACTTCAAATGAACAGAATTAAACCACGAATAAGAGTGGGGTTACCGTACCCATTAACCCCCAAAGATTATAGCCTCATTTGCACTTGGTAGAGAAAAAGGCAGAGTATTTATTTACCCCCCCCCCCCTTCTTGGGAAAGACCCAAACTACAAACAAACTGTAAAACCCTGTAAAACAAAAAACAAACACAACACATTTCTGGAACAAAAAAAAATCTTAAGTCTTTGTTCCTCTCAAAGACTGTCTACAGACCTACCCCCTCCAGAAAAAATCCTACCCCCCCCCCCCCAGAAAAAATCAACTGGCTTCCTTGCCTGCATATTCCGTTGCAAGAAAAGAGACAAGAAAACGAAGAAAAATCCAAGCCTAATAGCCAAACTAACTTAACTTGTACAAAAAAAACTTTAAAGAGTTAATTTGTTATCCTAATAACTCAAGACCTTTTTTATACAGGGACTACATGGACCTTTAACAAACCTTTAATAGCCCTTTAACATGGACCTTTAACAAATTAACTGGTACAAAACTAACCTTTAAAGAGTTGATTTCTTGCACAATGACAAGATCCTTTTGTACAGGGACTAACGTCTGCATAAAACCCTTCTAACCGCACTGAGGCTTGGCAAAGCACCAGGAGCTATTCCAAAGTAGGAACAGTCCCCTTAAGTTTTTTTTACTGACCTTTAACCTTAAAAAAACTAGCTTGACAAAACTAACCTTTAAAGAGTTGATTTCTTGCCGTAATGACTCAAGATCCTTTTTGTGCAGGGTCTTTATGGATTCAAATTCTGATTTAAGTTTCGAGGTTTGTGTCGAGCAGGATTCTTTCTCTTCATTTCGCTGTTTCTCCAAACTTTTATAGCTTTCTTCTAATTTCTGACTATGTGATTCAGCAACTGAAAATAAATTATATGTAATTATATGTAAAATTATATGTAATATTACTGGAATGATATTTTCAACATTTTCATTTTCTTTTAAAACCAAGCAGATTTTACAACTTAGATATCCAAATCACTGAGCAAGAGCATGACATTACTATTACTTATATTCTAATAATCATGCTATAAATCATATCAATAAAAGCAGGGCAAATAGTCATATTTTGGACGCGACTGCATTCTGAACATGAGTGCAACAACTTCATACTACGAATAACATTGGTTCTTTGCTGGTATCGGTAAATGCTGCGACAGCATTTCAGGCAATGATGGAACAAAGAGTATAATGAAGGCCGTGTCTTCATTATGGCTTTTCAGGCAAAGTCGTATGTGGTTTTTGACTTTTTCAGGCAGCCCCAGTCTACATTGGTACTTTTTAAGATTCAAAAAGGCAAATCAAGCGCATTTGAAGTGGCTTTTTCAGATACGTCTTTTTTCGATGATCCCAAAGCTATTTTTACTCGGCTGACTTCGCCTGAAACAGCCATAATGAAGTGAGGGCTTAATATTTGTGTATTGGAAGTTTTGACAGTCTTCCAGACTATTCAAAACAATATCCCTCAGTATCATACTTGCGGTATCGTTTTGAGCATCGGACAGTATTGCAGTCCCGAGCATTTTTGTCTTGAACTTCTCTAAAGTCGCGTTAACTGGGAGAGGGGGTGCAGGTAAGGGTATTTGCCCGCCCTCTTGGATTTAGGAAAATACATTTTGGGGGGTGGGGCATTTTCATGGAAAAATACCTTCTGGTATTTTCATTCAAAACATCAAACGAAAGACAAATTTACCTTCATTAAATTAACAAACTTAGCTTAAGTCCCCTTTAAATTTCTTTCAGATAACAAAATTTCTTTCATCAAATTTATTTATTATTATTATTATTTATTATTAAGCAATAAAATACTTAAGCATATAGAGCGAGGGGTTGAGGAGGGGGCAGCCCCTTTCATATTCGGAATAATTTCTGTTCGTTTTAAGTTTTACTGTCGCTCCTTACTTTCAGTTAAAAAACTTTTCTTTTGATTTATTTTCTGAATGTTTTTGATTTAATGCAGCTTTTATTTTGGCTCATCGTACATGAATAATTAAAACTAAATTTGCATATTAATTTTATTTTTTTGGCTAAATGGCTTTCTCGAAATTTTGTTTCGACGTAACTTACGAATTAACTTACGTAACGAACTTCTATATTCGTATATTTTTATTACGTATATTAGAGGGTTCGCACCCTAGTCAATGCCTCGCTCTTTACGCTAAAGTTCAAATTTTATTTTAATTCTTTAAGAATGAACCCTTAGCCACAAAGGCCGTTAATTAGAATAAATGGCTCTGATGAAAGTTCAAAAAAAGCTTTAGCGTAAAGAGCGAGGTAATGACTAGGGGGCGAACCTAATCATATGCGCATTAATTTCTGTTCGTTTTAAATTTTGATGTTTGCTCCTTACTTTCAGTTGAAAAATTGTTTTTTTTTTATTATTTTATTTCTGATCGTTTTTTTTAAATAATACTGGGAAATCCGGCGCCCCCTTCATAGCAATGTCCCTTCCCCCATGAAAAATTCCTCCATGGAAAGATCCTCCCACGTAATGTAATATAATGTAATAGCTTCAATAATTTAGCTCTTTACTTAAGGATTATCAATCTATTAGTTTATTCTGAAATATTTAATTTTTTGGTGGTTGATCTGGTGGTCTGGAGGAACTTTAAACTTGACAGATAGTCATTGTTAGTGTGCCTTTTCCAAAGTATGAAGTTCTGTTAGGAAATGGTACCTAAGAACAAGTATAGAAAACTTTTAGCAAAAATTCGAATTTCTTTTTATAATTCTGTATACACATCCTGTGAGGCTTCAAAAACAAAGTCATTAATTCCATGCATTAAATTGAAAAAAGAAAGAACGATTGAATTTGAAACAAAAAATGCTCAAGTTGGATACACAGGAAAACATCACAAAAAATTCAAAGAATATGCTTTAAAGTAAGTCCTCTTTGAAAAAGAAAAAAAAAATCACTAATTTTTTGGGGGGGAGGAGGTGAGCGCCAATGACACTCACGCTGCTACTGGAGTTTGAGAAGGGTAGACCAAATCTTATTTCTTGTAATATTTGTTAATCATAGGTTTCATTTATTGATTCATAGTAATGTATTATTTGTTGTTGAAAATAAAGTGGCCAGGAAAAAGCCAACAAGTTGAAGTTTGACTTGATTATTCACTTTAGGTGACATTTTTTCTTTCACGGTAATTCACGTTCGGTTTAAAGTTGACTTCGTTATATGACTTTATTTCTGGCCATTTTAGGCTCTTTACTTTTCTTTGAAAAACTTCGTTAAATTAATTTAACAAAGCCCCCTAATGAAACTAAAACTGTTTTACTAGGTGAATAAAACTTTTAAGAATGGATCTGAAGTCCAAATTAGGACCAAGAAATTTGTTCTTCAGTGACTATGTCTATCCATTTTTGGCTCCCCAGAGCAAGGACAATTAGCTGTATGAAATGGTGTGCTAGATGAATGGAACTTTGAAAAGATGATTTAAAATCCAAATAGAGATTTGGGAGGGTGTTCTCACCTGTACACTTTCTCTCTTAGAAGGACTGAAAAGTTCTATAAAAATTGTTCCTTTCTTAAAAAAAATAATTTAGCTTAGAATTCTCACCAAATTGTGTGAACTACTTTACAAAAGTATACCATGCACGAGAAGCAGACACTTAAGCTAAACTTGAAAAATTTAATTTAAAACACATAAGGTAAATAATTGTTCTTGCACCACAATTACAGTCTATTTACAAGTGGAATCTCTTCTAATAATGCCTTGAATTGAGGAGATGTTTTTGACAATCCATGTTTTAATGCTAAAAAAGTTTCAGCTGTGAATGTCCAGTGGCACACAGATTTAGCTTATAAAATCAACTATTTAAAAAAAAATAAACCTTAGAATGTCTTTGATGAAAGTTTGTAACATGGAAGAAAAACCCTGTAGATATCAAAAATTAGCAACTACCTTATGTTAGAGTTTTCACAAGCTGAAATCTTGGAGGGAGGGCAATGTATTTTACTGACTGGCTGGTCAACTTTAACAACTGATTTTGATGATATTGCTATTAAAATAATTTAATTTTCTACTGTTTTTTTTTTTTTACCAACTGACACTGACCTTTTTTCATTGATTTCATATCATATATTTCTGTGTACCCATTACGCCTATTAAAAGAAAAATTGAACCAGTAAAGTAATGGTGCTTTAAGCCACTATGCTACCGACTCAATTTTGTTTACTGATTGGCTGCAATCATTGGGGGGGGGGGGCCTTATGTTAGTGCACTCCCTAAAATTTTAATGCCCAAGAGTGTTTGCAGAGTTGTGAGGATAAGTCTTTTCAGAGATTGTTTTATTTTCCAGGATATCGTGAGCAATTTGGGTAGAATTTTAAGCTACCATAATTTTTTTTTTTTATTTACTTGAAATTCTTAAAAGCCTTATAAATCGGAATTTAGTAAAGTTGTACCTTGTGTGTGATGTAGATTTATTATTGAAAGTTTTACTTCTATAACAGAAATTTCTTTGAAGTTTATCAAAGGCTGATGTCCTTTTGAATGGGAAGGAATGATGGTTGATATTTAAAAAAATAACTTCCCATAACATAGTTTAGGCTTTGGTAACATTCCAGAATGTTTCATTCACAAAGCACCACTGCTTTCTAAGATAGAAAAAAGCTCTTCATCAAAATTTTTCCCCTTTTGCTTCTGATGAAGTGTCAAACTCTTTGCATTTGTTGATTTAGTGTGCATTCCTTGCTGTACAATTTGATTATGAACCTATTCTTACTATTCTGATCATTACAAATTTTTGATTTTCTCAATTAATTTGCCAGCTAAAGATGATTATGCCACTTGATGAGCCTTTTAAAATTGATTTCAAATATAGTAACTGTTGCCTTTAGAAATGTACCCCAGCCTCCTTGATTGGGCAGTCCCGGGATACATACAAACTTTGGCAATTTTGTTGGTTTCTTTTTTTTTTTTTTTTTTTTTTTTTTTTTTTTTTTTTTTTTTTTTTTTTTTTTTTTTTTTTTTTGCTTACTTCTTATTAAGAGTTGGACATAATACTAAATAAAGCCCAGCTGGAAAAATATGAGCAAAGTGTTGTATATAGCCTGAGGCTATATAGGGGTGGGAGGCAGGATTTATTTACAAAGGTGGCAATTAGTTTATTTACCATTAAAGCTTAAAGGTATATTGAGTGTTATGTTCATCTTTTTACTAGCAAATTAGCCTAGTTGAGAAAACCAAAAAATTGCTCTAATCTTACCCAAATTCACATAAAAAAACAGTAAATTTATACATATTCATACAATTTAGCTAGGAAACAGAGAAAGATTTAAAGGGGGGCAGCCTACCCTGGGAATGAGTTTGTAGGGGGTGCTGCCTTGTAAGGTACTTTCTGATCTCATCAAATTAAACTTGAACCATAATTTTCCAGCTCTAGTATGCACCAATGTTTAGGAATATAGGGTAGGTGTTGCTTTGTTTGGGGAGCAACAGGGACAGAAGAGAGGACAGATGGAATGACAGGAGGAGGGTTGCCTCCCTTAGAACTGTCTATGGGTAACCTTACTCATAGGTAACAGTTTGAAGCATTTGTTTCGGACTCCTCCAAGTTGTATAGCCAGTAGGAGGCGGTCTAATCTGAGAACCTTCAAAAGGTAATCACAATTTCATGATGACACTAGTGGAAAGTGCTATTCTGAGCTTTGAATACCAAAAGTAATAATGGCGTCTGGTACTGTAAAGCATTTGTCTTTGGGACTTCCATATTCAGTGCAACACATCTCATATTTTTTGGCGGGTTTCTCAGCTTCAACATTAATATAGTGCTTCCAATATTGACACAATTATAGTATTCAGTTCTGACTTAAATATTACTATGAATTGTGTGGTTTAGTATGCCAGTGTTTTGAAAAAAAACCTATTAAGGCATTTAATAATTTTTATTCCTTCTCTTCTTGATTTTTCTATTTTCCAAAAGACCCTAAATCAAAGAAAGTATAGTCTGTTATGTGCAGAAGGAAAGACCCACAGAGCTCTTAAAAAAATATTTTTTAGGTACAAACTGATCTTTTTGTCCATTCAAGTTGCCCCATTGTGATTAAAGTTGCAATATTTGTTTTGTATTTATTTATATTTGCTAATAGAATTAAAGTCAGGACAATATTTATATGCTTATTGAAGGGGTGAACAATATTTCAAATTTCATAATTCAAGCACTATTCAATGGGACAAAAAAAGCTCATTGCTGTATCTATGGTTCAATATCATAGGAATTATGTTCAATCTAATTGTTTTAAGAGCATTATGAAAATTATTTACTGGAAAAATCATTTTTTTCACACATTCAGGAAAAAAAAATAGACGTTGAGAATGAATTATAAAACTTTAACTCCCATGGCTTATATGCTGCAAAACATTCAGTTGAAGTGGTTATTAACTGCATTAAATGTAGTTATTAGCACTGCATTATCTTTTGTTTGTAGTATATGAACACAGTAAACAGGACACCTATCCAAATCATTGCCTTGAAGGTATATTTCAATACATATTAGTTAGTTAATTAAAAACTATCTTAGAAACAGGATGGCTAAGCAGCACTTGACAAATTTGAGTATTATCCACATAGAACATGGTATGGCTTCAAAGCTTAAATATGGATACAATAAAAAGACAATTGCTTCAAGAAAATCATGTAAAATAAAGTTTAAGCATATAGGATAAGATTGTTTGCATATAATTTAAACTGTATGTAGACCCCGGCGCCGCGCCGGCGGATCGACCGAACGCCGCCGACGAGATGCCCGGTCAACCGCCACCGAAGTGTCGCTACGCCGCCGGCGCGCCGGCAGCGTTCGGCTGACTTTAAGTTAATTTTGCGGCAATTCTTTATTGCGTCAACCGCAAAGTTAGAGCTTTTCTTTCTCGTGTGGTTTATTATTTCAATTTTACTGATTAGAAATCAAGCAGGGCTTGCACTATCCTCGAATTTTCGGGTATTTCCCCAAAAATCTAAGCGTCACCCCAAAAAAAAATTTGGTTCCCCGAATCCCCGAAAATCACGCAATCACGGTGCCATCCCTAGCGATTCATCACCAGTGACTTTCCCTGTCAAATATTACTTTGCATACCATAATTCTTCACTATTCTCTTGTTTGTTAATTTTTGTCTCTTTCGTTACTTTGCATAAAAACCACACAGATGCAATATGCAATTGCAAATATTGCAATATACACAGTTCTTCATATGTTGACAAAAAAAGGATCGTCTTTATGAAATGAGTTTAAATAATTTTGAATGCAGTTTCCCAATTGCTATTTGTTACATCATTCATAGTCAAGAATTTTATTTTCAAGTTGAATAGAATTATAGAACGTATTCACTACTATACAGCTTCAGCCTTCAGTTGGATTTTGAAATTGATAGCCAACGGATTGTTTCTACAGCTGAATTGTAAGTCTGCAGATTTTTTTTTTCTTTTGCTGTTTTTAGATAATATTTTCTTAATGTTAATACTCAATTGTTGAACACCCAATAGATTAAAGAAAATACAATCTTCTTTCTGAAAAATTTTAACCCCCCTCCCCCCACAAAAAATCCCTTCTATTGAGACAAAATTTAGCCATAGACTAAGTTATGTACAAGGCTGAGGAATTAAAGATTGAAACGGAAGCTACCCCAAAAATATGATTCATAAAAAACTGTAAATTATTGCCTATAGGGGGGATAGGGGGCTACCATTTTTAAATGATAATACCTCATTTTTTTATTGAAAGCAGGGATGACAAAAAGATAATTATTTTTTCATAGGCAGCGCGCAAGCGCTGGTTAAGTAAAGAATAATGTGGGCACAATGTGTTTTTTTCTCCACCCGGGCACTTTGTATCAAAGGAGTTGTCGTAGGAAACTTTAAAAAGGGCTCATTCGATTGGAAATAGGAGTGGCTAGAGCCCTTCTTATAGTCGAAAGTGATTGGAGGGCAACTAGCCCCCCCCCCCCCTACGCCCATCATTCCCCCAAACAAGTCCAATCAAAATTTTGAGATAGCCATTTTGTTCAGCATAGTTGATTTCCAGATAGAAAATATCTTTTTGAGGAGGACACTCCCCCATATCCCACGGGGCAAGGGTTTCAAGTTATGCCCTGAGGGCATATAAGGTTTTTATAGAAGGTGTTGTCGTAGAAACTTCAAAAAAGGCTCATTTGATTGAAAATTCAAAGGGCTAGTGCCCTTTTTAATAGTCGAAAGTGAGTGGAGGGCAACTAGCCCCCCCCCACGCCCATCATTCCCCTAAATCCATCTAATCAAAATTTTGAGATAGCCATTTTGTTCAGCATAGTTGATTTCCAGATAGAAAATATATTTTTGTGGAGGACACTCCCCCACAACCCTCGGGCAAGGGTTTAAAGTTATGCCCTGGGGCATATAAGGTTTTTATAGAAGGCGTTGTCGTAGAAGCTTCAAAAAAGGCTCATTCGATTGGAAATTCAAAGGGCTAGTGCACTTTTTAATAGTCAAAAGTGATTGGAGGGCAACTAGCCCCTCCCCCCACGCCCATCATTCCCCCAAACACATCAAATCAAAATTTTGATATAGCCATTTTGTTCAGCGTAATTGATTTCCAGATAGAAAATATGTTTTTGAGGAGGACACTCCCCCACAACCCTCAGGGCAAGGGTTTTAAGTTATGCCCTGGGGGCATATAAGGTTTTTATAGAAGGTGTCGTAGAAACTTCAAAAAGGGTCATTCGATTGGAAATTCAAAGGGCTGGTACCCTTTTCTAATAGTCGAAAGTGATAGGAGGGCAACTTGCCCCCCCCTCCCACGCCCATCATTCCCCCAAACACATCCAATCAAAATTTTGAGATAGCCATTTTGTTCAGCGTAGTTGATTTCCTGATAGAAAGTATGTTTTTGAGGAGGACACTCCCCCAAAACCCTCAGGGCAAGGGTTTTAAGTTATGCCCTGGGGGCATATAAGGTTTTTATAGAAGGCGTTGTCGTAGAAACTTCAAAAGGGCTCATTTGATTGGAAATTCAAAGGGCTAGTACCCTTTTTAATAGTCGAAAGTGATTGGAGGGCAACTAGCCCCCCCCCCCACGCCCATCATTCCCCCAAACACATCCAATCAAATTTTAAATAGGCATTTCGTTCAGCATAGTTGATTTCCAGATAGAAGATATGTTTTTGAGGAGGACACTCGCCCACAACCCTCAGGGCAAGGGTTTTTAAGGTATGCCCTGGGGGCATATGAGGTTTTTATAGAAGGTGTTGTCGTAGAAACTTCAAAACAGGCTCATTCGATTGGAAATTCAAAGCGCTAGTACCCTTTTTAATAGTCGAAAGTGATTGGCGGGCAACTAGCCCCCTCCCCCACGCCCATCATTCCCCAAACACATCCAATCAAAATTTTGAGATATCCATTTTGTTCAGCATAGTTGATTTCCAGATAAAAAATTTGTTTTTGAGGAGGACACTCGCCCACAACCCTCAGGGCAAGGGTTTTAAGGTATGCCCTGGGGGCATATGAGGTTTTTATAGAAGGCGTTGTTGTAGGAACTTCACAACGGCTCATTCGATTGGAAATTCAAAGGGTAGTACCCTTTTTAATAGTCGAAAGTGATTTGAGTGCAACTAGCCCCCCCTCACGCCCTTCATTCCCCCAAACACATCCAATCAAAATTTTGAGATAGCCATTTTGTTCAGCATAGTTGATTTCCAGATAGAAAATAAGTTTTTGAGGAGGACACTTCCCCACATCCCTCAGGACAAGGGTTTTAAGTTATGCCCTGGGGTATATAAGGTTTTTAAAGAAGGCGTTGTTGTAGAAACTTCAATAAAAGCTCATTTGACTGGAAATTCAAAGGGCTAGTGCCCTTTTTAATAGTCGAAAGTGATTGGAGGGCAATTAGCCCCTCCCCACACCCATCATTCCCCCAAACACATCCAATAAAAATTTGAGATAGCCATTTTGTTCAGGGTAGTTGATTTCTAGATAGAAAACATATTTTTAAGGAGGTCACTCACCCACAACCCTCAGGGTAAGGATTATAAGTTATGCCCTGGGGGCATATAAGGTTTTTATTGAAATCTTTGTTGTAGAAACTTGAAAAAGGGCTCATTCGATTTGAAATTCAAAGGACTAGTACCATTTTTAATAGCCAAAAGTGATTTGGGGGCAACTAACCCCCCTCTCACCCACCTTTTCCCAAAATACATCCAATCAAAATTTTTAGATAGCCATTTTATTCAACGTAGTTAAAAGTTTTGGAAATTAGGTCTTTAAGGATGACAACCCCTCCCCCCACAGCCCTCAGGGCAAAGGTTGTAAGTTATGCCCTGGGGGCATATAAAGTTTTTATTGAAAGCGTTGTCATAGAAACTTCAAATGGGCTCATTCAATTGGAAATTGAAAGGGCTAGTGCCTTTTTAATAGTTGAAAGTGATTGGATAGCGACTAACGCCCCTCTCACGCCCACCATTTTCCCAAACCCATCCAATCAAAATTTTGAGATATCCATTTTGTTCAATGTAGTTGAAAGTTCTGGAAATTAGGTCTTTTAGGATGATAACCCCCTCAGAGCCCTCAGTGCAAGGGTTATAAGTTATGCCCTGGGGGCATATAAGGTTTATATAGAAAGTTGTTGTACATGATTTATAGAATAGATTTTAGTTTTTAGTCTTCCTCAAATCCAATTTTTATATTTTTAAAAACTAAATGTTGACTTAAGATTAAATCAAAATGCACTGTGATAATGCTAATTCCCAATAAGGCATCTCAGCAGTATCCCAAGAATGACTGAGGGTATTACGTTCAAACGTTTGGGGCTACTTCTGCTCTTAAAATTTAACCAAATCCAAATAGCATAAGTATATCCAAGCTATCAAAGAAAGTAAAAAGATTTTTTTGCAAATGGTATCAAGTTTTCCATTATAGGTCAACTAGAGGAGTTATGAAACTAAATTAAACAGTACTATTTGTGTCCGGATTTTTAAAAGGGTGTATGCTGTTAAAAATTGCTGAAAATTTTTTGCTGGCATACAAATAGCAGGCCAAACTATAAAGTCTTAAAAAACGAAAAGATTTAAAGTATTATTTTCTCTTTCCCTGAAAAGTCTATGTCAATATAAAACGAACAGAAATTAATTAAAAAAGCTTTTTCCACAAAATAAGTTTTTCAAAGAAAAGTAAAGAACTCCATTAAACAAAAAATGAGCAAAATTAAAATCAAATAATCTACCAAGCGTGAAACTACAACAAATCAGCATTGATAAATAAATGAAACCCAAAACGAACAGAAATTACAATAATTAACCGAGTCAAACTCAAAACGAGCAGAAATTAACATAAGTTGGGTGCAAAACCCCTATGCCTTCCCAAGGCCAGAACAAAATTTGCACTTTACTGAAAAAATATAAATGTTTTTACTTTTATAACTTTAATAAATCAAATAATATTAACATTTTGATTACTAAATATCAGTATATGTATATTAAACTGACAATGCACATTCAAGTGAGATGGTACCTGAGATGGTATCCTATCAAGGTGGTATCCAGAGGGGGGGGGTAGTGAGCTATCATATTTAAATGATAATACCTCGATTTTTTTTTTTGAAAGCAGGGATGCCAATAAGTTAAACTTTTTTTGTCAAACAGTTTGTGGTAACGAACTGTAAGTAAGGAGCGTTCCAGCTCAATGGTAACCGAAACTCTAGAAAACGGGTTTTTGATACCAATAGATACATCAAAAGAATCAGATTTCAATGCTGATTTCAAATATATAACTTTCATCAAGTTTAGTGCTACCCATCAAAAGTTACGCGCTTGAGAAAATTTGGCTGATTTTCAAAAAAAGGGGGAAAGACCCCCTAAAAGTTACAGAACCTTAATGAAAATCACACCATCATAATCAGCGTATCAGAGAACCTTACTGTAGAGGTTTCAAGCTCCTATCTACAAAAATGTGGAATTTTGCATTTTTTGCCAGAAGAAAGATCACGGATGCGTGTTTATTTGTTTTTTTGTTTGTTTTTTTTTTCCCCAGGGGTGATCGTATCGACCCAGTGGTCCTAGAATATCGTGGGAGGGCTCATTGGAACGGAAATTAAAAGTTCTAGTGCCCTTTTTAAGTGACCAAAAAAAACGGAGGGCAACTAGGCCCCCTCCCATGCTTATTTTTTTCCCAAAGTCACCTGATCAAAATTTTGAGATAGCCATTTTGTTCAGCATGGTTGAAAATATGATAAATATGTCTTTTAGGATGACTTAATCCCCCGAAGTCCCCAGGGGGAGGGCTAAAAGTTATGAACTTTACCCAATGTTAACATATAGTATTGGTTATTGGGAAGTATACAGAAGTTTTCAGGTTTTTTTTCTGGTAGTGGGAGGGAAGGGTGGGTCGGGGGTTATGTTGGAGGATCTGTCCATGAAGGAAGTTTTCATGGGGAAGGGAAATTGCCATGAAGGGGGCACCAGACTTGCCAGCATTATTTATTGGTTATTGGGAAGTATACAGACATTTTCAGGAAGGATTTTTTTCTGGAGGGGGGGGGATAGAGGAGGCGGTTACTCTGGAGAATCTTTCCGTGGAGGATGTTTCTTTGGGGTAAGGGACATTTCTATGAAGGGGGCGCCGGATTTCCAAGCATTATTTAAAAAACGATCAGAAATTAAATAAAAAAAAAACAAGTTTTTTCAACTGAAAGTAAGAAGGAACATTAGAGCTTAAAACGAACAGAAATTATAACGTATGTGAGGGGGTTCTCCCCCAAGTCAATACCTTGCTCTTTACACTACAGTTTTTTTTTTAGTTCTTTCAAAAGAGCTATCTATTCTAATTAAACTGCCTTTGTGATTCAGGGGTTTGTGAATCAATTTTTTTTTTAACTTTTAACGTAAAGAGCGTGGTATTGACTAAGGGGAGAACCCCCTCATATACGTAATAACATATACGTAATAAAAAAAAACAATAAAAAAACAAGCAATACGGCTCAATAGTAATCGAAACTTTTAAAAACGGAATTTTGATGTCAATAAATGTATCAAAAGAATGTGTTTATAATGCTGATCCTAAATATATAAATTTTATTAAGTTTAGTATTACTCATCAAAGGCTACAGGCCTGAGAAAATTTACTCGATTTTTTAAAGAGGGGGGAAACATCCCCTACAAGTGAAAGAATTTTAATGAAAATCACACCGTCAGATTCAGCGTATCAGAAAATCCTATTACATAGGTTTCAAGCTCATATCTGCAAAAATCTGCAACTTTGTATTTTTTGCCAGAAGAAAAATATACGAATATAGAAGTTAGTTACGTAAGTTAATTTGTAAAGACATCCATTTAGCAAAAGAAAGTAAAATTTTTATGCAAATTTTGTTTACTTATTCAATGACATTTAGCCAAAATAAAAGCTGCATTAACTAAAAAACGATCAGAAAATAAATAAAAAAAAACAAGTTTTTTAAACTGAAAGTAAGGAGCAACAATAAAACTTAAAACAAACAGAAATTATTCCGTATATGAAAGGGGCTGTCCCCTCCTCAACGCCTCGCTCTTTACGCTAAAGTTTGACTCTGTCTCACAACTTTATTTTTTAAAACAATAAAAAACTTTAACGTAAAGAGCGAGGCGTTGAGGAGGGGACAGCCCCTTTCATATATGGAATAATTTCTGTTCGTTTTAAGTTTTATTGTTGCTCCTTACTTTCAGTTTAAAAAACTTGTTTTTTTTTTATTTAATTTAAAGCAGAGACGGTATCCTATCAAGATGGTATCCAGAGGGGGGGGGCATAGGGAGTTATTATATTTAAGTGATAGTACCTTGATTTTTTTTTTTTTTTTTTGAAAGCAGGGATGCCAAAAAGTTGAAAAGTTGAGCAAAATTACCAAGATTTTCATGAGTTATACTTGATACAACACTTCTATAGTTTTGTTGTCCAAAGGGAAAGGGACACATGCATCCAACCCATTTTTTTTCTTTTTGATGAAATGAGTTTACTTTGAAAACATTCATTCATAAGTACCAGGCAGATTCACACTAAAACGAATTGGTGTGACAAAAGCAATATCAACATCCCCACCTAATGTTGCACACAAGTGACAATGGCGCCCTTGGTCCTGTACCCAAGTTACATTACAAGACCAGGTCATAATAAAAGCTTTCAATTCGGGAGGTTCAAGGAGGAGTCTTTGACAGTCTTATGACCTCAGGATACTAGATGTTGCAACATTCTTACGTAATCTGCAGTGGTTTAGAAAACTTGATCACCCCACAAATGATGACCAAAAATATGGACAAATATAACAAATGTAACATTTGGAATAGTATAACACTTTTTTCAAAGCTTTGAAGAAAAGCAAAGAAGGCTAAATACCCCTAACTATGCTTGAAAGCTATTTTAAAAAGAAATTCTTTGAAGATTTCCATGGATATGACCATAGCAGAAGCTTTAAGCCTGGGTGGTGATCAAAAAGGAGTCTTTGAGTATTTTGACCACAGGTAACTTATTGTTGCAACTTTCTTGAACTTGGTAATTTTTGTGAGCATTTGGAAACCAAAGCTTAAACTCAATAACTGATTTTAAGTCTCCTAACTTTTTGCTTGGATTAAAAGGGACAAACTAGGAAGAAAATCTCAACATCTTCCTGGAGCTACTTCAGTTTGCATATTATTTCATTTAATACATTTAAAACGGATGAGCTTTTCATTTTTTACCTGAGAAAATAGCTGGCACTTCATTTTTCTTCATACCTACTAAACCATTAAATGTTTTTTGTTTCACTGTAATTGAAGTATTCTCATGTGAAGTGTTCATCATGTATTTTTCAATTTGATAAATTTACTCCTTTTAGATGCAGTTTATAATTTAGCTAATATTAGGTATTTATGAGTTTATAATTTGGAATGAATCCCCAAAAGAAAAAATGAATAATATCCAAAAGAGCAGCCAAAAGCAATAAAAAAAAGCAGCAGTTCAGTCTTAGCCTACATGACATATATTCTATAAAGCCAAAAAAAACTTTAAAATGCATTTTTTTTAAATTGTTATTAGAAACCAGTTTTTAATACAAGGAAGGCTTTTTAGGAATCCAAAAGAGCAAAAAAAAAAACAATCAATATCAAAGTCACCCATTTCATCTGTTCTAAAGGTGACAAAACAGATATAGGCAAAGGGCATTATGAAAAAATTAAGCTTCTAAGTTCAAACTTATATTCAAAGTTTTTACACAGATAACTGACAAATTTTGTGATATGGTATTTGAAATTTTGTATGCAATAATGCTCAATGGAAAAAAAGACTACTAATTTCAATAATTATTTATGTTAAGAATACATAGCTAATAGATACTTCAACTATTATGCAAGGGTTCTGAAATGCCACAGCCATTTCATTTCTACTAGATTTCTACTTCTCTTGATGAATAACAAAGAAGACCAGTTTCCAGCCAGTGACTTGTGAAGTTTTTAACTCATGAATAGGCTCTGATCTGTTGTAAATTTAAGGTCATCAGTGCGGTGCCAGGGTTTAATTGTATGGATACTGTGTATTCAATAAAATTTTGCTATGTGGAATCTTAAGAGTTTTCTTGAACATGCTTGTACATAATAAAATTTACCTATACAAAATATATTAATTATAGTAAAATAGTTGAATAAATATAATATAAGTAAATGTACTCTTTAGAAAAGTAAAATAACCAAAATTTGATATCTATAATGGGTCTGTTGACCAAGGGGCACCAAATACCATTCTGGGGTGTTGACAGGTCTAGTTCTGTCCATGCTAGGAAGAAAGCAAATGGACTTGATGCCTTTTTTATGTCCCTTCAAATTCAGCAATTGCTTCCGGGGCAAGTTCTGTTTTGAGCCCTCAAAGGGGCTCAAAACAGCCAAAACAGCCCATAGTAACCAAAAGTTTAAAAACATGTTTTTAAAAAAAGCTGACTGTTTTAGTGAGAAAAAATTCCTACTTGCAGCTCATTCAGGATGGGTAATTATTATTTTTATTCATTAGTGAATGAAAATTAGTGAAATTGGTAACTATTTTCATTTTTATTCATTAGTGAAATATTATTTTGAAAACAAATCTACAAAAATTTTTAAAAGAGCATGAAAACATTGAAAAAGGCATACCACTGGAATCATTATTGCTGAAAACTCTAAATTGGAAACTATAGTCCTTACCTTGAACAACAAGGAAAATCACAATTTTCAAATTTTTTTCTTGGTTGTAAACAGGGCACTAAAGTATCAGAGTTGTTAAGGCCTTTCATATTATTTTCATATGTGATTCATTTTATATAATTGTTTTACTTTACATCATAGTCCAAAAACTATAGACAAGGCAATAAGTCACCTTTTGTGGCCCTATTAAGGGCATAAAATGGAGTTGGCCCCAGAAGCAATTATTGAATTTGGAAACAACATACAAAAGATATTAAGTTATGAATTCACTTTCTTCTTAACTATATTATATGAAAATGTATAAACTTACCTAAAAAGCATAAAAGTTCCAATGCAATTGGATTCTCTAATTGTTGTTCTTTCCAAATATAATATTTGCTACTAAACTCTGACAATGCACCCCTCTCTACTGACCCTAGACAGAATATAGCACTAAACAACATATTTATCAATCTTTTTTTATCTCTCATGCTTTGTGTTTCTTTGTTAATAGGTAATTTCATTTTTTACCTCCCAAAATCCTTATTCTAGGTCTATCTGACTGAAAAAGAAATGAAACCAGTTTGGATGATATATCATAAAAAAAACTCACATAATAATGGAAGGAAACATGAAAATCTGATTAACAGAAACATTAGTTGTATGTTAAAAAGTAAGAGTTCTATTGCTTGAGTGCTTTCTTTTAGTTTTGTATATAGCCTAAGGTTATATGTGTGACCATTAGGATGAAGTGCTTTGTCAGAGTAGCATAGCCTATTTAGGTAAATTTTCTGCAGTTCTTATTATTGACTTACAAATAAAGTAAACACACCACTTGATGCCTTTTTTATGCTCTTTACAAACATAATTATTGCTTTTATTGCAAATTCAAATTTAATCACCCCTACCCCTAATGTGCATATATATACCCTGAATAGCAATATACCACAGATTGTCAACAGCAAAGTTTTGAATAGCAAAATTCAGCATTATTTTTGTTACTGGCATTTGAAAAACTTGAAATGGTAGGAAAACATTTTATATTTGTGTTGCCTAATAAATGAGGTTTGAATTATTATAAATAAGGATTTTAGAATATGTTACTCTTGAACAACTTATTTATAAACTAGGATATGTTTTTAACCACTTTTCAATAACTTAACTAGTGTTGATAACTTCTTTGTGTGGTTACAATTCAGGGTAGAGTAAAAGACCTCTTTTTGGGAAAGACCACTTTTCTTTGGCATTTTGGAAAAATTGCAATGGGTTTTTGGACTGCCCCTTTTTTACTACAGTATGACATAATGAAAGTGTAGACTTGATCATCTCTCACTAGAGCCAGCCCAGTGGGAGTAATTTGTCATCATAATTCCAATGTGTGGTCTCTGTTTTGACAAGCAAGTGAAATGAAAAATACATATATTTAAAATTTGTGATTTATAGAATAAAAATCAAGAAACAAAAGTTAGATTTTTAGAATCAGAAGACAATCAGCTTTCTATTAATATGTGAATAATACTGAAACACTAAAAAGATAGTTACATCAAAATAGGATAGTTGGTATTTCCAAAAAGAGGTATTTCTAGGTAAGTCAATAAACTAATCATTTTCAGTGAATGATCTTAAATAATTTTAATAATGACCATGTTGTTGCATAGCTTAGATGTTTAGCTATTCATTTGCTTATACAAACCTTTTGAACTCTAATTTGATAACAAGATATGAGGTTTTAAGTTTTACATAATTTTGCTCAATTGGATACTGGTCTTTTACCCTAGGCTATATATTGGCACATTAGGGGGGTGGGTAAATTTACAATAGAAGCAATTATATTTGTAAAGAGCATAAAAAAGGCATTGAGTGGTATGTTCACTTTATTTGTAAGTCAATAATATGAACTGCAGAAAATTTACCTAATAGGCTATGCTACTCTGACAATGCACTTCATCCTAATGGTCACACTGGGCAATAACACAAGAGCATCTACTGGACAATATAATTATATTGCTTTTTCTTCCAAATATTCCCCTGTGCTGTTACCAACACCCTAAGTTTTCTATTACCATAACTTTTGAACATTAGGCCTACCTTTTAACTGGTTTACACACTGGAATTTCTCTGTTTCAGCCTGAAACAACATTTGTGATTTATTCCATCTGTAGGAAACTTCATAGATAGATAATACGACAATAAATCCAAGAATTACAACTTTTTGCTTATCAACACGAATTTTTGACATTTCTAACTAGACTATAAAAATGTGGCAGTCTAAACAAAAGGCTAGTGTTTGCTTTTTTAGATACTTTGAACTAAATTTTTGCTATCCCCAGGCACACAAAATTATTTGACATAATTAATAAATATTATAACTGCAAATTTCACAGTAACTAGTTGACTAGAATAAATTGAAGAAGTTTATTTTAGTGTTCATTTCAACTAGTTTAAGTCAAGATTTATTCTATATGAATTAGGAGTTAAAGACGACTGAATCAGAGGACACTTTTTCTCTGTTGACTTGTTAGATGGCAATAAACAGCAAACACTTGAAATGTCAGAATGCTTGATATTTCCGAAGTTTAAAGCTCAGATATCTAAAAGTCAAGAAGTATCTGTCTTTTGTATTAATTCAGCTGATTTACATTGACTTTGGATATAGATAAATCTTCTCCAATGTTATTTTGAATACTAGATGAGGGTTTTTTGCTGGTCTTGGAAAGTGGGTCTAGTTAAGTTAGGAGTTTGAACTCCTAAATTAATTAATTTAGAGCCTAAATGATTTTTCCTTTAACTACATGGGAGATATAAAATAAACTTTGGAGATACCAATGAAACAGGGGCTCCATTAATTGTACTTTTTGTCTCTATTCCTGTTATTAGTGCAACTTTTACCCTACTTGTGGGGGGGGGGGGGAGGGTATGTTCCTGTAAAAGCAGCTCTTGCATCCTAATCTCCTTGGCTATGTACAAAATTTCACTGATTCTGTTGACCTATTTCTTGCCAACAGCTTGGTTACCCTTTTCTTAAAATTTTGGATGCATCTAGCCTAATCATGGGCGTAGGCAGCATATTGTCTAGGGGGGGGGGCATTTGATAGTGTGATGGAGTTTTATCAATTACTTTTTCCAAACCATCTGCTTTTTCAGTCATATCTAATGTAAATTTGAAGGTCTAGGGGGGAGGCAGCTGCCCCCCCCTCCCTACACCCATGTGTCTAATGTTATCCTTAGCATATGCACCCCATATTATGTAGGTAGGCTATACTCAATCAATGATCATACTAGAGCTTTAAGAAGGGTTTTAATTGGTATTAATGTAAATGAGCAGTCCACCACATAAGGGGACATGTTAAGAAAACAATCCTAAACAACAAAGTAAGCCTCTATGCTGATGACTCAAAACTTATTGGTCGTGCAGACACAGCAGAGAATATTAAGTCGATCCAACTGGACCTCGATAGATTCACTCACTGGAATAATATTTGGAGGCTTGAATTCAATGCATCAAAATGCAAGACTTTCCACCTTGGGAAGAAAAATTCACACACTCAGTACCATATGGATTGTAGGGATGGGTCCCAAAATGCCATTTCCAGCAGCCATGCAGAGAGAGATCTTGGTGTTGACGTGGTAGACAACGAATTGAAATTTCATATTCATGCACAAGCAACTATTGCAAAGGCTAATCAGACTCTTGGCTTAATCAAAAGAACATTCACTAGCAGATCTCCAACTGTTATGACCAAGCTATACAAGAGTCTAGTTTGACCAAGGCTAGAGTTTGGAATGTGTATCACATGCCCAATCAATAAGACAGACCAAGCAGCTCTAGAATCAGTCCAGAGGAGGGCAATGAAATGTATTAGAGACCTCTATGATGTCCCTTATCCATCCCATCTCCGTAAGCTTAGAATACCATCTCTAACATATCGTTGCAAACGAGGCAATGTGATAACAGCATACAAGCTTTTAAATGCTGAGGATACCATTCCTGGCCTTTTCCAACCGGACAATTCAAATAGAACTCATGGTCATTCTCAAAAGCTTTTCCAGAAACGAGCCAACACCAGACTAAGGAACAAGTTCTTCTCAAATAGAGTTGTCAGCTTGTGGAACTCCCTTAGTGAAAAAACAGTAACCTCTACCAGCGTGGATGCGTTCAAGTCATCAGTGGATAGGGAGTGGCTCAACAAACCATGGTGCACCATTTGGGATGCCACAGATGATGATTAACTATCATCACTGAAGCTGGCGGACACAGGATTCGTCCTATTGCTAGCAAGTGCGATTTAAGGTAAAATTTAAGGTAAATTCTTAGTATACAAAATTATCATAGTTAACATATTTTGTAGTGGGAGAATCTTTATTTTCACTTCTTTCACTGTTGTACAATTTTTTTAACAAAGTTCTAAAAAATAAACGTAGATTTGACTGCATTTATTCATTTTCAAATAGTCTATATAAGAAAGTTCAACACCATCCATGTGATCTACCAAAAAGATACTAATAGACAAATACTGATAAATTAGGTTGTCAGGTGAAATTAGCTAGATGGTTCTTGCATGTTTGTTTATTTTTCAAGACATGGAGAATAAACTTAAATATTGAAAAATATGATAGAAAAACTGGAAATACAAGGAAATAAGTGAAGATAAAGATTTTCCCACAACAAAATATGTTAACTAGGAGCTAGGATTATTTTGCATATTATGAAGTAAGAATTGTCTTTTTAACATGTTTCCTTATGGGGTGGACTGCTCATACATTTACACTGTCTTAATTACTTTTTAATTATAAATAATTTTAGTTTTATTGGTGTTGTTATCATTTTTATTATATTATATATTGATATATCTTATATATTTTTATTATAGGCCTATTCATTTGAACTCATCTGGATGGTTTTACTAGATTGAAATGTGGTTTTCAATTACAAATAAGTCAAGGCATATCAAAAGAAGCAATTTGTGTGGTTAAATTCTAAGTATGAAAACAATTAATTCATTTGTTTTGTCAGGAATTTTTTGTTTCTAAACTACATAATCAGGGCATGTATAGGTATAGTTTGACTTTAGTTACTTTTTTAACAGAAGATGTTGAAAAAAAGATGCTTTACCTCTATTTTTCTCTCTTTCTCTCTTGCTCTCTTTTTCTGTCTCTCTTTTACCTAGAAATGGAGTAACAAAAAAAAAATGTGGGGATCTAGAGAGGGCTGTAGAATAGTCATCTAAAACTAAGTAAAAATCTTGTTATTTTGAAGGTATATGAAACAAAAATTATGCTTGTCTTTATATTTTATGTTATATTTCATTTTTAGAAAAAGACAAAAAAAATAGCATATTTTTTTTTCTGGAGGTATTGGAAGAAATAACACAAAGTTGAGAATTTAGATTGTGAGCATATATGGAATCCTTTTACTGAATAAATAACAAAAGGACAATGGAAAATGATAAAGTAGAAGGATGCAACTCCTTTCCTTTCGGAGATATTCTGAATGACCCTTACCTCCAAAAAACAATACAAATTTGAGCCTTAAAGTGCATTTTGACAACCCCCCTTCCCCTAACTCTCTGTAATAGGAATTGTCTACCCAAGAAGATTTATAGCTTTAAATTGATCTTCTAATTCAGTTCCTGTTTTTGTCTTGAATTTTAAATTGTGAGTTATATTTAAGTTTTTTATTTTGTTTTTGTTCAACTTCACTGAGGATGTCACTAAATTTGTTAACTTGTTACTATTGTGGTTAAAAAATGTCTTCATCTTTTTGAACAATTGTGTTTTTGTATAAAGGAAAAGCAGTGCAGTCTTTATAGGCGCAAGACCTCACAAATCTTGTTTCATCAAATAATTGCATCAGAAGAATACTTTTTAATTCTCTCATTTTATTGACTTACTAGATTTTGTCTTTTGGATAGTTTATTCACCTTTGATATAATTATTACTTTCATTCCAATTGATATAATTAGTAACCCCATTATACCTTTTCTTTTCAGATGATTATTGCAGATTTGAGACCCAAGACTATCCTTAAAATTGCTCAAAGGGGAATGAACGTTTGGACCTAAAAGTAAGTTATAATTTAACACTTTACTCCTTTATATCTATAGTCATAAATTAAGCTTACTATAATTGTTTCAATCAATAAATTCATCATTTTTTAAATAAACTGATAAATTAATAATGAAATTATAAATTAGTAAATGCTTACTTACAATATATTATAATTTAATTATAAATATATTAATAAATATAATATATTTTATTAGTTAAAAATAATCCATAAAATATACTTATTCTAATTAATTACAAGTAAACACATAATTATTAATTAAAAATTAATATAAGACACCGGCGGATCTAGAGGAAAATCTTGGGGGGGGCCGCGCCGGACACAGGGCGCCAAAAACTGATTATACAGGACTAATTTGATAGCTCTTTATTTATATGAAAACACTGCCAAATATGCTCATAAAGGTAAAACGTAGCAAAAGAAAATAAAAACAGTACCACACTACACAACTAAACTCAATCGGCGAGCTTTTCTGAGAGCGAACATATCGATAGCATCGTCTGTTTTCGGCAGTTCGTCTCTGTAAGTCTGCATGAGTAGTAGAGCCTCCAACCTCTCTTCAGTCATCGTGCTTCGTATTGATGAACATGTCCTGTCAACCTTTGAAAACATTCGTTCTGCTTCACAGGTTGACACAGGAAGCGTCGCGAGAATTGTCAACAATGCGAAGATGTTGGGAAATACATTTTCCTGACAACTGTTCAGCGCTGAAATAGCTGTTTTCGGTTTTTGCACGGTTTCCTTAGACCAATACTTGTTCCAAATCTCGAACTCGGTTTTAACGTCTATCTCTGTACCCACGAGCAGCTCCTTGTACTTTTTCGTACCCTGGCTGAACGTCCTCCCAGCGTTTGCCATTAACCACAGCCGGGATCAAAGCTGAAAGTTTTGCAGCATTCGTAAAATGGCAGCTGAACCGCTCCGTAAAATCAAGCAGCATGGCGTCCAGGGCTGGAATAAATGCCGCCATCCTATAATGACTTTCTGGATCCATCTTGGGTACCCCTGCCCGGTATGTAGAACGTGAAGCTATGCGTGGCTGCGTTACCTTGATGGTAGCATCAATCTTTTCGGCCATTTTCAGAAGATCTTCGTAAAGCAGTCTGAATTTGGTTTCGGCATGTGATCGCATATCTTCCAGCATTGCCTTCACGCTACTAATGAGGGACAAGGCTCTCACGAGGTCACCATCCTTCTGTTTGTAGTGACTCGGCCAAAGGTTTCATGATCGACGAAAACGAATTCAGGCAAACCAGTCCTACGAGTGTATCTGATTTTTAAATGCAGGATCGTAATGCATAAGCTCTGCTACTTGCCTCTCGATCGTGCCATCCTTCCATCTCCTGCAGAGCAGAAACGATCGACGGAAGGGAGTCCCAAAACCTGCTGATTGCTTCGTGTCTCTCTACAAATCTCGTGGTACAAAGACTGACGAGTGTCTCTGTTTTAGCTTTGTCCGCGATAAGATGCTTTTTTAGAAGTCTTGTTCTCTTGGCACTTGAGCTGAAGTGAGAAATTGTGTCTCGAACAACGTCTTGGGCATTGCGCAGAATGGGAACTGAAACTATCTTGAACATGAGAGATTTATGGCATGGCTCACACAGTGGAAGTAATCTGCCAGTTCACACTGGCGTTTAACTTCAGCAGCAGCACCATTTGTCAAGCTTGCCATGCTAGCAGCTTTGTCGTATCCTTGACCAACGCACTTTGACAAATCCAGATTTGACTTCCTGACCTCACTCAACAGCAGCTTCCCGAGGCTCTTGCCGTCTAGCTTCTCTTCGATGCTTCTACCGTCGTCACTTTCCTCATCTCCAGCGAGTCTTGACAGGGTTTGAAAGGCATCGACAACTGCAAAAGGATCTTCTCGAATCACGTATCCCTGCTCGGTTTTACACACATAACGACAAACAATGACCATCAGCTCCCTGGTCTGCCTGTCTGTTGACTCGTCCGCAAGAAGACACCAAACCGTTGCTTTGTTTGCTTTTCTCACTACTTCGGTTTTTAACCATTTCCCCAATTGTTCCAATCAGTTCATTCTGGATCTGTTTACTCGTATATTTGGCGTTGCTCGGTGCATTTTCAAGTAAATCTTTAAGTTGCGAGTCTCCACTCTGAATCCGATACCGAAGTAGGTGGCGGAAATTCCCGTCGTTTACTGCTGTAATGACATCAGAGTCTTGGATATCAAGTTTGCCATCATCACGGTGGCCACGAAGGGGGATATTCTGTGCCCCGCAAAGCTTGACAGTTTCAACAACGCTTCTCAAGACTGCACGGTTCTGCTGTATTTGCTTGACCCTTTCACAGTCCAGAGCATTCCTGATATCTTGATCTTGACTACCGCGCTGAAACGTTGTTAGCAGCGCGGCAGCTTTTTCCTGGCAGTGTTTGTGAAACTGTGCTTCAGCATGGTTTGTCAGCGCACCATCTTTCCCGGTAAGTTTCGAATAGTCTTTTAGCGGTTTCAAGACCAACTTTCCCATTTTTTGCCCTCCGCCGCCTCCAGATAAAGCCGACCATCCTCCTCCGCTTTCGTTTGGTCCTCATCAAAACACAAACACTGCACCAAAGGCCTTCGTGGTCTGGATGACGACTCACTGCGAGCCAAGAATACCGGGCAAGATGTTCGGTATTCAAGCGACGCTTGACTTCGCCACCTTTCTCTTTTGTGTCGAGACTGGAAGATCAGATTGTTTCTTCGGCTTCCACCTTTCGTTCATAAAAAACATAATTTCGCCAGAAGACAACTGATTTCGCTCTTTCAGCGCTACTGCAATACCAAAGTCATTCGACGGCGTGAAGTAAGTTTCAGGCGAAAAAATAGCGCTTTGATTCTGCTGCGGGTGCGGGACTGTGAAATCAGTGTTGGGCTATGTACCACCAAGGTTTGAGTACTGCTTCTTGATCCTTCAGTCAGCTGATCAGTGTGTGTGTCGTTTCGGCCGAAGTTTGTTATGAAGCCGTCTGTGAAATGGACGGAGTTGTTGGTGACAGTTCGTTCTCCTGGCTGAATGCGTTTTTGTGCATTCCGACCGTCGACTCAGAGTGGGCATCAGAAGTTGCCGTCGTCTCAACATCTAACAAAAAAAGTTTCTCTTTTAAAGTTTGCACAAGGCATTTATTGTAAACGTATATACACTTTGTATAATGGCTTGCTTTAGTAGATTTAACTCTCAACATGGTGAAGGCAGAATTGGAACTAAATTTGAAAATAAACTAAATCAGCAACATTAACTTTAAACTCCCCCAACAATCTTGAACTTTCATACCCCAAAACTATTTCTAGGAAACCCGGACTTTAAAATAAAATACCACCCTAAACATCACTAATTTAATTTGCAACCCCAAGAACCGATCCCCGACATATGCTAACAAATATTTTTCAAGAGCTGAAACCCGAAACAATTATCACCGAAGTTTACAAGGCTAAAGAGAGAGCTTTAACTGCAAGAATTTGAAAGATAATTTCAGAGCTGACACAGTGTGTCGGTAAAAATACTGCTTTAAGCCAATATCATAACCGTCAGGCGAGACGAGTGGGCTGGTAAAAATCAGGTCAAACGCTTCGGACAAATTGCATACGAAGAACACTGTACAAGAGGGACCGTATGCAATATATAACAACAAAAGCAGCTGGTACGCGATGAAGCTTGACGAATGAGCCTTATCAGGAAAGCTATCCGACAATGGGCTAAAGCTAGAAATTAGAAGTGTTGATACCCACTTTAAACGACACTCCTTCCTTATTGTTCTATCTTTAAAAGCTTACCTTTAATCTGATCTTTCTTGGCAAAATAATCAGAGATGTCCCTCGATCCTTTACGGCTTTCCGCCATCATTCTTTGTTTCTTCTCTGTTCTATATTCATGCCCTGATTTTTTTTTCCGATCCATTTTAAATGCGTTTCCGTCTAACTGGTCTAACACACGGAGCAAAAATACTCCGAAGGCAGTGGCAGGGTCGCTCGGGCCTAGCCTCCCGCCGGTTGGATCTAACCACCCACGCAACTCCCCAAAGACATGCGTTTCTCGTAAGCATTCACAAAATGTTTTGCTCGTTTAGCACGTCCCAAAAATAAACCCAATAATCATGATTCGTGCAGTGTCGGATTTGAACTTTAGATAATGTGATAAAAGAAAGTAAAAAATGACGGCTTATCCGATTTTTTTTTTTAGCGTCGGCCTTAGTTTGAATCATTCACAAAAAGGGTCGTTTGCACGATGGATGAGAGGGCGCCAGAAAATCTTGGGGGGGCCCAGGGCCCCCCCGGCCCCCCCCCCCCCCCCCCCTGGATCCGCCGCTGATATAAGATGGGAACTTCCTAAGAGGGTTAAAAGAGGGAGGCTTTAAATAGATTGGGATGGTGGAGGAGCATGCATAGCTGTGTTGGCCTCAGGCGGCTTGGTGCTGGGGTGAGTTGTTAGTTATTCTTAGTAGTAATAATTTAATAAATGAAATTATTATAATAATAAAAGCTATTTATAACAAATAAAAAAGATTGACCTGGGCTCCCAACCAAATTTCATATGCCCCTGTGAGGTACAAAAAAGAATTTCTAAAGGTTATTTTGAAAGGGCTTATAAAAAAAAAAATTCTGTTCAGTTGCCCATCATAGTATGAATCTGAATTAAGTATAAAAGTAACATTTTAATAAAAATATTGTAAGCTACTCTAACTTTGGTCCAAGGTGGGGTTGTAAATTTCAAAAATTTTGGGGTTTCTAATTTTGATTAAGAACCCTTATATAAGACCCATTGGATTTTGAGATGTTTCACTATGATCTTTTAAATTTCAATATATTTTGAAAGTAATCCAAAACAAAATAAATTTCTTCCTAAACATTTATCTCTGGGATAGCTTTATTTTGGGTAAGAGCCAATAAAAAGTTGATGAAATGGAATTAGTTGATGAAAATTATTCTACTTTTGCTATGACTATATTCGTTAAAAATCACTGTTCCCTTATATGTTTTGAATATCTCACAAAATAATCCTTTTATATGGATTTTTTCCATAGGTTTTGTTCCAAGCTATATAGCAAAAAGTGTGTGGGAATTCAGTAGTAGATGGATAGATAAGCACTCCTGGACTTAAAATATGCAGATGATTTGAGTGTCCAAGTTAGTAATGAATGCATTTTCAGAAATTTTGAGGATTCTGTTGGCGAGATATGTAATAATTAATCCTAACAGATTAGAAATTTTTAGGATTCTGTGGGCGAATATATTTAATAATTAATCTTAATAGATTAGAAATTTTGAGGATTCTGTGGGCAAGAATATTTAATAATTAATCTTAAAAGACTAGAAATTTTGAGGATTCTGTGGGCAAGAATATTTAATAATTAATCTTAAAGACTAGAAATTTTGAGGATTCTGTGGGCGAGAATATTTAATAATTAATCCTAACAGACTAATTCTCTCAAATGAGAAATGATGTGTATAAAGAAATGAGAAATGATGTGTATAAAGAAATGAGAAATGATGTGTATGAAGAGGTTAGATATGAAGGATGAAGAGATTAGGTGTGAGGATAAAGAGATTGGGTTAGAGGATGGTGTTAGTGTTAGGTACTGAGAAAATTAAACAAATGAATAGATCCAAACATAAAATTTCCACGATTTCTTGACTTCTCGAATATCAGTATGAAAGATCTTACTCTTAAGACGGTATTCATTACTGCTGTAGCATCTGGTCGTCGAAGGAGTGAGATTCATACCTTGTCCTTCAGTGCAGCATAATTTTCAGATAATTAAGTGACTCTCAGATTTCTTCCTTCGTTTAGACCCAAGGCCTTAAAACCTCATGAGATACCCTCTCCTATCCTTCTAGCCGCGCTACATGTAGATCCAGCCCTGTGTCCAGTGAGGATTCGATTCAAGAAATTAAATTTAAACCCATTTAAGATTTTTTTAGCTATTCTTTTTTGCGATTGTGCAATAAGCTGTGCGAAAAAAATTGATTTAATTTCAGTGTTTAGAAGGTTCAGTGTCTCAGTGTTTAAAATAGCTAAGAATGTTCGGTCATGTTTAATGGATGAAGGATGAGATGTTGCCAAATATCAATCTTTCTGGCAATATAGCTAGGGCCAAACGAAAAGCAGCGCGTCTTTGAATGGGCGAGGAAGAAGTAAAAAGCAGATTTACAGGAAGTAAGAGCATCATTTAAGGGAGGAAACAGTGAAGCTATGAACATGGTGGGATGGGGGATGAATGTACTTAGATGCGTGGAACATCAAATTTACTGGGTGCTGCGATGATCGTCGTAATTTCTTATTTTTCGTCTATTTTTGACTTTTTAAGATCTCCTTCTTCTGATGTAGATTCTGGCGCAAAAATCTGAGTATTTCTCAGTCTGAATTCCTACTCAGTGCAGCAAGTCCATTATTTAATTTAATTTCGTATCGTACCATTTTTAGACATTTATCAACTTTTTCCCGTAGCTAGTTAAGGATTTAGACTATAAAAAATCGATCAGCCATCCTAGAATTTCCATTCCCCAACATTTCGGCCCTGTTTAAAGTATGTAAATACCAAAAAATGCAGTTTTTTCGTTAAAAATTGTATCTTACTTTAATCCAATCACTTTCTACTCTTAAATAGGGCATTAGAACTTTCCAATCGAATGAGTCATCTCCTAGGTTTGTAAGACCACCCCTCAATGCGAAGCAATCGGAAAAAAAAAACATAGATACCACATCGTTTTTTATTAAGTATTCCTAACTGGAGTACTTGATATTAGTTCAGTTCAATACTAATTAATGGGAGACTACACCCAATATTTGTCTATGAAGTTTTTGAACATTTTCAGAACATGGACATCCTCTCAACCTCTCCTCTCCTCTCAACCTCATCCTCTCAACTGGACCAACAAAGCGCTCATATATGAGTGCTATTGCTGCTTGGTTTTAGACATTTTATTAACCTTTTCTCCAAATATTGATGGAGTATGGAGTACCAGGCAAGGCCGTATTCAGGGGGGGGGGGCTTAGCGGGTTTGAACCCACCCTCGCCCCCGAAATGTTTGTCTGACTCGTAAAAACGTAACAAAAATGGACATGAACAAATTTGTATGGTTTTTTTGAAGTTTTTTGTGTAAATCCCCCCCCCCAAAAAAAAAAAAATTAGTAAAACCCCCTCCGAAAAAAAATTCTGGGTACGGCCTTGGTACCAGGTAGAGTTTTTTCTAGGGGGAAGGGATAGCACTCATGCCTATTTTACAAATGTTTGATTCCTTTGGGGGCTGCAGCCCCCCTTTAAATGACGTTGTTTATTACTTATTTATAAAGCTAAAAGTATGAGCTATATGTATAGAACTTGCTCAAATAAAGGGATTCGTGATACTATCCTGTATTTGTTAAGCTTTGGAATGCTTTTTTTAGAGTCCTCTTGTGATAACCTACTACCTCTGGTTCGATTCGACCATCCCGCGGGGGGAGGGAGGAAACAAGTCCAATGGAACAGTTGTACTAGCCATGCTAAACTGCGATTGTCCTCAGTTTTGACTCTGAGGGAATGTAAACCTCCTGCTAAGGGTTTTCTATAGATTAGCTGGCTATCTGAGAATTTGTACCCTCTTTCTTTTTGCCCTATTTTTGCCATAATTGGTGTTCCAAGGTAAAAAAAAAAAATTGAAAAAACGATATTTGGCTGAGGTGCGATTTATTTCACCACTCAAAAAGATACATATTCTCAACTCCCTTCAGATGATCTCTCTCTAACATTCTACGGCCATTGGTTCAATACGATCATTCTTGGTTGAATACAGCCACCCCTGCTAAAGAAATTAAGATGTTTCGCTGCCACCTATTCAGAAATTTGATTTCCTTTGTTTTTATAGATAGGAGACTGTGAGCTGATAATGGAAAGTTTAATGATGTACTTTTCATTTGGATTTGATGTAATACTGGAGGGTTTTCGGGCTCTACCACAGAATTCTCAAAATTCTTTCCGCGTTTACAAATTGCTGTACAGTTGAACCATAATAAAAGACAGTAATTAAAGATAAGTGCCATTTAGACAATATTCATCATTAGAAAGGTTTTTTTGAAAACGCATTATTTTCTAAGGTTGGGTTAGCCCAGCCGTTGCTCCCTCTTTACAAGGCTGCAGGTACTGCTGCAATCATGATGGGGGACTGTGAACTTCATGTCAAAGATTTTCAGCAATGGTTGTATCAACGTTCACTTCATTTTTTCTAGCCTTCTGTACTCTGGAATGACACCAAAAAGTGCTGATTTTGGTGCCATACCCTGCTTTAGTCGGATACGATTAAGATAAATATGTTAAAAGCACATATGTTCGAGTATTAGCTTTCAAATGAGCCATAAACCATCTTTGCATGATCATCCAGTAATTTGCTAGCACAGACAAAAAACAAGGAGACATAGCCACCCATGTTAAAAAAAGATTCCTTGTTTTAAAAGATCAGGAGCTACTGATAAGGGCTTTTGTCAATGGCGATAGTACACTTTTTATGTTTATTTTGTGTCATATTTGTGGAGATGAAGTTTTTTTTTTCATGCTCAAAAAATTTGTTTTCGCAATTACAATTTTATTATTCTGTTCGATCGAGATAATAGTTACTGTTTCCGAATCAATTTCAATTAGACATTTTTTTCCCCACAAGACTGTTTTTTAAATTAAAAACTTTGAAATTTTATTTTAATTTTAATTTTTAAACTTTTATTTATTTTATTTAGTCCTAGGCACTTTACCAGATTGCAGCTGCCGTCACTGCTGCCTGCTTTTCGACATTACTTTTAGAGGGAGGGAAGCCAATATTTTTCTAGGAAGTGAACTAAGGAAGACCCCATTTCAGTCCTCTTATTTGGCGTATATTATTATTTTTTTTTAAATAGTTTGAGACCATGAAGCTAAATGCGATCTCTGATTGGTGTCTGCTCTTTGGGAATTCCAACAACCTTTCCTTTTTTAGAAATGTCAGGACCTGCTGTTTAATCAAGCTACAATTCAAGCACTGATAGAGAACTATGGAATCCTAGAAAAGTATTACCAAGATTTTATTGAAGAACGGGACCAGAGTCTCAACGGACTTAAATCACAGCTTGAAAGTAAGCAATCAAAACCGTCGTTTGATATTCTATACGGTTTTATTTCAGCTTCAAATCGTCACTTAAGCATTTACTGTCACATAGCTTAAGTATGTGTTAAGTAAGCTTAAGTTAAGCTTGAATTAAATTCAAATTAAATTAAGTTTAAGGGAATTTAATACCATAAAGAATCTCGTCCATTATAAACTTTTTTAGTTTGTGTGGCCAAACTATTGATTGGGCGGTCTTTCAATAACTTGTAGAGCTTGGATAAGCGATTCGAATAATCGGCAGAAAACTAAAAGTCGACATCTACTTTCCCCGAAATCTTAGAAAAACCTTGCAACTTCTATTGTTTTGTGGCAGAGATAAAGATATTTAGTTTAAGGTAAACTTATATCATTAGGAAGTGCAAATTTTTTTTTCGATCAAAAGAAGCAGAATTTTCTTTTTAAAATTCATAAAAAATGGTTGTCCCTAAAAACGTTATAGTATACCTGCTATGATAATTCAAAAATCACCTCAAAGAAAAGTCATTTGATCAGTTTAACAGCTCTTCGAATTTTATGTGGCTCAACCTGCTTTGATTGAAAACTTTGTCGACTCCATTGTCTTTTCAATCAAATTTCATAATCAAATCACAAATTCTCAGTAGGTCTCAGTGATAAGTAGTCCCCTAAGAGAATTTGCTAATGGACCCTATGCCTTTGAGACAGTCAGCCGACGTTGATGCTCACAAAACGATGCTCAAGGTATTGAATCCTTTTACGTAGCTCAAGTAATTTATGATTAGTTGAGACATGGGCGCCCATAAAAATTGTCAATTAGACCAGGTAAGACCCTCCTGGAATTCAGCCTATGGGCGCTCAAGGTTGAGATGCTTTTGATTTTGAATCACAACTGTATATTAATGCTTACGGATACTACTGAGCCTAGATATGTAGGGAGCAGATATGTTGCCAACATGGAACTGGCATTAAATAGATCAAATGCATGAAGTTATTACTTTATATAAAGATGACAAGCAGCACGGATTCTTGCGAGCTTTATGTGCTTTTACTTCCTTGCCAACAGAAGTTTTAAGTTTTACTTGAAGTTTGCTTTAAGTAGTTCTAAAAGTTTCGCTTTAAGTTTTCCTCGAGTTTTTTCTTTCCCATCCTAAGTTTTCTTTCAAAAGTATTTTCTTTTCTTTAAAGGGGATTCGATACCTTAAAGGATTATCTTATATACCACTACTATTACTAACAACTCACCGCAGCACCAAGCCGCCTGAGGCCAACACAGCTACGCAGGCTCCTCCTCCATCCCAATCTATTTAAAGCCTCCCCAAAGACATGCGTTTCTCGTAAGCATTCACAAAATGTTTTGCTCGTTTAGCACGTCCCAAAAATAAACCCAATAATCATGATTCGTGCAGTGTCATATTTGAACTTTAGATAATGTGATAAAAAGAAAGTAAAAAATGACGGCGTATCCGATTTTTTTTTTTTAGCGTCGGCCTTAGTTGAATCATTCACAAAAAAGGGTCGTTTGCACGATGGATGAGAGGGCGCCAGAAAATCTTGGGGGGGGGGCAGGGCCCCCCCGGCCCCCCCCCTGGATCCGCCGCTGATATAAGATGGAACTTCCTAAGAGGGTTAAAAGAGGGAGGCTTTAAATAGATTGGGATGGTGGAGGAGCATGCATAGCTGTGTTGGCCTCAGGCGGCTTGGTGCTGGGGTGAGTTGTTAGTTATTCTTAGTAGTAATAATTTAATAAATGAAATTATTATAATAATAAAAGCTATTTATAACAAATAAAAAAGATTGACCTGGGCTCCCAACCAAATTTCATATGCCCCTGTGAGGTACAAAAAAGAATTTCTAAAGGTTATTTTGAAAGGGCTTATAAAAAAAAATTCTGTTCAGTTGCCCATCATAGTATGAATCTGAATTAAGTATAAAAGTAACATTTTAATAAAAATATTGTAAGCTACTCTAACTTTGGTCCAAGGTGGGGTTGTAAATTTCAAAAATTTTGGGGTTTCTAATTTTGATTAAGAACCCTTATATAAGACCCATTGGATTTTGAGATGTTTCACTATGATCTTTTAAATTTCAATATATTTTGAAAGTAATCCAAAACAAAATAAATTTCTTCCTAAACATTTATCTCTGGGATAGCTTTATTTTGGGTAAGAGCCAATAAAAAAGTTGATGAAATGGAATTAGTTGATGAAAAATTATTCTACTTTTGCTATGACTATATTCGTTAAAAATCACTGTTCCCTTATATGTTTTGAATATCTCACAAAATAATCCTTTTATATGGATTTTTTCCACAGGTTTTGTTCCAAGCTATATAGCAAAAAGTGTGTGGGAATTCAGTAGTAGATGGATAGATAAGCACTCCTAGACTTAAAATATGCAGATGATTTGAGTGTCCAAGTTAGTAATGAATGCATTTTCAGAAATTTTGAGGATTCTGTGGGCGAGATATGTAATAATTAATCCTAACAGACTAGAAATTTTTAGTATTCTGTGGGCGAATATATTTAATAATTAATCTTAATAGACTAGAAATTTTGAGGATTCTGTGGGCAAGAATATTTAATAATTAATCTTAAAAGACTAGAAATTTTGAGGATTCTGTGGGCGAGAATATTTAATAATTAATCCTAACAGACTAATTCTCTCAAATGAGAACTGATGTGTATAAAGAAATGAGAAATGATGCGTATAAAGAAATGAGAAATGATGTGTATGAAGAGGTTAGATAGGAAGGATGAAGAGATTAGGTGTGAGGATAAAGAGATTGGGTTAGAGGATGGTGTTAGTGTTAGGTACTGAGAAAATTAAACAAATGAATAGATCCAAACATAAAATTTCCACGATTTCTTGACTTCTCGAATATCAGTATGAAAGATCTTACTCTTAAGACGGTATTCATTACTGCTGTAGCATCTGGTCGTCGAAGGAGTGAGATTCATACCTTGTCCTTCAGTGCAGCATAATTTTCAGATAATTAAGTGATTCTCAGATTTCTTCCTTCGTTTAGACCCAAGGCCTTAAAACCTCATGAGATACCCTCTCCTATCCTTCTAGCCGCGCTACATGTAGATCCAGCCCTGTTTGATTTAATTTCAGTGTTTAGAAGGTTCAGTGTCTCAGTGTTTAAAATAGCTAAGAATGTTCGGTCACGTTTAATGGATGAAGGATGAGATGTTGCCAAATATCAATCTTTCTGGCAATATAGCTAGGGCCAAACGAAAAGCAGCGCGTCTTTGAATGGGCGAGGAAGAAGTAAAAAGCAGATTTACAGGAAGTAAGAGCATCATTTAAGGGAGGAAACAGTGAAGCTATGAACATGGTGGGATGGGGGATGAATGTACTTAGATGCGTGGAACATCAAATTTACTGGGTGCTGCGATGATCGTCGTAATTTCTTATTTTTCGTCTATTTTTGACTTTTTAAGATCTCCTTCTTCTGATGTAGATTCTGGCGCAAAAATCTGAGTATTTCTCAGTCTGAATTCCTACTCAGTGCAGCAAGTCCATTATTTAATTTAATTTCGTATCGTACCATTTTTAGACATTTATCAACTTTTTCCCGTAGCTAGTTAAGGATTTAGACTATAAAAAATCGATCAGCCATCCTAGAATTTCCATTCCCCAACATTTCGGCCCTGTTTAAAGTATGTAAATACCAAAAAATGCAGTTTTTCGTTAAAAATTGTATCTTACTTTAATCCAATCACTTTCTACTCTTAAATAGGGCATTAGAACTTTTCAATCGAATGAGTCATCTCCTAGGTTTGTAAGACCACCCCTCAATGCGAAGCAATCGGAAGAAAAAAACATAGATACCACATCGTTTTTTATTAAGTATTCCTAACTGGAGTACTTGATATTAGTTCAGTTCAATACTAATTAATGGGAGACTACACCCAATATTTGTCTATGAAGTTTTTGAACATTTTCAGAACATGGACATCCTCTCAACCTCTCCTCTCCTCTCAACCTCATCCTCTCAACTGGACCAACAAAGCGTTCATATATGAGTGCTATTGCTGCTTGGTTTTAGACATTTTATTAACCTTTTCTCCAAATATTGATGGAGTATGGAGTACCAGGCAAGGCCGTATTCAGGGGGGGGGGATTAGCGGGTTTGAACCCACCCTCGCCCCCAATATGTTTGTCTGACTCGTAAAAACGTAACAAAAATGGACATGAACAAATTTGTATGGCTTTTTTGAAGTTTTTTGTGTAAATCCCCCCCCCCCCAAAAAAAAAAAAATTTAGTAAAACCCCCTCCGAAAAAAAAATTCTGGGTACGGCCTTGGTACCAGGTAGAGTTTTTTCTAGGGGGAAGGGATAGCACTCATGCCTATTTTACAAATGTTTCATTCCTTTGGGGGCTGCAGCCCCCCTTTAAATGACGTTATTTATTACTTATTTATAAAAGCTAAAAGTATGAGCTATATGTATAGAACTTGCTCAAATAAAGGGATTCGTGATACTATCCTGTATTTGTTAAGCTTTGGAATGCTTTTTTTTAGAGTCCTCTTGTGATAACCTACTACCTCTGGTTCGATTCGACCATCCCGCGGGGGGAGGGAGGAAACAAGTCTAATGGAACAGTTGTACTAGCCATGCTAAACTGCGATTGTCCTCAGTTTTGACTCTGAGGGAATGTAAACCTCCTGCTAAGGGTTTTCTATAGATTAGCTGGCTATCTGAGAATTTGTACCCTCTTTCTTTTTGCCCTATTTTTGCCATAATTGGTGTTCCAAGGTAAAAAAAAAATTGAAAAAACGATATTTGGCTGAGGTGCGATTTATTTCACCACTCAAAAAGATACATATTCTCAACTCCCTTCAGATGATCTCTCTCTAACATTCTACGGCCATTGGTTCAATACGATCATTCTTGGTTGAATACAGCCACCCCTGCTAAAGAAATTAAGATGTTTCGCTGCCACCTATTCAGAAATTTGATTTCCTTTGTTTTTATAGATAGGAGACTGTGAGCTGATAATGGAAAGTTTAATGATGTACTTTTCATTTGGATTTGATGTAATACTGGAGGGTTTTCGGGCTCTTCCACAGAATTCTCAAAATTCTTTCCGCGTTTACAAATTGCTGTACAGTTGAACCATAATAAAAGACAGTAATTAAACATAAGTGCCATTTAGACAATATTCATCATTAGAAAGGTTTTTTTGAAAACGCATTATTTTCTAAGGTTGGGTTAGCCCAGCCGTTGCTCCCTCTTTACAAGGCTGCAGGTACTGCTGCAATCATGATGGGGGACTGTGAACTTCATGTCAAAGATTTCAGCAATGGTTGTATCAACGTTCACTTCATTTTTTCTAGCCTTCTGTACTCTGGAATGACACCAAAAAGTGCTGATTTTGGTGCCATACCCTGCTTTAGTCGGATACGATTAAGATAAATATGTTAAAAGCACATATGTTCGAGTATTAGCTTTCAAATGAGCCATAAACCATCTTTGCATGATCATCCAGTAATTTGCTAGCACAGACAAAAAACAAGGAGACATAGCCACCCATGTTAAAAAAAGATTCCTTGTTTTAAAAGATCAGGAGCTACTGATAAGGGCTTTTGTCAATGGCGATAGTACACTTTTTATGTTTATTTTGTGTCATATTTGTGGAGATGAAGTTTTTTTTTTCATGCTCAAAAAATTTGTTTTCGCAATTACAATTTTATTATTCTGTTCGATCGAGATAATAGTTACTGTTTCCGAATCAATTTCAATTAGACATTTTTTTTTCCACAAGACTGTTTTTTAAATTAAAAACTTTGAAATTTTATTTTAATTTTAATTTTTAAACTTTTATTTATTTTATTTAGTCCTAGGCACTTTACCAGATTGCAGCTGCCGTCACTGCTGCCTGCTTTTCGACATTACTTTTAGAGGGAGGGAAGCCAATATTTTTCTAGGAAGTGAACTAAGGAAGACCCCATTTCAGTCCTCTTATTTGGCGTATATTATTATTTTTTTTTAAATAGTTTGAGACCATGAAGCTAAATGCGATCTCTGATTGGTGTCTGCTCTTTGGGAATTCCAACAACCTTTCCTTTTTTAGAAATGTCAGGACCTGCTGTTTAATCAAGCTACAATTCAAGCACTGATAGAGAACTATGGAATCCTAGAAAAGTATTACCAAGATCTTATTGAAGAACGGGACCAGAGTCTCAACGGACTTAAATCACAGCTTGAAAGTAAGCAATCAAAACCGTCGTTTGATATTCTATACGGTTTTATTTCAGCTTCAAATCGTCACTTAAGCATTTACTGTCACATAGCTTAAGTATGTGTTAAGTAAGCTTAAGTTAAGCTTGAATTAAATTCAAACTAAATTAAGTTTAAGGGAATTTAATACCATAAAGAATCTCGTCCATTATAAACTTTTTTAGTTTGTGTGGCCAAACTATTGATTGGGCGGTCTTTCCATAACTTGTAGAGCTTGGATAAGCGATTCGAATAATCGGCAGAAAACTAAAAGTCGACATCTACTTTCCCCGAAATCTTAGAAAAACCTTGCAACTTCTATTGTTTTGTGGCAGAGATTTAGTTTAAGGTAAACTTATATCATTAGGAAGTGCAAATTTTTTTTTCGATCAAAAGAAGCAGAATTTTCTTTTTAAAATTCATAAAAAATGGTTGTCCCTAAAAAACGTTATAGTATACCTGCTATGATAATTCAAAAATCACCTCAAAAGAAATGTCATTTGATCAGTTTAACAGCTCTTCGAATTTTATGTGGCTCAACCTGCTTTGATTGAAAACTTTGTTGACTCCATTGTCTTTTCAATCAAATTTCATAATCAAATCACAAATTCTCAGTAGGTCTCAGTGATAAGTAGTCCCCTAAGAGAATTTGCTAATGGACCCTATGCCTTTGAGACAGTCAGCCGACGTTGATGCTCACAAAACGATGCTCAAGGTATTGAATCCTTTTACGTAGCTCAAGTATTTATGATTAGTTGAGACATGGGCGCCATAAAAATTGTCAATTAGACCAGGTAAGACCCTCCTGGAATTCAGCCTATGGGCACTCAAGGCTGAGATGCTTTTGATTTTGAATCACAACTGTATATTAATGCTTACGGATACTACTGAGCCTAGATATGTAGGGAGCAGATATGTTGCCACATGGAACTGGCATTAAATAGATCAAATGCATGAAGTTATTACTTTATATAAAGATGACAAGCAGCCCGGATTCTTGCGAGCTTTATGTGCTTTTACTTCCTTGCCAACAGAAGTTTTAAGTTTTACTTGAAGTTTGCTTTAAGTAGTTAAGTTTTTCTAAAAGTTTCGCTTTAAGTTTTCCTCGAGTTTTTCTTTCCCATCCTAAGTTTTCTTTCAGAAGTATTTTCTTTTATTTAAAGGGGATTCGATACCTTAAAGGATTATCTTATATACCACTACTACTACTAACAACTCACCGCAGCACCAAGCCGCCTGAGGCCAACACAGCTACGCAGGCTCCTCCTCCATCCCAATCTATTTAAAGCCTCCCTTTTTACGCCCGCCCATGAAGTTCCCATTTCCTTTAAATCTTTGTTTATGACGTCCTCCCACCCCAGACGAGGACGACCTGCTTTCCGTTTAGCCCTAGACGGTTGGCCGAAAAGAACAATCTTCGGCAATCTGTCATCCTTCATCCGCACAACGTGCCCTAGCCACCTCAACCTTTCTTTCATTATAACCCTAGAGAGCGGTGTTGAACCACATTTTTCGTATAGCCTATTGTTTGAAATACGGTCAGTCAGCCGTGTACCCAGAACAATCCTAAAGCAATTTCTCTGGAAAACATCTAGCAAATCTTCATCCGCTTTTCGGAGTGCCCATGCTTCAGAGCCATATTTGACCACTGTCATCACTGTAGCTTCTAATATTCTAATCTTGGTTTGCAGACTTATCTTCCTATTTTTCCAAACTTTTTGTTAACTGTGAAAAAACACCCTGAGCCTTGGCTATTCTACTTTTGACATCTTCACTGCTCCAGCCATCTTTTCTAATAATACTACCAAGGTAAGTGAAGCTGTCCACCTGATCAATCTTTTCAATACCCAACTTCACCTTTTCATCTTCACTTATTCCTAGCCTTAGTGACTTAGTCTTTTTAACATTAATTTTCAAACCTATTCTAGCACCCTGAACTCGCAAAACCTCTAAAACTCCATTAATTTTACTCACACTTTCATCGAGGATGCTTAAATCATCAGTATAATCCAACTCCAGGAGACTTTTTCCTCCCCATTTGATCCCGTGGTCTCCCATTGCCTTTCCTGTGCTCCTTAAGACAAATTCCATCAAAATAATCCATATAAAGGGGGATAGGACACAACCCTGCTTAACTCCTGATTCAATACAAAACCAGCTGCTTACCTCATTTCCTACCTTGACCGCAGCAGTGTTATTCTCCTACATAGTAGGAGAATAATATAGTAGGGGAAATGTTATTCATCCTACACTAATCACATTAATGTATTTGTCTGGTATACCATAACTTGTAGAGCTTGGAGAAGAGATCCGAATAAATGACAAGAAATAGCAAACCAGCTCCTACTTTCCGAAAATCTTAGAAAAGCTATTTAGCTTCTAACGTTCTGTCCCGGAGGTAGAGATGTTCAATTTTAATGCACTAACACTGCAACTACTTCTACAACAACCGAAACTACTATTAAGTACTATTAAGTTACTATTAAGTACTATTAACTATTAACTACTATTAAGTAATAGTACTATTAAGGCTAAGTCTATGGTAAAATTTGAGAGAATATTGATATCAAATTCAAACTAACGAAAGACTCTATGTGCATTTAGATTGTCAAAATAGCGTATCTTAAGAATTGATTTGTGTATTAAGTTGGAACTCTCAGAGAATACTTGAAGGGGAAGATCAATTGACCCAAAGGTAATATGTGCACACTACTACTAATACTACTACTACTACTGCAGCATTTACTTGTTCTACCACTACTATTATTAGTACTCCAACTACTACTTCTATCGCAAACAAGGTTAAGAGCAATTTTAAAGTTCAGGTTAAGGCTTAAGGTTCAGAGCAACTTGAGAAAATATTGAAGGCAAATTTGAACTAGCAAAAGACACTACGTGCATTTAGATTGTCAAAAGAGCATGGCTTACAAGTTGATTTTTGTGTTAAGTTGGAACTCTCAGAGAATGCTAAAAGGGGAAGATCAATTGAACAAAAGGCAATATTTGCTTATTAATACACATGCTGCTACCACTGCTGCATTTACTAGCTCTACTACTACTAACACTTTTGCTCCAACTACTACTTCTAATACAAATACTTGTAAGGCTAAGAGTATTAACATGAAAATTTCAACAAGTATATGAATATACAGGTTATCAAAAGAGTAAATCGAGAATTTTATGGCAATGGCTAATTGTATTAAGTTGAGTAGTAATACTACTGCTGTGACTGCTATTACAACTATATCTAACGGTATGAAGATGAAATTTTCAGAGAATATTTCTGAAAATTTCTGTTGTACGGATGACAACTTGCAATCCGTATGCAGGTTGTCAAAAGGGCATATCAGCAATATCTTAAGAATAGTTTCATGTGCGAAGTTAAAACTTACAACGCTTGTTGTGGGGGATGTTGAACTAACCAAAAGAGTATATTTGCATCATAATACTACTGTTTCTACTCCTACAACTACTGCTACTATATTATTACTTCTACTACTACTATTGCTGCTAAAGCTAAGACTACTACTATTAACTCTACCTCTACTGCTACTGCTGCTACTACTATAACTACTGGTGCTACTACTACTGGTAATAAACCTGAGGGTATTAAGGCGAAAATTTTAGGCAATATTGTAACTGTATTGAAATAAATCGAAACACACAGTGCCCACATAGGTTGTCAAGAGGACATATCAGCAAGGCTTCAGGACCGGATGACAGTGGGAGGTTAAAAATTTCATCGTGTGTTGAAGGGGATTTTGGAAAAAAGGTGCTATGTGCATACTGCTACTACAACTATTGCTACTAGACAAGCTAAATGTATTAGCTTTCAAGGAATATTTAGGCGTATACTCAACTAAATCAAAACAAACCATGTAGATTGTGTAGATTGTGATCATGTAGATTTTGAATAGGGTGGCAAAGCAATATCAATAACGGCTTACATTATTAAGTTAGACAATTCAGGGTAAGTTGTGACAGATTTTGAACTAGCCAGAAGACACTATGTGTATACTTTTGATACTACTCCTACGGTTACTGTAACTAATGACACGACACTAAGGGCATTAAGTTGAAACGTTTAGATCGAGTTTCAATTAAACGAAAACTTAACGCATGCAAGTATTAAAGAGCATATAAGCAATATCATAGGCAGCGCTGATCTATCTTAGCTAGTAGCATCATTGATATCTGAAAGAAGCTAATTTGATTAGATATTCAAAGTTCTAGTACACTTTTTAAGAGTCAAAAGTGATTGGAGAGCAATCATCCCTCGTCTTTAGCCCATAATTTTCCAAACACTTCAAATCAAAATTTAAGATAGCCATTTTGCTCAGCATAGCTGAACGGGAACCCAACCCTCAAAGCTGTCAAATTACTCAAATTATGCTTCCTTTCAGTTGATTTTTGATGTTTTCTAAGCAGGCATACCAGAACATTTTAGGAATGCCTTTTTCTGAAAAAAAAAATTGCTCCTTTTAATCGAAAAAAACTAATTTACTTTTTCGAATGATGCAAGTTTCATTAAATATGAAGATCTCTATCTCCGACACAAAACGGGATGGAGAAACTTTCAACTATAAATAAAGAACCATATTAAAATCTAAAATGACTAGAGATATAGTTATGTAATATTTCAAACTTAAAACAAACACAATTGTTCTGTAGGCGGAAACTCAAAGCGGAAAAAATAATTAGTAGTTGCAGAAAATATTAAGAAGATCCCAAAAAACGAAGAACGGAATTGCAACACAACTAAACGAGAATGATTTTCAACAAGAACGTTCTTACGTCAAATACTAAGTTAAAAGATACTTCTATGGACGACTGGACGAAACGTGAAAATAGCAAAACTCAAAATTAATAATCCACTCGAATTTAGGAATGAAAATTTTTACAAGAAATAAGGGTAGAGTTACCATTCCCTTAAACCCTATAAGACCAGAGCATCCCTTGTGCTTTGATGAAAACCTATTTGTATAGTTTTTTTTATCATTATAAAATTAGAAAAAAAGAAACCATTGAGATTTTTCAGGAATTAGTGTCCTCATTTGTTAAATAATCAATCTTTATTACTCTTATACGCAATATATTTTATTCAAATATCCTTCATTTTAACTCTTTGCTTTCAAATGTAGACAAAACCAACATTTAAATAAGTTATTGATTTATAGATTCAAAACACTGCTTCGACCAACTAAACAGATTGCATCAAAAATTATTAATTAGAATTTTATTAAGCATCAGTTTCTGTATATTTTAATAAAATGTAATCAAAATTAGTTTAATCAAATAAAGATTTGACAAAAATATATCCTTGTATAATAGTAAAATAAAATTTAAAATTATGAATGTAATTATTCTAAAAAAAAAATATGTTCTTCGTTCTTCCAATTTTTATTTTTATCATGATTATTTCGTGTCTTTGTATGTGAACAGATTATTACAAAAATCCAATGTTCCTATACTTTGTGACAGCGCGGTGGATGAACTCGGGCCCATCAATCAGAGGTATCGTGGTTCAACTCCGCTTGTCGCAAGGAATTTTTCTATCGTAGATTGATTACTAATTTTTTTCGCAGCTAATTTTTCAAATAGTATAATCTTTTCTTTCTTACAACTAATTTTTTTTTTCGTTGTCACTTTTTATTGTGCATTTATTTTTAATTTAATTTGTAATGCAATTTTTTCATCCAATTTAAGAAAACGCAAGTTTTTTTTCCAGTTTGGAAAACGCAAATTATAAATAAGTTTAGAAAGTTAGAATATGAAAAAATAAATTCTACGGTAGTTAAGAGGAACCTAAATTACTCAGCCAGATCCAAAGTAAAAACTAGATAAATAAGTTATATATTCGAAAGGAAAGTAATAATAGACGCTATTAATGTGACAATAATAATTGTAGTTTTGTTTTATGTTTCTTGATAAAAAAAAAATCCTGTGAAGTAAATTATTTGCAAAAATAATTGCTTAGACTGGCTTTTGAACTTATTTATGTAACTTTGCTATTATTTGAAATAAGCTATTAAAATATCGGAAAGAAACAACGACACAAATGGTTTTTTCTAAGACATCCGGAAGGTAGGTTTTGTCCTTTAGTTTTCTGTCTTTCATTCGGATCTCTTATCTAAGCTCTACAAGCTGTGGCAGCACCGCCTAATCAATTCCAAATAGTCTTGCCACACAAAACTAAAAGCATTTCTAATGGACTGGACAAGGTGACTCTTTAAGATACCGCGTCCCCCCCCCCCCAAAAAAAAAAATTGAACGAAATAAACACAGATCTGAAGTCATTATTCAGATCAGTGTTTCAATCTCTACTTATTTTGGCAGTAGAATATTTATTTTTGGACTTGCCTACTTCCAAATATTAAATCTACTTACTTTCTACTTATTTTGGGAGTAAAATACTAATTTTTGGACTTGCCTACTTCCAAATATTAAATCTACTTACTTTCTACTTATTTTTGTAGGCATCTACTTACTTTCTATTGATTTTTGGAGGCTTAAGTTTTCGTGCCAGCCAATTGTTTTGGTTTAGATTCTGTTGAATTATAACCCTATAATATTTTATAGAATGGCAGGGTGCAACTTTTTTTAGCAGGGGCATCATTTCGAGAGCGGAATCTTCTCCTATCTCAAAGGTAATGCAATTCCAGAAGGGACTGACCTGGATTTGGTTTGTTTCATATCCTGTTTATAATCGCATATACTTTGTGTCGTCTTAATTAGGCCATTCAGGTTAAAACTGCCATAGTTACAGACGCATGTATTCGCCAGTTTACTCAGGGCTTTCCCCATCCCCGAATTTCCGGGGATTTTCCCAAAATATACGGGTCCCCGAAAAAAAATTTGATTCCCAGAAAATCACCCAATCAGGGTGTCAGTTCGTTAATTTTCGTCTCCTGTGTTACGCCTTAAAAACCAGACCGATACAATTTAAATATAGAGGGATCTTCATATGCTCACAAAAGTAGCCAAGAATTATACTTGAAGTTGTTTAACGGAACATTCAGTTGGATTTTTGGATTACTGTATGCTGTATTAATGTTTAGTACCAAATGATTAAACGCATGATATATTAAAGGAATTGATCTTTTTGCCAGGAATTCTTACCGTTTAAATTTTTGTTCCATTTGAAAGTTCTTTTCTGTTTTCTCTGAGAATTGTATTTGTTATACAACCTTTTATCCTCAAACGTATTCACCTTCTACTCCCCTCACAATTATTATTCTGGTCCCTTCACTTGTGTAATATTTTCAGCGTGTGTAATATTTCAAACTGCAGTTTTAGGATCTTAAGGTCTTGCATAGCTGTTAGTTTTTATGGAAAATTTTATGGAAAATACAAGAAATTTTATGGAAAATACAACGAAACTGGCTTAAAATACAAATAAAATTTTATGGAAAATACATTCTGCTCAAATTAGGGATAGACTAGTAAATTTGTTTAAATATCTAGGCCTACCTTTACAACTTCTAATTTTTGAACAATTAGTAACCCTGTATGAAGGCTAATCCTGGGATAGAAACAAAATAATTTAAAGAAAACATGGTATAGTTGTATTTCCTCTTAAGAACTATCCCTAAATACAATCTTCTTACCGTAAAATTGCACCACCCCCTTCCCCCTCCCCCTCCAAATGAGGCAAAATTTAGCTAGGGAATATGTAAAAGGTCGGGAATAGGGGATTCAAACGGAAGTGACGCTAAAAATATTATTCTTAAGAAATTTACATTACTGCTTAAAGTAAAAATTTGGTTAATAGGCTCATATTTTTTTTGTGAAGTCTTATGTTATTTTCGGACTTGTTTATCACGAACCGTTGGTTAATAATGCCAAATAATGTTAGTATGAAGAAAAAGAGAAGTAACTTTTGTATGATTTTTAGCCTATAGCTATCATGTCTAGGCATTAGATGGGCTGATATATAAATGACTGTGCAATAATTGCTATATTTGAAACATTGACGGCCGCAGGGGTGGTAGGAAGGGTGGGGGTTAATCGGTGACTATACAGTAATTATGAGGTAACCAAAAGAAAGGAACGCATAGTAGAGACAAACAATGAAAAAAAATGTATTTTCCGAAGGGGTATTTTGCGCAGAGGGGGGGGGGGGAGCATTTTCCATCGTATTTTTATATACATCGATAAAACTAGCACAAACTAACCAGCTGGTGATATTTCCCTGTGTTTGCAGGATTATAGAAAACTAGTACTTTACTGAAAACACGAAACGATGTAAGAGTTTTGGTACAGTAAAAGTAAATCTTTTTAGGGCACTTTTAACAGTATAAAAACAAAGCATTGTTGCTCAATTTTTTTCGTTTAATTGGGTACCACTTCTGCACAACGAGATCAGCTCAATGATTGACTGTCGTTTGGGATCTGAAAAGGATACTTTATGATAATTTTGTAGACAAGTTCGAAGTGAAGTCTTGATAGCACTAGGACTACAGACGCTTTAGAATTTGTATCATAAGTTAAAATTTCATAACTGATACTTTTAATTATATAGTGAAATTTAATGATATTACTGCTCGTGTAAGACTATGAAAAGCGTTATAGATTGGTTTGTTGTTGTGAGGCTACGTACTCACTTTTGACTCCTAATTAATATTCTTTTTTTTATACTTGGCTTTTATGTTTTCAGTGAAGGGCTAGTTTTATTGAAATATATTAGATAGGCTGTGAAGTTATAATTTTGTTCGTCTTAAATTTCAACTTCACTCTTTACTTCGCTCATAAACACTCGGTTTTTAAAATTAATTCTATTTAGTGGCCTGTCTGAACGCGCTTTAACTTCTAAAGACTGTACGAAGTTTTTCTTTTAGTTTTTATACAGATCAGGGCTGCATGTAGGGGGCGGGTGAGTTAGCAGGTTCTAGGCTTTTAGAGAAAGTTCACGAAAGGAAGTTTTTTTGTACCCCCCCCCCCTCCCCTCGAACAAAAATTCTGGGTACGACTCTGTACAGGACTGATTAACTGTTTTTCAAGACCTGACAAAAATTTAAGTCTCCCCAACACCGATAGCTTAAAACAAAAGAAATATATAATGTTCTTGGACGTTAGTCGAATGCAAATCAGAGCCCATCCCATCACGGATTTGAGGATCTTTGTCGAACTGTAACTTCCCATTTAAGGCACAGTGCCAAGCGAATACATGCGTACAAGCAATTTCAAATATCCACCCAAGTTCCTGAAATAAAGTTTGTTGCTCTCACTCCTACACGAGGCCTCTCTTTCCAACAAACTGTAAGAGGCCTTTTGGAGCAATAGAAGTCCTTGACACTTTACTGGATGAATTTAGCAGTCGAAGATCCGTTGCATGGTAACGACCAGGTTATATCGACGCTAAGGAATCCCTATCAGCGGGTACTAATGAAGTTTGTAGAATAGGCTCCTGGAATATTCAACGAATTCAATACGCTTTTCCAGAATGAGGCACCATTTTGTTTAAGTTGGAAAAAGAAGCAGAATCTGTAGTGAAGACGTTCTGCATGAATTTCCTTACTGCTTCTTACCTTTGGAACCAAAAAAAAAAAACATCAAAGATGTAGGCATGGTCAGCGAAGACATTTACCTTAAGCTTGACCAAGTGTATCTTGGTTTGAACGCCGAAAGCCACCTTTTATATTTAATGTGAAAGTCAAGAGTATTGCCGGAGAATTCTACAAAGAAGCAGTATCACAAATTCAGAAAAGATTCCCGTTTCAAGGTGAATATATACAAGTTTGTTGAGATTGTGAATCCGTCTTTCACTCTTTCAGGAGAAGCTAAAACCCTGCTACCTTTTTTTCACATCCTTCGTGGAAGAAAGCAAGCATTGAAAAAGAGTGGCGAGAATTGGCTTTGTTTACCCCTCAGATGGCATGGACTGTGAAAGTGTCCCCCAGGTTTGTTCTGGAAATATGTCGCAAGTGTAAAAACGACTACTGGACGTAAGAAGATCGAAAAAAGTTTTGGAAGTAGTCAAATTTCTCTTCTGTTTCCCATTTTCAAATTCCGTAATAGAAAGGCTCTTTAGTTTCTTAAAATCGATCAAAACAGAAAAGCGCAATCGGCTAGCCAGTGTCATCCTTTGGACCACTCTTCAGACGAATTGCGGACTGAAATAAAAAGGTGGCCACAGCCACATGGTCGTTGATGATTCGCTTAAAAAGCTTTGGAAGCTTTTACTTTGAAGCGTTAGCCAGTATTTTATCTTATATTATCCCTTTCTATTGTTGTGCTGGTTTAAAATTAAAGTGTAAAATCATTTATCAGAGAAAAGTCTAACGTGAGCCTCGAAAAGTCTAATTTCTTATCCAAATTCTTCTAACATTTATACATAAACTACTTATTTTTTACTTATATTTGAAACCGTTTCTACTTCCAATCTACTTACTTTTTTGGCTCGCCTACTTCTTTCTGGACCATGCTGAATGGAAACACTGATTCAGATGCTCGATAGTAATTGATGTATGCACATTCAGTGTAGACCCACAGAGAAACAGAAAATTTACGCGTAGAAAATGTTGTGTCTCATAAACTTTTTATTCTTTGTACTTACTTAAAATGTGAGAGACAATACGAATTATTGTCAAATATCAAATTATTGTCAAATATCAAAGTATATTTTGCTCTCTTTATTTACTTAAAATTTGAAGGAAAATATCTAATTATTATAAAATATCAAATTTTATTTTACGATCTGTTTACTGGCTTTCAAATTTCACATAGCAAAAATAAGTAAATGCACAACCGGTAAAAAAAAAGATGAGATTGATTGGCTTTTCTTTCAGACGTTTGCTCAAAGAATAATGTCACTTGATCAAAAAATGTTTCCAACTTTGTTTCTTATCATAGGCAGCGCAATAGCGCTGCCTAAGTAAGGAACGATATTGGCACAATGTCTTTTCTTTTTTTTTTTTTTTTTTTTGTTTCTCGGTCTTAGACAAGGGCACTTCTTATCGAAGGAGTTGTCGTAGAAACTTCGAAAAGGGCTCATTCGATTGGAAATTGCAGTTGCTGTTAGTTATCCTCCAATCACTTTCCACTATTAAAAAGGGCACAAGCTCTTCTATTTTCCAATCAAATCAGACCTTTTTGAAGTTTCTACAACATCAATATCTATAAGAACCTTAAAATAATAATGAGTCCAAATATTTAGGTTTCACATCCAGAAGCTAGAAAGGAAACTCATATTCAAGCAAACATTTCTAGAAGGATTTGAGAGGAAACTCAAAATTTCTTTAAATGTGAGTTTTCCTTCGTTTTTTTTTTTTTTTTTTTTTTTTTTTTTTTTTTTTTTTTTTTTTTTTTTTTTTTTTTTTTTTTTTTTTTTTTTTTTTTTTTTTTTTTTTTTTTTTTTTTTTTAGCGTTTCTGTGCGTTCTTTGTTTTAACAAGTTTTGTTTGGGCTGTTTTATTTTTCTTTTTTTCGTTGATAAAGGCTTCCAAATTGGAAATGGAAAGGCATTTGGAGAAAAGGGTCGTTGAAGGATCTAGCTGCCCTCCGATCACTTTTTACT